>ML681990.1:7324165-7521475 GCA_007922195.1 Podocnemis expansa | reverse complement strand
ATATAATATAATATAATATAATATAATATAATATAATATAATATAATGGGAAAGGTGAAATGATTTGCCTTGAGTTTTTCCCACCAAAAAATGTCTGTGAAGATTGACATATTCATGCAATATGTTTCAGTTTAGATGAAGTGGCATTTTCCAGTGGAAAATTGTCCCACTAGAAATGTTTTAACCAGCCTCCAGTGCAGCTCCCACAGTGCACTCAGGGGCAGATTTCCCTGGCTGTTCTGAGCTCTTTTGGAAATTCTGTCCTTCATACTGAAAGAACTGATGGCTTGCGTGTTGTGGACACTGCTCCCCACCACAGCTGGGGTTAGAATCCATGAATCCCAACTGAATTCCCTTGCTCTTACCCTTAAACCACACATCCTCCCACCTTGCAGAGCTCAGGTAAGATTTTAGGCATCCTCCAGTACCCTTGTCAACCATACTACCTCTTGACTCCTGACCTAACTGCTCTAACCACTAGACCTCACTCCACCCTGAGAGAGAAACAGACTCTTATACTGAGGATGCTGAGTCCTGTCCCACTGCTGTAACCATAATCTTCTCTCTTGGTTTGGTTGCAAGAATGAGGACTGCTGGGCATCTATTACTGACGTTCTGGGTGCTGCCCACACACTACACCATGACAGCCTCATGCAGGGCTCAGGGATCTCCCTGGTGTTTCATTCACTGCTGATTCACAGCATTTATGCTTGGGGAGCTGAGCAATGTGCTAGAACAACACTTTTGAAAAGTCTGCCCAGTGCCAGCAACCATGTTCCCACTGGGTCCTTCAGACCTGGGTGTGGGCCTGCTGGTCTTCTCCTGTTCAATTCTCCTTCTCTGCCATGATGGCATGATGAAGAAGGCATGTTGGCTAGCAGCACCATCCTGACACTGTGCAAAAGGATTTCATCAGCATGGGTTTTGGAGAAACTGAAGGGGACTCCACTGGCAGAGTCCCCCACTCCCACACAGATGGAGTGTCTTTGTGCTCTTACGCCCCATGGCCCTGATGTGAACCCTGACCTGGACCAGCCATGGGAAAACATGGATCTGGGCAGCATGAATTTCGCTGTCCATGGTGACCTGTGAGAGCAGGAGGAAGTTGGCAGCAGTGTAGTAAGGGGTTGTGGGGAGCGGGTGGCCTGGCTGTCACTGTGCTATAGGCCCTGGCCACTTGGATGTGGACTCAGATATGCCTGCTACCAAGATATGGAGCCTTCTATCCTCTGTTTGCATCCCAGCACATGAATTAAAGGAGAATCTCCACTAGCTTCTAGCAGTACAGGTCTTATGACACACAGCACAGCAATCCTGATTCCATCACTGGTGTGTGCACATGCATGCATCCACACATACACCATTATAGTGCTGGAGAGTAATTCACTCCTCTGTGTTGGAATCCAAGTTGGGGTTCATGGCTCAGGTCTGGGGCAAATTTAGTTTTGATCCCATTCAGCTCTGGGTTTTAGATGTCTGACGCCAGCAGTATTGGGCAGCAGAACTGTGATACGTGAAGCAGCGGGAAAGTCTAACAAGACAGCTCCAGTCAGTACCCCGCTAGCTTCTGTTCCTGGCACGCTGGACTCCGCTAAGCTTACAGATATCTCTTTGCAGCCCAGAAAGGCTGTGACTGCGTTTGCGAGCAGTTTCACACTCAGATGTGATTACAAACCTCAGAAATATCAGGATTTGCCTTTCCCAGCTGAACACTAAAGCCAGATGGACGTTCCTTAACAATCTGTTCCTCTGTCCCCCTGTATTTCCATTGTCACTGATGATGTCTCTATTTATTAATCAAGATACAGTCCCATGGGATGCAGAGGGAAAAACTGCAAACAGATTAGGCGTGCAAAGTGTTAAGTGCTCATCAGATACCTCTCCCTTTTATAGTGACTCCAAGCAGTGAGATGTCAAGAAACTTCTTGGCCGGGCTATGCCAGGAATAAGGCTCAGAAATGCCAGTGATTCTAATGAAAAGCTTCCTTTCCTGGCTGCGGCTGGAATGCAGACTGCAGGTCCCTGGTGCATCTCCTGTGGAAAGGAAGGGTAGGCCCTCGATGCAACAGAAGGTGGAAGGCTGTTGCCTCATGAGTGTTCAGGCTGGCACAGTAATTGGAGGCTTTTCTGTCTCTCCTTCAGCATGAAGGTCGGATGGTTTTTCATTCTGGAAAATGTTGCATGTTGGCAGCTTTTCCCAGCTTCCCCTCGATGGTCTGGAGGGAGGGACAGAACATTCTGAAAACCACCCCATTATTTATTTACTCCAAGCGGTGCCTCAACGCCAAGCACTGTGCAGCTGGGCGGCGGAGGTTGTGCTGCTTTCTGAGCTCCCCAAGGAGTAATAGGATGAAGCTGCCCATTAAAAGCAAATCCATTTTTGTAAACACTTCCCCACGCTGTTGGTTTTCCATTAAGTGCCCAGTTTATTGGAATGGCAGGAGGCTGGGCACTGTTTACATGCCTGGATGCTCCCCCCTCACTGTGCACCCCACTCTGCTTTACAGCACACTCTCCATTCCTTCTGAAGATTATATATTACAGGAACTGATTCCTCTGCAGCCACCTCTGGGGTGGGTCATGGCAGCTGTGTAAGAACCTCTGGCAACAGCTTGGGGCATGAAATTTAGCAGGCTTCTGTATCCAGCTGGGGTGTGCATGTAAAATTGCAGTTCAGATCTTTGGGCTCAGGGCTGGGGCTGTGGAGGAGTCTGGGATGTCAGCCCCACAAGTCTACAGCCCCCAAGCCAGAGTCAGCTGGCACTGGTTAGCCATGGGTTTAATTGGACAGTAGGCCTCCCCTTAGTCTTTCTGTGCCTTAGGTCTGAATCTACAAGGGAAATAATGATATTATCATTGTCCTACCATAAGGGAGGATGTAAGTTAAAAAAACATTCAAGGTGTTTTACTACGTAAGTGCCATGGTGATGGGACCAGATAAGCACCAGCAACAGATTTGTCCTGTGGAGAGAATATGTGGCTCCTAGAAGGCTAAACATTAAATTATTTCACTCTTAAAAGAGTGCACAATTTTTTTTTTAAATTGAACAGCTGTGCTTGGTATCACTCAGCTAATTTTTTAAGGACTCATTTACCATGAGATCCAGCTCTGGTTTTGCAGCTCACAAAGAGGGGCCCAGAGAATAAATTGCTTTCCCCATAAAAAGAGAAGTTATTATAGCTTGATGGGTTTTAGGTGACCGCCCTGGCACAAAGGCCAGGGTATGAAAAAAGAATTTCATGGGTGGGAGGGATTCAGCGGAGCATTGTGGGGAGACCCAAACATTTGACCATCTTTCATGGGGCTCTGTGAATCTTGACAGGCTAGATATGGTCATGTCAGGGGTCCTAGAAATGTTCTCAAGCAGAGAGTTTGACAGAAGAGTTTTCTAGGCCTGGGGTCCCATCCCACTTGTGTTAATTAGTTGGATTGATTTTTTCTCTCTCCACACACACACACACACACACACACACACACACACAGTGAGAGAGAGGGAGAAACTGTAAGAAGTTTGTGAATAGCAGTGCTCTGAAGAATGCAGGGCCTGAGAGCGCAGGCAAGGAACAGCAGGGAGGAGAACTCAAGTCTTGCCCAACCTTCCTCTTTTCTTTTCATCTCTTTTGACCCACATCTTTATCTCCACCTATCTTCAGGTTCTCTAGGGTAGGCTGACTTACTGTTTAACTAGGAGTCTCTTGTCCCAGCTCTGCCAGAGACCTATGGGAATGTAGTCAAGTTATTTTGGGACCAAGTCTTCTTCAATAGCCTCTAATTGGGGGGGGGGGGGGGCTCAATTTTGGACATCCAGTTTGGGGCCCCTTAAAGAAGGTACCTGATTTTCAAAGATGCTGGATAACCACAACTCCCACTGAAGTGAATGGAGGCCATGGGTGCTCCAGACCTCTGTAACTTAGGGGCTAAGACACAGTGTCACCTCCAGCACCCAAAAGCCAAGCAGCCAAAAACAGTGGCTGCATTTGAGCCTTAATCTCTTTAGATATGTTCACACACAGGGGGTTATTTCGATACAAGTTGTTTCAAAGCAACTTGTATCGAAATAAGGTGTTATTTCGAAATAAGTTAATTCGAATTAAGGAAAAAAGCTCAAACAAAATAGCACGTTCGGACAACAGTTATTTCGAAACGAGTCACCGTCGTTTTGAAATAACATGTTCAGACGGGATTGTTTCAAAACAATTGTTTCAAAACAACGTTGCTTCATCACCAAATGGGGTTTAAGTTGTTTCGAAACAACGCCATTGTTTCGAAACAACGGTACGTCGTGTGAACATGGCGTTTCGTATTTCGAAACAACCTCTGTTGTTTCGAAATAAGACTGCTGTGTGAACACACCCTTTGAGCCGGTTAGCCCTGTTGTAAAATAAGAATAACAACACCCAGCAGTTGTCACCCACAGACCTCAAAGCACTTCACAGAGGAAGGCAGAGGCATTTTTCAGAAGGGGAAACTGAGGTACAAGGAGGTACACTCAGCAGTGGAGTCAGGACTAAAAACCAGCTCTGCTGAGGTCACAACTTCTCACCATCTCTGAGCTGCACTGAAGACTGTGAGTGTTCATTGCTTAGCAGTAGACCATGGGATGAAGGAAGGTACTATAGAGCCTCATAGGCCTGTTGTTAACCGAGCATCCCAGTTTCTGCTAGGGAACACTGTAGCCCTGAGGTCTGACCTGCCACTCGGAGAGGTGTCACAGAATCTGCCTATAACACCTGTGGGATGATCAGCTCCCACTCCTTCCCAGCCCTGTGCTGCGGTCATGTCCTGAGTGCAGGTCTGAGCTCAGATCCAACACCTCCAGCCATTGGGATGCTGCTCGGGGGCAAATCTCTCACCCAGGAGACCTTGGTCCCTCACATCTCAGTGGCTCTGAAGCAGAAGCAGACAAGAGTACTAGCAACTATCAGGAGCCAAAGTGAAGGGTGGTGCTGTGCTAAGGACAGAGAGGCAGGGGTTGTCTGAGGCCTGGAGGCTCCCAAACTGAGTGTTTTATCAGCTGATATGGACGGTGCCTGCACAACACTGTCTCATCCTGCAGAGATGTCCATCCCACTTCAATAGACAGCAACAGTTCACCCAGGCCCTAACTTCAACAGAGGGGCTGTAGCACCTCTGATGAGATGGCACAGGGACCCGGATCCTCTGGGTGTGAGCTTATAGGCTAGAATCTGGACTGGCTTGGTAGCTGTTCATAATCATCTGGTGGCCAAATGGCTGCTCATATGGATCAAGGGCCCAGCAGACAGGTGTCTGTATCACAGGAACCATAACTGGGACTACTGGGCTGGATGGGACTGGAGATTGAACTACCCTCTCTTCCCCTTGAGGGCTGGGCTCAGACTCATGGCAGATCTTCCCTGGCATGTCTCAGGCAGTACCGCTGCTAGGTTTTTAGGCAAACTCCTGGGATTTCTGTCCCCAGCCCTAAACCCACTTTGACTTGAAAGTCCCTGGCATGGGGCACAGCAGAGAGAGAGCAAAGCAGTATGGTCCAGTGGTTAGGCCACTAGCATGAGACCTGGGTTCAGTTCGCTGCTTTGGCACAGTCTCCATGTGTGACCTCAGGCAAGTCACTTAACTCAGATTCTGTCTTTCAGTTGCCCCTCTTTGGAGGGGAAGATAGCCCAGCAAGGGCACTGAGAAGAAAGACATTAAAACCTGTGAGGTGTGAAGTGTCTGACGAAGTGGGATTTTTCTCCCATGAAAGCTCATGCAGTAAATAAATCTGTTAGTCTTTAAGTGCCACAGGACTCCTTGTTCGTTTTACTGAACTAAACTAACATGGCTGCCCCTTTGGAACTTGTCTACACTGAGGGCTAGTGAGTCTCCATCCCCTTGCTCATCTGCCCTGGAGTGGGAGGGATCAGGGTCCCCACATGGGGGTGGGGGAAGAGAACACTTTATCAGGGTCTGGAGGCCCTGGGGGGCCCAGCCCAGAATGTAATCCCATTATCAGGGGGCCTGTGTTACAAGTTTTTACTTGGCCCCCAAAAAATTATGTTTGGGCCATGTGGGGGGTAAAGATGGAAGCCTGTGGAAACAGTCTATACAGTCTCCAGACAGCAAGAAAGAGTTGGCCAGCGATTTGGAGGTTGGTTCTAAGCCTCAAGATAGCACTGGGGCTGGACGTGTCCTGGCTCTGTGGGAAATGGGGACTGGTGAATCCCATTTTTCAAGAAAAAGACCACTTACAAAGGCAAATTTGGATCCTGATTGTCCTCTGAGCAAGCTGCGGTTTCGGAACAAAGGAGATCAGTTTGGGGCCATGGCTAGTTAAAACAGTGCAGCGGGCTGCCATAAATGAAAGCAGAACCAACATCAGCAATTACAGAAATGTAAGGCTGAAAGGGATTTTGATAGGTCATCTTGTTCCATTGCTGGTGCTGCAGCAGGATCAAGAATTATCTAATGTCACTGCTGCTCACTGATAAGATTTCGCTACACAGTCATGCCTTGTTTTCACAGAAAAATTAATATCGCCTGGAGCTGTTCTAGGCATCAGGGAAATCATTGCCTATCAATCCAGGGAGACCATGACAGAGGGAGCTCACTGATGGTGTAACTCAGGACTCGGAAGAGTCTCTTCATGGATTTTTGAAAGATTCTCACCTGAAGGTACCAGAGTGCCCTTGAAGTTAATTCACTGAGATGACAAATCTGACATTCTTTTCTTTCTGAAAGGTTCATATTCCCAGGAATTTGGGTTGGAGCTGTAGTGGTTCTATGAAAAGGGGAGAAGTTGATGTATCAGTGCAGCAGCTACAAGGAGGTTTCACCCGTGGAAATGAATTAGTCTCATTCCCACATTTGCCCTGCTTTTAGTCCTCCGCAGATTTGGCTGAGGAGAGGGGCATGCTTTATGGAGAGGAGACCCTTTCCCACCTGGAGACCTTCTTCAAGAAACCTTCCGTGCAAATAACCCTTATTCCCAGTTGCAGAGGTGGACTTTATGATCCATGCTGAGACTACAAAATCACACCCCAGCCACTGATAAGAGTGCTGGTAGCATTTATTTCTGTTTTCCCCCCTTCACCCCAGCATGACAAATAAGGGACTGTAATTCTCTGTACGGTCTGTTTTATGTGCAGCAATTCATTGTTAGGTAGTGGAGCAGCTGATACTTGGTTTGGGCAGTATATACTTTGGCAGACAGGCCATGATTTTCCGTTTCACTGACCTAATGTGGGATGATTAAGATATGTTGCTCTCACTGACTCCTACCGCAGTTTCGCCTTGTACTGCGTAGTCACTTTCAGGTTCATCCTTGCTCAAGCCTGGACATTCTCTTCTCTGCAGAGGTATAAAGGGACTTTGGGCATTTCTTTTATTCCCAAAGACTGACATTGTCAGTTTCTCACTGTGAAGTATGTGTGTGGGCAGGGGAAATGCAAGTTCTTTTCCAGTTCACTGTTCTTAAAATGGGTAATTTTTTAGGCTAATTCCTGCCCACTCTATATGGCTGGTAATTTGCATTAAGTTATACCCACACTAAAGGAGAACTGGTTATAGTGCAGATGTCCTTTGGTGCTGCTAAAATGTGGTCTTGGCTTGTATTAGAACATAGAAAACATAAGAGCATCCAGACTGGGTTAGATCAGTGGTCCATCTAGCTCAGTATCCTGTCTTCAGGCAGCAGCCAGTACTGCATGCTTCAGAAGGAGTGCACAAAACAAGGCAATTGTTGAACAATGTATCCACTATTGCCCAGTCCCAAATGCTGGGTTGCATCCCTGACCATCTTGGTTAATGACCATTGATAGACATATTCTCCAGGAAGTTGCCTGATTCTTTTTTAAACCCATTTATACTTTTGGCCTTTCCAGAATCCCCTGGCAATGACTTCCAGAGATTGAGTGTGCGTTGTGTGCCAAATACTTCCTTTTGCTTCTTTTAAACTTGCTGCCTATCCATTTCATTGAGTGGGCACTGGTTCATATGTTGGGTGAAGCACTTATTCACTTTCTCTGCCCTGTTCATGATTTAATAGATGTCTAGCAAATCCCCCTTTAGGTAATTAATCTCTTTACCAACCTGAACAGTCCTGCTCTTTTTAAAGGACGCTCATGTGAAAGCTTTCCTGTACTCCTGATAATTTTTGTTGCTTTCTCTGTGCCCTTTCCAGTTCTAAGATATTTTTTTTTTCTGAGATGGGGTGACCAGAACTACACTCAGTATTGAAGGTGTGTGGTACCACAGATTTATATATAACTGCATTATGAGATTTTCTGTGCTATTTATCTCTCCCTTTCCTAATCATTCCTAACACTGTTAGCTGTTGCAACTGCCTCTGCACATTGAGCAAATGTCTTTAGAGAACTATCCCTAATGACTCCAAGATCTGGTAACAGCTAATTTAGAACCATCATTTTATATATATATACTGAGATGGCAAGGTCTTTAGGGTGGAGCCTCTCTCTGTTCTTTTTCTGTACAGCACCTAACGCCACAGTGCCCTGCTCCATGACTGTCTCTCCAAAGCACTACCATAATGCAAATGATAAAAAACAATCCATAATGATACCAGGGACATACATTCCACTAGTCTTTATGTTAGGGCACAAGAGAAATGCATCACTTTGGGGTATTTGTTTTGGAATCATTGTAATTGAGTTTTTCCATTACTTTACATACCCCCCCTCCCCGAGTTCCCAAAAGGGTGTGCCTGGCTGGAGAGCAATAGGCAAGCGAGCTGTGCTGACCATACAATAAGCTGGAGACTTTTGTCTGTCTGTCTACAGGGACTGTGTCCCAATCACAGGCAAAGGCAGCAGCATAATAGTTATGGTGGTTTAAATGCCACCACTATGAGCTCAGCTGTCATGGAGATGGACTCAGAAATCACATTTGTGTTCCTTTTTAATCCTAGCAGTACAAGCTGAGTTCTCCCATTGGGTAAAATCTCTTCTTTCACAGCGGATGATTCGCTGCTGAAGGGTTCTTTTCAAGCAAGCCTTCAATAACTAAAGAGTTTCCCACGATGAATCCGTCAGCACGCCAGGCGTGTGGTTCCATGCTGACAGCGACACTAATTCCTTAGCAGCATCAACACGAGAGTCGAAACAACATGCACGATGAGCCATCCAGTTCTCACTGTCTTCAAACAGGCTGCTGGTAACCTGCCTTCTTTAGAGAGCGCCAGGCAAGTGGTTGCTATGATTGTGGCCTATTGATTTTGAACTGCCTGAGTAAAGTGGCTAGGGGCACAGGGAAAGCCAGTTTAAATGTTTACTTAGGAAAGCATCCCTACCTAGGGCTATGTCTACATTGTGTGTCGGGGGGTGTGCTTGGAAGTTGTCTTAACAAGGTTGACTTTAAGTTCCTGCAGAGAGGAGCTGAGAGCCTGATCTGGCCCCCAGCACTTTGCCACAGGCCGTGGGGGCTCCGAGCCAGCTCCGAGCCCAATCTGGCACCCAGCTGCTTGCACCATAGAAATTGACTAGGCTCCGAGCTGCTTGCACCACAGTGCAAGCAGCTGAGAGCCAGACTGAGCTGCCAGCTGGCTCCTAGCCCACAAAACCTGTGGCAAGGGGCTGAGAGCCCAGTCTTGCTCCCAGCCCCTCTCTGTGGGCAGTGGGGGCTGGCAGCTGGTTCCTGCCACCTGCAGAGAGAGGCTGAGAGCCCAGTTGGGTTCCTAGCCCCTTGCTGCAGGTCATGGGGCCTGGCAGCTGACTCCTGCCTTGGCAGCTGACTCCTTCCAAGGGCCAGGGCAGGAGTCAGCTGCCAGCCCCTGTCACCCATGGAGAGGGGCTGGAGGCAGATCAGGCTCCCAGCCCCTCTCTGCAGGCAGCAGGAACGAGCTGCTAGCCCCTGCCACCTCTGGAGGGAGACTGGGAGCCAGATCTGTGCCCCGGATCCTCACCACATGGTAGGGGTGAGATCAGGGCCTGGAGCATGATCACGCCCTGGGATGAGGAAAGGCGTGGGCCCTGCCCTGTAAAATCAACTTAAATGTTTAAGTTGACTTACAGGGCAGGAGTTATTAAGTTGACTTCAGCAATTGCTTAAGTAGACTTAATAATTTAAAAATATAGACTGGGCTTTGCTTAAGTCAACTTAAGAGGCTTTAAGTTAACTTGAGCCCATAGTGCAGACATACCCCAGGACAGCAGTGGATGATGTGCATAACTTTCACAGAGTCTGTCTGTGTACACTGCAGATTGCAGGACACAGAGACATTTCTGAGCACCCTGGGCAAGGTGTACCTGGACAGGATGTATTTGGCTACTTTATTTAATGTGAGCTGGCTAAATGAAAGCTAGCTCGGTTGTGTCTACCCATGCAGGAGTCACCTCTCCCAACTGCAGCATAGACAGACATTGAAAGGTAAGCACACATTTAAATGTGGCCTGAGTCAGGGCCTATCACAGCTTCAGAAGCAGCACTGAGGATTTAGAAGCAGGGCTAGGTGGGAAATAGTTTACAGGCTTAGGAAAGTCTTTGAGATTAAAAAAAAAACAAACAAAAAACCAAAATCAGGATGAAGAGTCAAAAATCAAATCAAAACAAAACAAAACAAAAAAAAACAAACAAAAAAACTTTCACATACTGATGAAAAACATAAGAAACAATAAGTTCAGGTCAATTGAAACATTTCATTTTGATAATTTCAAAGGGTTTTGGGGACAGCTGTTTCTTTTTCTTAAGCCTTTTTTTGTTTGTTTGTTTAATTGCAAAGTTTAATTGCAAACTGAAAAGGTAGTCTGAACCAAAAAAACTAATTTTTTTTTTTTTTTTGCTTAAAAATACCAGCCTGTTCCATTTAGACAATACTGAGATTTTGTTTCCCAAGTTTTCTTTTTTAAAGTTGGCAAATTGGTTGAAAAATGACTCTGTCCCATGAGCAGTTGCAGTTTTGATGAATAGGCAATTTGGGGTTTTAAAAAAACACATTAACTGAAAAATTGTCAACGAGCTCTATTTAGGAGCATTAATATCCATGGCACGGCTGGCCTGGCACTCCATGGGCAGAGAACTGGACAGACCCAGGTTTGACTAATGCCCAAGGCCCCTGCAATGGCAGGGAATTCATTAGGTGAAATATGCTGCAGAGGAGGATAAAACCCCCTAGGCTCCCTGCCAATCTGAGCTGGCACAACATTCCTTCCTGACCCCAAATCTGGTGATTAGTTGGATCTTCATCTGTGAACAAGACACAGCACCCAGGTATCTAGAAAGAGCCTTCACTGTGTCATCTCGAAGCACTGGCCCACCCTGTCTGGTGTCCCATTTTCCAGAGGATGATGACTCCCTGCTCCCTTCCCCTCTGCAGAATGCATCTAAACAATAGTGCACTAGTGAAAATTCCTGGAACAGGCAAGCAGAAGGGACAGTGCCTTACATTGTATGACATGCAGGCTGCCCACTGGAGTTTCAGTCCTCATCCCTTTTATTTTCTAGATGAAGTTTTATTAGTTATTGCAACCAGGCAGGAAAGTTACACAATATGCACACGAGGCCACGTACAGCTCTGATGTACTCAGTCCACTGATTCCAGTCGAGTTGCTTTACACCAGGGCTATGTTTGATGCCATCTCATCCATCCATCCATTCATCTCATTATATGTCCCCCATTGCCTTCATATTTGAAAGTTTAATTAGTATCTTCCATCACATCTAAGAAAAGGCAATAGCTTACATTTATGCAAGGAGAATGTTTCTAATTTTATGAGTACCTCTCCACATGTGTTTGGGAGACTCTGCTCTGCAGGATTTCAGCTGACACATTACTTAGATTGTAAATTCCTTTGGGCAGGGATTGTCTTTTTGTTCTTTATTTGTACAGTGCCTAGCACAACCAGGTCCTGGTCCATGACAGGGGCTACTGGGTGCTCCTGCAATGCAAATAATAAAAGAGAACTTTCCTGGGAATGAGATGTGCAATGATATTGACACCATGCTAAATGCCAAGTCACAAATATTAAATGTAGCAACCAGCTTGCATATACTTGAAAGGATTTGGAAAAGTTGCATGATTGGCACTGACTGAAACAAAAATATAAATTTGAACACCTGGCATTATATCTGATTTCATTTATGGAGCAAGTCATGGAAATCTCGAACCACAACTGATCAGGAGGTCAGCTTATTCCATTTTACAAGCCTACAGAAGATCTTTAGATCCTATTGGAAAAAGGTTCTTGCAATAATCAGAAATTCTAAGTAGAGTGAACCAAGCTAAAGCATCAAATGTGGGAATGATGGACATATTTGGCATATGCTTTCACAATGTCAGCAGTGTGATTTCTATGGCAAGTGGTACTATGGATATCTCTTGGAAAGATAAAAAGATGGAGAGAAACATTGCAACAGAGAATGTCAGGATACCAGATCTAGCAAACTGACACTCAGTAGTCTGAACAGAGAGGCACAAGACTGAAATCAACAGGGAAAACTGGTAGATGTCCTATGTACCTGAGAGTCCAGGAGAGAAAACAAAGAAGATGACAAAGTCTTGGCTAGGATGATTTAGCTGAGTTTGGTCCTGCTTTGAGCATGGGGTTGGACTAGGTGAACTCCAGAGGTCACTTCCAACTGTAATATTCTGTGATTCTACGTCACGCTCCTTTTATAGTCTGTTTCAGCTGACTAGAACAGTCCATATATGTGATGTGATCACTGTTTCCCATTATACAAGTAACCCCGTTGTGAACCAGTGTCCTACAGCACTCCTTCACATAAAGTTAAACAATCCCTGGTAGTAGATTCTTTCCTTCATGGCCCATTAGCACATCTGGCCACTTCACTGTTGTACCTGGAAAGCTGCTTTAGGCGATTCCGACTTCACAACGTGTTCTAGTCACATTTACTGCAATATTTTACAACTTCTCATACGGTAGTAGCACGTATAATCCAAGAGAATATTAATTTTCAGGCGAACAAGATTTTTAAGATCATGCAAAGCAAGGTGAACCTTTACGAACATCATTGTTACATGCCATTGGTGAATGTGAGAGTTTGGGGTGTTGTTTTTCCGGACAAGGAATGTCACAATCATGCTCTCTTGGAATGTGATGATGCATTTTATCTGAGGCTTCCCTGGGTTACAGCTAATGGAGAACACAGCTGCGGCTTTGCTCAAGGGGCTTTTGCAAGTGGACATTTGCAGCTCTCATAGGCAATGGATGGCCATGACTGCCTAGCATCCAGTGAGTTTGCTTCTAGGTCCTATTATTAGTAGGAAAAACTTTAAATAATATAGAACCAACCTAGCTGACCTATTTCCTGTTACAACAAATTTAGATCACTGCCCCTTGTTATAATCTTGATTGAACACAGGGTAGGGTCTTTTCACTGGAGGCCCTTATCTGCCCATGTCAAGCTGAGAATGTCTGGGGTGCCTGCCAGAAGAGAAGCCAGCCTTTTGCATCTTCTGTCTGTCATTTTCGAAGGTTGTCATTCGGTTTGCTTTCATAGCTTGGGGTGTGCACTAGTATGTGTAAGTGGCTTGGGGGGAGCATGCTTTTAGGCAAATTGCCTTTACTTATTGAATTTCTAGGTTCAGTTGTTTTCGGGTTATTCTTCATTGGTCCCCAGACATAATTAACAGCACCTTGTATCCCAAAAGCATTTTCGCAAGCTAGACACAAGGCTCTCTGACTCCATCACTGGTGCAAGACACAACACATCTTTGGACAGGAAGTGAAGAAAGCTGCATCTGCTTTCAGCTTGCAATGGGATGTGAAGAACGCTCAAGGTAACTATCCGTGTTTGGGGATAAATCCTCTCTTCTTGCACTGAAGTGCCAGGAGCCCTTTAATTACTACACATTGCACCTTGCAGCACAATGAACATGGCTCAGGAGAGGAAAAAGTGCCACCGAGTGGATCAGCAACACCACTTCCAGCCAATTGAAAGTTCTTGAAAGTCTTCATGTAAGCTTTACCTAGCCTGAGCCTGATTAGCTTATGAAATCCTCTAGAGTCATGTTGCAAGGTGGAAAGTCTGTGAGTACAAAGAATGGGACAGGACAGGGAAATCCACAGGAGAAAGGGACAGTTCTTTAATGCACAACAATAACTAAACAAGAGCCCTCCCTCCTGATTTCCTCCCAACATGAAAGCTAGTCTCCTGGTTTCTGCAGTAGTTGTTACCTCTGTCCCTGTATTCAAGAACTCAACTGGTCACCCATGGTAACTTGCGTGGGGTGGGAAAGGGAAAGGAAAACAAATCTTGCATTGTAGGCAAAAAATAGCAAGAGTGTCTTCTGCAGAGTCCTCTGTCAGCATGTTAGCAGCATCATAGCTGTGATAGACTATGTCTACACTAGCAATTTAGTTTGAATTAAGGAGGCTTTATTCAAACTAAATTAGCTCTTGGCCACACTAGCCTTTCCTTAGTTCGAAGTATGAAATTCCTTTGTACGAACTAATGAAAGCTTAGTTCGACTTAGTAAGTACCAATGGTTAGTTCAAGCTAAGTGCTTAGTTTGAGCGTTAGTTTGAACCAAGTATGGCAAAGACTCAAACTAACCTTTGGCAGTTAGTTCGAACTAACATCGTGGACTAGTTTGAACTAACAGTTAGTTTGAACTAGTCCACGTCGTTAGTTCAAACTAAGAAGTTCATGGTTAGTTTGAACTAACCTCAAACTTGTTAGTTTGAACTAACTTTGGGTAGTGGAGACATAGTCTGTAGGGTGCAGAGAAGTATGAGAAAAAGATGATATGGGAAACACATTTAGGCATGATGGGTTTGTAATAATTCAAGGGAATTTCAACCTAGTCTCAAGCAAATCATTGTTGACATTCAAAATACCACCTCTCTCTAACCTTGAGAAAGACTTTATTTCAATATGACAATAAAATGTAGGTGGAGGTCAAGGAGAATACCTATGGAGTGATGATCTAATAAGCATCCTAGAGTTTAACTACAGATGTTCCAGACCTCAATCTATTTAATGCCTTCCTAGGCCTGCTCACATACTATTTCAAAGCTTGTTGCCTGTGGAACAAAGTTCTAATGACCAGGGCTCTAAGCTAGGAATGGGGAGATGTGGGGTCAAGTTCCTTCTCTACCACAGATACCCTGTGTCACCTTGGGCATGTCACTTAGGCTACGTTCACACACAGGGGGTTATTTTGATACAAGTTGTTTCGAAACAACTTGTATCAAAATAACGCCTTATTTCAAAATAAGTTAATTCGAATTAAGAAAATGTTAAGGAAAAAAGCTCAAAGCATAATAGCATGTTCGGACAACAGTTATTTCAAAACAAGTTACCGTTGTTTCGAGACAACATGTTCTGACGGGATTGTTTCAAAACAATCGTTTTGAAACAACATTGTTTCGTCACCAAATGGGGTTTAAGTTGTTTCAAAACAACGCCATTGTTTTGAAACAATGGAACCTGTTGTTTCAAAACAACAGTACGTTGTGTGAACATGGCGTTTCTTATTTTGAAACAACCTCTGTTGTTTCGAAATAAGACTGCCGTGTGAACACACCCTTAGTTGCTCTGTGCCTCAGTTTCCCCTATAAAATAGGGACAAGAGATCTGCTTCAAAGGGGTTTTATGAGGATTCTGAGATGGCTATGGTGATGGAGGTCATAAAAGTAGCTGATATGGGTCTGTCCCTTTTTAGCAATCATTCCAATAGGATGAATAGTAGGGGAAACAATACTGCTTGAATCCAGGGCTCTCACCTGCTTGTTTGAAGTGCAGGAATGTACTCTGCATTCCCTGCCAATATCTGAAAGCTAAAAATAGAGATGTTGGCTCCCATAGTTGGCAGAAAGAAACAAGCAGTGGGGAAGGCTGGGAGGTATGGAGGAGAATATCTGCAGGAAGGTCTTTCCCATGCAGAGTGGGTCCTACTGATTGAAAAACAGTGGGCCAAGGTATTGTGGCATTTGCTGAACTGGAGTAATGGGAGGGATGGAGCTGGCCCCAGGCTTGAGACCAAGATAGATGGATCCCAAGAATGCCAAGGGCAGCACTCTACTTCTGTTAAGCACAGAGCATATTACCTCTGTGCTATGGGATGGGGTGCTGCTCCTGTACTTCATTTAACTCAGGCTACTGGCTTCTCAGCTAGTCACTAGTATTGTTTCTGGGGCCAGGTTCAGCCATGTAAACCAGCAACTGCTGCCAGCAAAGTCCCTGTTGCACCAAGCTCTGCTGGGTGCGAGAGCAGCATCCAGTCGACAGTGTGCATCTTGCCAGGATTTGAGGTGGGTCCTAATGGCAGGGCTTCTGAGCAGGTGGCGTGGGTGACCCCAACCTCTCTTTGAATACCTTGTATTTATATTGTTGCTGTATTACTGAGTGGGTACCTGGACTGAGTCTGAACAGCCCCTATGGAACTGAAATCAGCTCTCCTGCCCCCAGTGTCCCAGTCACTTTGGATTAGCAGTGGGCAGATGCCCTGATGTTCCTACCTGGCAATGCCACCTGGTCATATTCATTCTCACAGGTGGCTTAGAGGTTAGCAGGGGATTCAAATCTGGCTGAGTGGGTGAGGGAAGCTGGAACAGAACCAATGTGGTAATAATGCAATCTTTTAGCTTGTCAGCTCTTTGTCTTGTGATCTTCATGATCCTGGGTCTGGATAATGTTGGCATAGACACATGCTGATGCCAACCTCACAGCCCCAGGTCATGCTATGGATGTGCCACGAGGTTTCCTAAATGAGATTCACCCTTTGCTCCCTCAACACTACTCTGATTTACTCCAACTGATTCTCAACATCTGGACTACTTGATTCTCAGCAGTCAAGAATGCCTGGGGGTTCTGGGCACAGCCTGGATGCTTTTGCTTTCATTGTGATCTCTAATGTACAACAAGCAAGCTGGCTTGTGGCAGAAACCTGGCAAGAAGAGCAGGAGGGCCAACATCATGTCCCCTGAAATTGTGATTCATTAGCTGATGAACTTCATGTCTACTTTAGCCTGACTCAGTCTGGCAGTGGACACTATGTGGCTGGAGATCTCCACCCTTCCCTTGAAACCTCAAGGATCTCAAACACAAGTGGTAGGAAGCTTTCAAGAGATCTGACAGCCTGTTTCTCTCAGTGTGGCTGCTGCACCTGCCATGGCTGGAGGATGCAGCCATTGGCCACAGAGGAGGTACAGCAGCTGCACTGGTGTAGCAAGGAAATGAACAGGCACGGATAGAGAATACTCTCCCACCCTTCTGCCCAAGTAATCAGCAGTGACTTGGATTATTTTAGATGCTTTTTATGTCTCATTCGGGTCAACCTTTATTTTCTGGGCATGGGCAAATTATGTTTGGCAATAAGATTTATCCACTTGGGTGTTCTTTAGGATAACACTCTTCCCTCTGAATGTGAGTTGACAGGAAGCATCTTGATTATATTTGTAAGCAGTGGAGTGGGGCTTGGTGAAATGCCTATTTACAGCCAGACTTACTCTTTTTTAACAGGTCCATCCTGAGCAGCTTTTGCTTCTGGCAGGCGCAACCACATTCCCCCTGCCGCCAATGCTAGGCCTGGCCCGCAGCCCATCTCTTCAGCTTGAGGTCCATAAGTGAGGTTCCCAACGCCCACAGAGGAGGCAGAAGGCAGAGTGCATCTGGTAACGTATATGCTTAGGAAGAGATAAGTTTTGCTTTCTGTGACTTTCTCTCCTAGAGTGTTGGGGATGCATCTTCACCTAGTTCGCTGCCAGAGCAGCAAAGCATTAATAAGGGCATCCTGAGCCTTTTGAATGTTGTTGGACCAGAGGGAAAGGGGGTGGTCAGGGAAGCCGAGATGGAAGGGAAGCATCCATAGAATTCTTGTGCCAAAGGGAAAGGAGAATAGCTGCATTTTAAGCGTGGATACCTGAAAGCCAGAGTGACGGGAGGTTGAAGTGGGAAGTGGAAGAATTGTGTCAGTGTCACGTGTTTCCTTTCTCCACAGCTGCAGCTAGTTGCTGTGGCCATGCAGCAAGAGGGAGATACCTGTCACGCAACCCAGGACTTGTGCCACCCCATCCCCAGGAGGATGACAATGAGCTCCCATGCTGTGAGTAGGCCTAGCAGAACCCTAGTCATCTTGGTCATCAGCAAACCTTGAGAGGATGGATCCAGGCTCCTGGCTACTCCCTGAGAAGAGGGCATTGGCTAGAAGATGGAGAGGAGACAGCTCAATGGAGGCTGGCTGTACATGATAAAAGGGCTCAGAACAGTGAGCTTCTCCAGGCCTCATTAGCCACGGGGGCTGAACATCTAGGATGAGATCAGAGTGCTCGCCTGGGACGGTTTCACTGCCCACCTGCTCCAAAGGTGGCATATAGGTCCTGAGTTAGGATCTCAAGTCTCTTCTTTGGATCTCGCTTCTCCTCAGAACTACCTAAGCCCTTTGGATCAATGCCCAAGTGGGCCAAAGCCAAGTGCAAGATATGGGAATACTGGACACTGTGAGTGAAGGGAAAAGATAAACTTCCACTGAGAACCTTCCTCCAAGTGGCTGGGCAGCAGAGGAGAAAATATTCTTCTTCAGCCTTGTTCTGCAGTCAGCCACATTGGAGATGCTGATACATGTCTGTTTAAAATGCTTCCCTAGAACTTAGTTTTAATGGTTGTAATAGCAATGCCAGGGTGCGTCTGTGTGTAAAAGGCGTGGAGATGGAAGAGCGTTGGTTGTCTCTGGAACTGTGTGTCAGCTACAGTGCGTACAGGAGAAATTGTTCTGCAAAGTGGCATTTGCTATGGGGGAGAACGGCTGGTGAAATGGCTTTTTCCCTTTTTTCCCTGCTCCTGATTGTGTGGTCCTGCTGCTGCCAAGGCAAGTTTTTGGGGATTGTCCCATGCATGCAGCCTGCAGGCACTCTTTGCACAGGAGCTAGGGATTATTATTAGAAATAATTGCTTCTGATTTCTGTCCAGCCAGCTGCTCAGCAGGGTGAATGAAGCATGATTGCCTCCCTTGACTCAGAGTAGAGCAGGTTGGAACTATGGGATGCGGATCCTGGTTTTCTGTAGATAATGAAGGCAGAACAGAATCGCAGCATAGCATTCTCTGTCCTGGCTGCTGGGCTGCTTGAATTCTTACATACAGTGACTAGAGTTTACTGGTTTCTTCTCATCAATGCTTTCCACAGTAACCTGTATGCATTGCAGCACCATGATGTATCTCTAGTTGACATTTTGGACTCCATTTGGGTGTCCCTGTTGTCTTCATGGAGACCCACAGTTGTCCCATGTGCCCAGAGGGACTGAAGGATGCATCTGTGACAGAGGGAAGTGGAAGGGAATGTGCTCAACATAATTAGGCATCCCTTAGTGGATGGCTGCCCAGCTGGGGCTTGAAGAATCAGTCCCATGGCCTTCTGGAAAAAGTTTGCAGCAATGGACAGGAGCCAGTAAGGAAAAATCCTAGGATAAAGCAAGAATCTTCCCACGCTGTAGGCATGGAGATCCTGAATGCTGCTTTTTGTCCAGACTGTATCTGAGGAGACACTGATGGCCAAGAAGCTCCTAGCAGGCCATCCTAGATGATAAAGCCCTCTTCTGCATGGGTATTGGGCTGTGCTGCTCTCTGCCATTTGACAGCAACTTGCCTGTGATTAACTGCAGTGATCCAAGCATAGGTCACTTTGTTGCTAGATTAGGAGAGGAGACTTGGGAGTGGAGAAGGTACATTCCCAGACCTTGCTGCCTGTTGCTGCCATAAGAGGATACCTTGGCAGAAGTGTACTTGAGGAATGCAGTCTTTGCTACCAGGAGAATTCTCTGTCTTTACTGCACAGTTTCTCCTTGATTTATCCTTTCTGCAGTTAGTGATCACCAAATCCCTATGTGAGAATATCTGCTTTCTGTCTTCACAAACAACACATGTCATGCCAGTCATGATCAGACCCAAGCTCCTTCCAGGCCAACCAGCTATTTCAGAGGAAAACACAGCAAGAGTTAGTTTTGGGATAATCTGCCTCTGGGGGAGGTTTCCTTCTGACCTTCATTATCAAAAGGTGGTTCATGCTTTGTAGCAGGGACACTTAGAGCTATTTTCAAAACTCTTGGGTTTTCTTTTAATCCCCACTATTGTCACTCTGCTGGGTTTTCTTGTTTTCCATATTAAATGTCCAATCCTGTTGAATCTGTCCAGCCTCTTGGCCTCGGTGATGCCTTGTGCCAATGAATTCTGCAAGTTAATTGTGCTTGGAATGCAAAAATGTTTCCTTTCCTCTGGTTTAAATGTTGCCTCCTTTTACTGTCATTGAATATCCCTTGTTGTTAAAGCATGAACAGATGGGGCTGCCTCCCCCATTCCATTCATTATTTGATATCCTCCATCCTGTACCACCTTCTCCATCACCTCTGCAAAATCTACGATTCCAGTCTTTTCACTTTCCCTCTTTGCAAATAATGAAAGGGAAAATAAATGCATAAAATAGGAGAGATTTTAAAAAGGGCTGATTTGTAGGGGCTGTCAAGCAAGTTGACTCTCCCAGCAATGCCTGCCTAGGAATCTGACTTGGTTTGTTTATACAATTTCTCAGGCAGCTTCAAACCGTGATTCATGGTCTCATAGGAGGTCTTTTGGCCTGAGTCTCTCTATGCTGATCCTAGGAAATGCTGTCCCCTTTGCCCATAGCCTGGCCTTCCACACCCAAGCAACTTTAAAAGTCAATGTTTTTGTCCCTCAGATACGTGCTCCAAAGGGCAATGTTGGTGACGCAGAAGTTCAGAGTGGCTTAGATCCGAAAAGCTGGGTGCCATGGGAAGTACACTGTGGCCCAAATGGCCACTGCTGTTGTCCTAGCACAGTCTACAGATGGCTTTTTTGATGGTGGACCTCCCAACTATGATGCACCCTGATGGCCGTGCTGGCATTCTTTACCAAGAGCCAAACATGGTCCTACAGGGAGAGCAATGTGCAGCAGCAGAGGGCAAAAAAAGCCTTGAGGTTTCGGAGACCCTTCTCCACCTGCTTAGTGGACATTTGATATCCCAGGCAGCTGATGGGCTCTCTGTTGAATGTAGTGCAGAGAAGAACACAGAAGCAAGGGGAAAGGCAAGTCTGTTGAGTAGTGCAGGTGGACTCACATCCTTGTTTTCTAGCCTCCTTGGGTAAATCATTTAGTCCTGGTCTACATTGACAATGAAAGTCAAGATAATGCTGCTTACCTTGACCTTCTGCAGCCTGTGTCTCCACTGTGAGAACATTAAATTCAAATTAAATGGTGCTGTAATCTGATAACACCGCCCCTGTAAGTGACATAGCTCTGTGGTCGAGATCTACAATTTGAATTTAGGTGTAGCCAGCGAGTGGCTCTAATCTAGAATTTCCTGTTTCTCTAGTCTGCTACACCATAGCAACATAACTCCTTCCCTGCCTGCCGCCCTGGGAAGTTTTCAGTTACTTCCTCTCTCTGCATGTAGCACTCTGCCTCTCTGTTATTCCTGCAGCAGAGAACCAGCAAGGAGAACTTTTCCTGCTTTTTTTTTCCCCTTAGAGAAGAGGGGAGGAGGAGTGAGAAGAGGACAACTGCTCCTCCACAAACCCCTGGCTTTGTGGATGCAGGAATAACCATCTACATGACATACCTTGACTTTACCAAAGCTTTTGATATGGTTTCCCATAGCATTCTTGTCAGCAAGTTAAGGAAGTATGGTTTGAATGACTAGATAGTAAGGTGGATAGAAAGCTGGCTAGATCATTGGGCTCAGCAGGTAGGGATCAATGGCTCAACGTCTAGTTGGCAACCAGTAACTAGTGGAGTGCCCCAGGGATTGGTCCTGGGGCTGACTTTGTTCAACATCTTCATTAATGACCTGGATGATGGGATAGATTGCACACTCAGTAAGTTTGCAGATGACACCATGCTGGGGGGAATGGTGGATATGCTGGAAGGTGGGAATAGGACTCAGGGAGACCTAGACAAATTGGAGCATTGGGCTAAACAAAACCTCATGAGTTTCAATGAGGACAAGTGCAAAGTCCTGCACTTGGGACAAAAAAAATCCCATGTACTGCTACAGACTGGGGACCTACCGGCTAAGTAATGACTCTATAGAAAAGGACCTGGGGGTTATGGTGGATGGGAAGCTGGATGTGAGTCAACAATGTGCCTTGGAAACGGCATACAGGCCTGCATCAGTAGGAGCATTGCCAGCAGATCGAGGGATCTAATTATTTCCCTTTATTTAGCACTGATGAGACGACATCTGGAATATTGTGTCCAGTTTGGGCTCCCTGCTACAGAAAGGATGTGGGCAAATTAGAAGGAGTTCAGCAGAGGGCAACAAAAATGATTAGGGGGTTGGGGCACATGACTTGAGGAGAGATGGGAGGAACTAGGCTTATTTAGTTTGCAGAAGAGAAGAATGAGGGAGGGATTTGATAACTACCTCCCACTACTTGAAGGGATGCTCCAAAGAGGAGGGAACTAGGCTATTCTTTGTGGTGACAGAGGACAGAACAAGGAGTAATGGTTTCAAGTTGTAGCTGGGGCGGTTGAGGTTGGATATTAGGAAAAACTTTCTCACTGGGAGGCTGGTGAAGCACTGGAATGGGTTACCTAGGGAGGTTGTGGAATCTCCATCTTTGGAAACTTTTTGGACCTGGTTAAACAGAACCCTGGCTGGGATGATTTAGTGAGACTGGTCCTGGTTTTAGGAGGGGGTTGGACTAGAGGACCTCATGAGCTCCGTTCCAGCCCTAATATTCTGTGATTCTACTACCCAAAGTGCAATGCATTTTAGGAAGTAATGTGAGCAGTGGGGATGCGAGAGCCTGAGCAAGCGATTTGCTGTGATCACTCACCTTTATCTTCTGTAATTAGACAACCTAAGATTGAATTACAGTCCCACCACCTGTGTAGAGAAGCTCTGAGTTTTTCTGACCTCAGTTGTCCTTCTATAAAAGGGGGATATCAACACTTTCCTATCTTGGGAGGGGAGGGCTATGGGATAAATACATTAAGGACTGTGAGGTGGTGAGAAATACAACAGGGATGGGGGCTCTATAAGTGCCTAAGACAGACAAAATGGTGTTTACAATTCTGAAAAGACAGTTATCTCACTGGAAACCTAGTTCAGCAGCCCAGACCAAACTCTGAAGAGAAGTGCGGGCCAAGGTTAGCTATATTGCAGGGGATCTCCTGCCACAGGAATCTCCTGGCAAGGGAGTTCTCAGCAGTAGTTAGAACAGCTCCCAAGCCTTTGGAAGCACAGGTTCTGAGTGAGCTGCTGTGCTGATGATCTTGGTTCAAAACACTGTGCTTCTAGACATTCCCCTTTTATTTTACTCATCACTTTAGAATGTAAGAACAGCCAGACTGGGGCAGACCAATGGCCCATCTAACTCAGTATTCTGTCTTCTGAGAGTGGCCAGTGCCAGGTGCTTCAGAGGGAATGAACGGAACAGTTAATCATCAAGTGATCCATCCGCTACCGATTCCCAGCCTCTGGCAAAAAGCCATCCGTGCCTAAAAATAACCATACGAGAAATATCTCATGGTCAGACCAACCTGTTTAGTAGCTAAGATGGAACTGGGAAGCAGCCCAGCAGGAAATTCATGCTGTTGAACACCCGTTCACAGCTGATGTCTGCAGCCTTCCAATCTACAGATAATACCAGGGCATGTCAGACACAGTCACCCGCTACTCTGTCATTGAAAAGCATCATGCATATTCAGTTCTTTGGCAATGGTCCCAATTAAGCAAGATGGTCAGTGAGTGAGAACCTAGGACAGGCAGGGCCATAACTACGGCGAGGTCGACAGGGCACAGCCCCAGGTGGCCTGAAGTGGCTCAATAGAGTCATGCTATTAAAGGGGCGGCTTAGCAGCACCAGCTCTGAGTGCCACTAATGGGAAGGGGTGCATTCCAATCAGAACGCGCCCTGGGTGGCAAAATGCCTCATCATGGCTCTGAGGACGGGGGTCAGCAATCTTTGCCGACTGCTGTGCCGGCCCTTCCTCCGCTACTGTCAGCCTGTGCCAGTGGCTCCCTCCACAGAAATAAAAGCAGCAGCTGCCTGAAAATTTGGTGGCAGTCATGGGTGGAGGTTGGGGGGCAGAAGGGGGAAGCTTCCCTGGCATGCTGCTGAAAGAGCCACTCACAGAAAAGAAGCTGCCTGCAGTGGCTCCTGGAGGCAGCATGCTTAAGGACAGGGGTCCCCAGGGTTGCCGTGGAAAGAAGGTGCCTGAAGCAGCTCCTCTTGAGGTTCCCCAGGCATGCTGAGGAAAGAAGCTACCCAGAGTGGCTTGGCAGCTACACACCATAGAGAGAAGCCGTTTCAGGCATCTTCTTTCCGTACCATGCCTGGAACATAGGCATGATGGGGGACCTTCTGCATCCCAGCTGCCCCTGAAGGAAGCTGCCCAGAGTGGCGTTCAGTGGCAGGAGCCACAATTTCTGTGGTATTGCACAGGGTGCCGTGTGCTGCTCTGAATAGGCTGTCGTGCCACTGTCGGCACATGTGCCGGGGGTTGCCTACCCGTGACCTAGGAAATGGACTCAGTTTGTGTTCTGGCCTGCCCTCCTAAATTAGATTTGTTTGATCCCTTTCTCAGTCGAATGCAAGGGCAAGAGGCTCAGGGTTGGACAGAGGGTCCCCTGAGCAGAGGGGATTGAGCGTCAGCACCTTGGAGAACCAGCAGGTGAGTGTGGCTGTCCTGGGATCCAATAGTAATGACAAAGCCGTATGAGCGCAGCTCTGGTGAATGTCCAGGGAAGGAGATGTGTTAATGTTACACAGTGAAAGCTAGCTGCCAGGAGATGCAGAGAGGCCTTTATTCTGGTATGGGGTTTGCATTCTCTCAGTAGCAAGAGAAACATGACAAGGGGCTCTGGGGCAGTCTCCTTTAGTAATTTTGAGCTAAAGGGGTCTGCAGGAAAACAGGCTGACCAATCACTTGGGTGTAGACTCTATGCACCAGATTTTTAAAGGTCTTTTGGACCCTAACTCCCTTGAAAAATCCAAGTTCTTTGCCAGCTCCTCTAGCAGACATGAAGCGGCCCCACCTTACTCCTTGGGCTGGTATGCGCACCAGTGCTTTGAGAATGCACAATGCTATTAAATCCGAGTGGGAACGGTTTAACCTCAGTCCAAACTGCTAATAATGTTTGTCTGTATTAGAATTCAACCATTCTGGCTTTATTGTTTGACTTTTGCTCCTCCCTGGCAGACAGATGCTAACCTGTGAGTCAGCATTTCCTCTCTCCCAACGAGCTTGAAAATGGGAACAGGCTCCAAAAGTTTCACTGCTCAGAATCAGCATCTTAAAATTCAGGAGCAAATTCTGCACTGACTTAAAATAAATAGTACTAATAACAAATAATAACAATACTGAGTGTTTATGTCAGATCCAACTTCCCAGGGTGGTCGGTAGAAAATATTAATTTCTCTTCAGGCCTCAGAAAAGCAGATTGGAGAATAATAGTTTTGTTCCATGGCAGCTTTAAAAGTTTCTGACATTTTTTTCATTCCACATTGGACCAAAATCCAGGCTCTTCAGCTGCTTTCTCAACACCAGAACTGTGTGAAAATGGCCATTTTTGGACCAAAACTGAGGCCAGGCTCACATGAGGAACTTACTACATCTTTACAGGTTGTGAAGAATCCAGCTACTTGAGAGATGCTAGCTACACTGACCAAAACCATGGTGTCGACAGCCTTAGGTGGGTGGAAGAAGTCTTCCATCGAACTGGCCACTGCCTCTTAGGGAGAAAGGTTACCTACAATGAGGAGAGAATCATACTTGTGGGTGTAGGTAGTGTTTACACTGAATTGCTACAGCTGTACAGCACCATTGCTGCAGCATTTAAGTATAGATGTATCCTAAACATTTCACTTCCAGCAGATGTGTATGTGTGTCCAACCCTAGACTGTCAAGGCCCAGATTCCAGTCTCTGCTCTGCCTGATACAGAGCCATTTTTCACCCCTTATTACACTGAATCCAGCAGAGCAGGGGCTTTCATCCCAGACCAGCACCCTACCCTACCTTCAAAGTATCTGGAACAAATTGTATTACAGCTAATACATCTCTGGGAAACATATGGGTTTGGCCAAAACAGCAAATTTTGGTGAAATTCAATTTAGTCAAAATTGGCTGTACCTTCAAGCACTTTGGAAAAGTGTCTGTAAGGGGTTGTTCATCACCACCCTTCTGTTTTGTCTCCCCTCTGACCCACAAACGACACAGGGGCCCTTCAGGCTGCAGTCACCAATTTTTCACCCCAGCCCTTTATTTACAAGGTGTGCATAAAGATCCCACCACCTTCCAAGTCTGTTATTGTCCACAGTAGCTGAGGCTTGTTCAGAGTAACTAACCAAACCCCAGCACTCTCTTCCCCTTGCTGGCCTCCTGGGCCAACTTATCAACCCTTTGGGGTCATCCGGGCAGCTGTCACCCTTTTCCTAACAAAGATCTAGCAACTAACTGCTCAGCATGCGTAGGTGAGCAGATACTTCTTGTCAGGCAATTAGCCCTTAGCTTTGCCACCCCATAGCTTGGGGGTCTGGAGAGATGAGGTGGCTAGGGGTTCACCACCCAGCACTCTGTCACAGTGTCATTTTGCTGCTAAAGAAACTGAGCTATAAACTGGCTATACCTTGCCATCACACAGCAAGCCATGTGCGGAAGCTGGGGCTGGGTCCACTAATGTGTTATCTGGTGCACTATCTACTAGCTTGTATTTTACAACCAGTTCTCTCCCCTCAGGGTAGAATTTGTCTCATGATGTTCATGAAACTTCTCTGAACCTTCCATCAGGAAACTGGGCTGAATGTGTCATCCGACTTCCCTGTGAAATGCTCCAAGTATTGCCAGGGTGTGGTAAGACTAGAAATGTTGCCTTTCTGCAGGGGCAGGATGGTACAGGAATTTGGGCATCTTTGCAGTTGCTAGTCCACCCAGCTAGCTTTGACATAGACTTTCTCATCCTTCCTTGCAAGCATCACAAATTCAAGCATGGCTATAAAGCGTAGCAAGAACAAATAATAAAGGGGATGAAATGGCTAATGTGCACCGTTTGCTCTGATGAAATGGGACACCCTGTCAGGCTGCATATGAAATATGGCTGAATAAATGAACTTGAAAATACAGCCTTTCTTATAGAGACACTCCTCAGGGTCGGTATTTCAGTCAGGGAGATATTTCTCAGATGCAGCATGGCAATCGCCTCCCATCAGCTTCAGCCTTTGCTAGCCCCCCTCCCCCCCTGAAAGGTGAAGGGCACTCAGGGCTGGCAGAGGCTGTGAGGCACTTGGCAAAGCAGGCACCCTGTGTTTACCTTGTTCCATCTGAAAATTATGAATTTCATGGCCACCCCATGATTGGAGACTAAAGCACTGTGGCCACAGCAGTAGTGTGGGGGACAGCCGCTCTTTCTGGGGTGGGTGAGCTGCTGCTTCAGCATCAGCCAGGATTGAATCCCCTGTTCTTCAGGGTTTGTTGAATAATGTTCACAAAGTGCCACATTTTAGTGGAGCTCAAAGCTCTGAGTCAGAGGGGCTTTGAGCTAGGACTATGGATGAAGGTGCAGCTAGACAGCCAGATTTTTTTTTTAAGTCTGGGGAGATTGGTCAGGATTGGAATTTCAGGGGCTGTCATGGATGGGACAGAAATGCCTCAGCAAAACTGGAGTGGGGGGCAGATCCCAAACCTTGACCAGTGAGATCCCAAAGAGGAGGCCAGTGGCAGGATGAGCAGAGCGAAGAGGGGCTGATTCTGAGCACACACTGGTTTCAGTGGTGTGACACCTGATTTGCCTTAATGCTCTGAGTCAAGGCCATGGCAAATTGGGAGAATTCCCTTCCCAGCTTCCACCCATGTGCTCAGATTTTGATCTCAGCTCCCCCCAGTGTACATCTGGAGTCACTCGCTGACTTAACTCACTACTTCCCAAACTCTGGAAAGTGGAGCTGCCCTTTCTTGAAAGTGAATCTAACCCCTGCCCCTCGCAACTTTGCCACATTCTGTTAAAGGCCTCCCCTGTCTTAATGTTGACATCATCCCTAATCTCCTGGTTTGGCTAATCCTTTGTGTCCTGCCAGGTGAGCACACTCCACATGTTAGGAAATGCTGATATAAATGGAGCAACTCCAGATTTAAACCATTGTGAGACAGGCACATGAGCCAAAGTTTGCAAAGAGCTTTGCAATGCAAGTTGCTATAGAAACCTAAGGTGCAATTATTAACAATTATTATTCTCCCAGGACAGGTTTACAAAGGTTTTCGTGGTTGGTAGATAGAACACTGGAATGGAAATTTGAATGCCAGGGCTGCAGTCCCAGCTCTTTCCCTAGGGGATCCTGTAAGCCTTGTCCTGTCCCTCAGTTTCTCTATGGGTAAAATGGGGACAGGGATAACTGCAGTTCTTTGTTAAATGCCTGGCCCCCAGCAACTTTAGGCACCAAAATCCCTTTGTAAATCTCACCCTAAGGTGACAGCCCAGTGAGGGTATCCAGCACTGAGAGAGAATTGCAAAGGGGCCTTCAAGTTTGTGGGCTGGGTTCTCAAAATGCACAGAAGATCCCCAGCCCCCACTCATCTTCTGGACTCTTACTTCTCTACTGTCTCAGTCCTGCTCTCGTAGCCCACAGAGGGGGCTTCAGTGTTAGGCGACAGGTGTTCTGAGAGCCACTGGAATAGAGTTGCACACTGCCAATTACAGCACCATTCTCCAGCCCTGGGAGATGATCCTGTCTCAAGAGGTTTCCTTCAGGGGCTCAGTGATTTTATTTGTTCTGAAGTGTTTTTCAACTGGAGCCTAACAGCTCTACAGAATCGCTAGCCGCTTCCCCAGAACAATGCAGCATTGCAGACCATTTCTCCTGTCTGCTCATCTACTGTGTAACCGATACACAGCCATCAAGGATTACAAATTGTAGCACGCCATGGCATTTGGAGCTTCACAGTTCTGTGTACCACGTGCTGGGTAATGATAGGAGAAGACGCCATGCTTGTAAAACTGAAGTGGTCCTTTACTGAGTGCACTCTTTACTGAGGTGCTGTGACTGCTGCTGGCAGTCCAGTCATGTGCAGACAGACTGACTTCCTGGAGCCTGCAAACTATTCTCTCCTTCCAGCAACCTGTGCTCCTCCTTCCCCGACACTCACACAGGTTGCTACAGAGGTGTCAGTGGGAGCAGAACTCAGACAAAGATCTTCCAAAAGCATCAGCCTCACCAGAAGCATTTGTGGCAATCAGGGCAGAGGAGAGCAGGGGTATGAACCCCAAAAAATAAGTGAGTGAATCAACCAGTTACATACAGTGTTCAGTATAAATAAGAGTATCTAGGCAGGCCTTTTTTGAAAGTGTGGGTCAGAGAAGGACAAATATCCTGTATCTAGTTCTGCAGTGCACCATATCCCCTGCTATTCCACCATACTCCTGCTCTGGTGCTTCTGTCCTGACCTGTAACAACTCCCACTGGTCGAGGTTTGGGATCTGCCCCACACTCCAGTTTTGCTGAGGCATTTCTGTCCCATCCATGACAGCCCCTGAAATTCCAATCCTGGCCAATCTCCCCAGACTTAAAAAAAAATCTGGCTCTCCAGCTGCACCTTCATCCATAGACCTAGCTCAAAGTCTCTCTGACTCAGAGCTTGGAGCTCCACTAAAATGTGGCACTTTGTGAACATTATTCAACAAACCCTGTGGTGGTCCTGCCCATGACCTCAGCTCCCAGGCTCCAATCTTTCTGTAAATACCAGCATGGGCCAACAGAGCAAGGAGACATCCTGCGGTACCACAGGACACAAGTAATGTTGAGCTCCAGAGGGAGGAAGGGAAGATAGTTGTGGGTAAAATGCACACATATGTATATCAACACAGCGATCTCTTCTATATGTCCCTGCATGCATGTGCGCATGCACACGCGCACACACACGCACGCGCACGCGCACACACACACATAGAGTGATCCCATGTGCACATACAGAATGATTCTTCACACACGCATGCATGCACGTGCACAGTGATCCTGCGCACACACCCACACATGGAACAACCATGTGCAAACGTGTGTGTGAACACAGACCTCATAAACATACATGCACACCCACCCACAGAGACACTGTGCTCGTGCATGTGTGCACACATATATTGTATTTCCATGCACACTCCTCTGTATTCATGCACTTGCACACAGGCACCTTATGCCCACACCAATACATAGAGAAGCCTCCATTGTCACAGTAATACTGACTTCCAAAGAGGTAGCCATGTTAGTCTGAATCAGGAAAACAAACAAGGAGTCTTGTGGCACTTTCAAAGACTAACAAATTTATTTCTCACATGAGCTTTCATGGGTACAATCCCACTTAGTCAGATAACAGAAAGTGGAGAAAATTTACATTGAAAAAAAACTTAGAGTAAGGTAGGAGAAGAAAAATCCTGTGATTACATTTCACTGCATCAGGTCAGATTACTTCAGCAAATCAAACAAATTGTATAGATTCAAACAGTGTGTAACAATGTATGAGAAGCGGTGACGTTGAGGGAGGTGAGAATCACTGTTTGCAATGAAAACCAAATGAGAGAGTCCTGACCTGAGTTGGGAGAAGCATTCAGCAGCTCTGCAAGCTCTCCACAGCTTGAACTGGAAGAGGGGGACAGAACCCTTGCATCACGGGCATGGAGAGTTAATCTAGTTGGGCACCTAAAATCCCTGAATGCAGGGAACTGGACTCAATGACCTGTCATGGTCCCTTTCAGTCTCTATGGTTCTATCCCATTAGGTGCCTAGCTGCATTCGTAGATATATGGACCCCTTTGAAAATTCAGCCCACTTCTATACTTGTTCACCCCTGTGTAATTCCAGAGCCACTTCACAGATGCTGCTGGAAGCTAACCAGAGGGAGTGAAAACAGACTTAGGGCTAACGGCCCATGGCAGAGCTGGTATCATCTGGCACCTTAGTTAGCTTTCTCTGCAACACAGAGGCCTGGGGACTGACTCAAGAGGACAAGAACATTCCTATTGCAGTCCAACACCAAAATGTAACTTTTCCTCCTCAAACACATCCCTCTCTTCTCCTGAAAGCTACTCAACATCTATTTCTCTCAGTGGCCCCTCCCAATTCAGCTGTACCAGCTAGCGTTTCAGTGCTCTCCCCAGCCCCATGAAATCTCAGCCAGATAGACACTTCAAATCTAGGAATGCCAGTGGGCTCTCCCTCCCCATTAGCCTTTCAGCAACAGATCAAAAGCTGTCTTGTCAACTGGCTTAAACATCTGATTCAGGTGCCCGTATAAAATTTTCTTCCCTGAAGGGTCGATTCAGCTCTTGGTTACACCAGTGTCAGTTCAGAGTGGGTCTATAAAAACCCATTCATTTACACTGGAGTAACAGAGAGCAGGTCATCCGCTCACCAGCTTCTAGAGGTGGAGCATTTGAGCACCTCTTGTTTGACACAAGCAGCTGGGGTCCTGCGGAAACAATTTGCATTTCTTATTTGGTGGTGCCTCTCCCTGTTCCAAAAGTTCATATTTCTGTCCTGCTGTAATCAGAGATGAGTCTGGATTAACTCCCTGGATCCTGGGCTTCCAGCCAGGATCCTCTAGTGCTAGAAGCCTGGGTAACAAACAAAAGGAATGGAATTGCTCATTTATGAGCATAAATTCAATCTAGTTGATATTGTTGAAAGCTGGTGGGATGACTCCCATGATTGGAATATTAAATTCAATGGTTATAACCTATTTAGGAAGGCTTGAATGGGCAAAGGGGGAGCAGAAGGGGCTCTTTATGTCAAAAATGGCATTATCTATTTCTGAATCACTGATAACTCAGAAGAAAATGATCTTGAATGCTTATACATCAATGTCCTAATAGATAAAGCACAAGATGTGATATTAGTTGGTGTCTGCTACAGACTGTCAAATCACACCAGAGAACAGGATGACTGGCTCCTTATGCACATATCTATGATGTGTAGGGAGAAAAGCTGGGTGATCCTGGGGGACTTCAGTCTGAGAGACATACACTGGAAGTCTCATGCTGCCGGTACTAAAACATCCTTGGAATTTCTAACTATTCTAGACAACAATTTACTAACAAAAAAATGTCACATCCAACATGGAGGAATTCTATATTAGGTCTTTTCTTGACAGGTAAAGAGGAACCTTAGTCATAGGGGGAAAAAAGGTAATTTAGTATAAGTGATCTTGACCTGATCACCTTTATAACACATTAAAGAAAAAGAATAAAGTCTAAACCAGTATTAGATACACCCACTGCTTTAAAAGAGCCAATTTCACAAAGCTAAAACCAATTATGATCCAAATTAGCTGGGAGGGAAAAATTAATTAGAAAAATGTGAATGATAACATGGAATTGTTTAAGAACACTTCATTAGATGTCCCAAAAAGTCACAATAGAGGAAGAAGATGGTATTGGTTAAAAAACTGACCCTGTTTAGAGTGTGTGTAAAGCTAGGAAATGTAGAAAATTGATAAGGAATGCAAAGGGGGCAGAAGGAGAAATCTATAATAAGAAAAGTTAAGGACAATGAAAAGGAGTTTTTAAAGTATATTAGCAAAAAAAATGTTAACAATGGTGTTGGTCCATTATTAGATGGAAATGATAGAATTACCAATAATCAAGCAGAAAATGCAGAAATGTTCAAAAAATATTTCAGTTCAGTATTTGGTGAAAAAACAGGTGATCTATCGTATAATGATGCTGTTTCCATTGCATTATTATCTCAGAAGGATGTTAAAAGAGCAGCTACTAAAGTTAGATATTTTGAAATCAGCAGGTGATGATAATTTACACCAAGAGTTTTCCAAAATGTTCATTGAGGAGCTTGCTCAAATGTTAATGCTGATTTTCAATATGTTTTGGAATGTCAGGGAAGTTCTAGAAGACTGAAGGAAAGCTAATGTCAGGCTGATATTTTAAAAGGATAAACAGGATGATTAGGGTAATTATACACCTGTTAGTGAGATATTGATCCCAGGCAAGATAATGAAGTGGCTGCAACAGACTCTATGAATAAAGAATTAAGAGAGGGTAATATAATCAACATAGATTTATGAAAAATAGATCCCCTCAAACTAACTTGATATATTTTTCTGATGAAGTTGAAAGTTTGATTGATAAAGGTTAGAACATTTATGCAATATATATACACATGTGTAAGCATTTGACATGGTACTGCATGCTTAAGATATGAAACTGACATGGCACACATTAAGTGGATGAAAAGCTGGTTAACCAATAGATCTCAAAATGTAACTGAAAATGAGGAATCCTCATTTAATGGGTGTGTTTCTAGTGGAGTTCTGAATGAACTGGTTTTTGGCCCTATACTATTTAATAGTTTTATAAATGACCTGGAAGAAAACATAAAATCATCACTGATAGTTTGAAGATGGCACAAAAATTGGGGGAGTTGGATCAATAATGAAGAGGAGAGCACACTGATACAGTGCAGTATGGATGGCTTGCCAAGATGGGTGCAAGCAAACAATATGTATATTAATATGGCTAAATGTAAATGTATATATCTAGGAACAAAAATGTATTCCTTTATTACATGATAGGGGACTCTATTTTTTGAAGCAGTGATTCTGAAAAAGAGCTGGGGGTGGTGGCAGATAATCAGCTGTACATGAGTTCCCAGTCCAAAACTATTACCACAAAGGTTAATGCTGTCTTTGGATGCATAAACTAGGGTATCTCAAGTAGAAGGAGAGTTTATTTTACCTCTGTATTTGGCACTGGACCAATCTCTGCTAGCATACAGTGTCCAGTTTTGGTGCTTACAATTCACGAAGGATGTCAATAAATTGGAGAGGGTTCAAGAAGAGCCATGAGAATGATTAAAAGATTGGAAAATATACCTTATAGTGATACACACAAATGGTACACTATGTGTTTAAGTCGACTTAAGGGCCCTTAAGTCAACTTAAACAGAGCCCTGTCTACACTGCAGGTCAATAAAGTCAACTTTAGGATCCAGTAAAGTCGACTTTATAAGGTCCACTTATAAAGTCGACTTTACTGTTAAGTTGACTTTATTAAGTTGACTTAAGCCAATGTGGACTTACTAAGTTGACTTAATAAAGTTGATTTAGTGCAGTGGGGCCATTAAGTCGACTTTATAAAGTCAAATTAAGCCAGGACACCCATTTAAAGTCGACTTAATGTAGTGTGCACTCACTAAGTCGACTTAATAAGGTCTACTTAAAGTCGACTTTAAGTAGACTTTATTAAGTCAACTAAATAAAGTCGACTTAGCTTTTACAATGTAGACGTAGCCAAAGAGTGCAATCTATTTAGGTGAAAGGGAAGGATAAGATGGGGTGACTTGATTGTAGTCCATAAGTATCTATATGGGGAAGAAATATTTAATAATGATCTCTTCAGTCCAGCAGAGAAAGATCTAAAACCATCCAATACTACAAGCTGATGCTAGTATAATTCAGGATGGAAATACAGTGTAAATTTACAGGGACAGTAATTACCCACTGAAATAATTTACCAAGGATCATGGTGGTTTCACAAAAACTGCAACTTTTAAAATCAGGATTGGATGTTTTTCTAAAAGATCTACTCTAGGAATATTTTGGGGACATTTGGTGGTCTGTGTTATACTAGGTGATTACAATGCTCCTTTCTGGCCTTGGAATCGATGATTTGGGAAGACCCTGGGCAGTGACAACAGGATGGATTAGTCAAGCCGGGAACTACATTCAGAGACTACTACAGCAGGCCTCAACTAATCTGCTGGACACCGAGGGGCCAATCCAAAATCTGGCAGAGGAGCTCCCAATGCTGCAAAGCCACTGTGACTTTTTTTTGCCAGCAAGCTGCTCCCCTGCTTCCAAAAAAAAAAAAAAAAAAAAGCCGTTGATGGTGGCTTTTTCAGCAGCTTTGGGGTGGGGGTGGGGTACAGCAGGGTCTCAGGAGAGGGAAGGTAGAAGGTGCAGGTGGCTGCCCCTCCCAAGTGCTTCCAAAAGAGATGCGGGCAGTGGCTTTTTTCAGTGGCATAGAGGGGGCTTCTTTAGCTTGCACCAAAAGAAAATCCCCTTCCCTGATACCAAAAGAAAGCTGCTGCCAATGGCTCTTTTGGTGGCATTGGTGGGGCAGGGGGGAAGAGGGAGAGACAGCAGCACTGGACAGGTAGGGCACTACCATCTCTCCCACTTCCCTGCCAAAAGAGCTGCTGGTGGCAGCCTTTTTTTGGCAGCAGGGGAGGGGGAACCTAGTGCACTTTGGCGCCTAGGATTTGTTGAGGCCTTTACTACAGAGGCTTCTCTGTATCCAGCAACTCCATAACAAGTCCCTTTCATAGTCCTTCTAGCCTAGTGTTGTCTCTGTGCCGCTAGAGACAAACTTGCTGATCTGAAGACTCCTAGTTTGGGCAGCTGAATCCAAACTCTCTTGCCCTTTTCTACCCACTGCATAGCACCAACCCTTGTGATTCAAGTGTCTGTGACTTGCTCCCTAAACTTGCTATCCCCAGTTTAATGGGGGGGCGGGCGGAAATTTTGGCTTACTGGCTCCCAGGCTTTCCAGCACACCCTAATCAGACTGGAAATAGTTCAAACTTCTTTCCAGGTGTAGTGACAAAACAAGTTAAGGCAGGGAAGGATCAAATCCTAGTTTTACCTCCTCCTGAACTCACCAAGTCTATCTATCTGTCTATCTTTCTGTGGCATTTTTAGGGTGCTCTCACCTTATTATCTAGTTGCTGGTTCAAAACCTCATGGATCAGCCCTTTGTTTATCATGTATCTGACTCTTTCCCTCCTTTCCCCATCTGGGCTGCAGAGGGTGAGCAGCAAGAACCAGCCGTGACCAGTCCATGTGCCCACCAGCCTGGACCAGTTGCCACAGAGTAGTTGTACCAAGTGCCTGCTCCTCCAGCCATCTCAATGCACCCACACTCCTTCCATAGAGAAAGGCGGAGACAGAGTGAATGAACCGCCCATGACAGATGTTGTGTCACTGAGTGTATGACTGGCAGGTGCTCAGATGATCCAGTGAAGAGGTCAGGGTAGGAACCCAGAGAGGCTAGCCTAGAACCAGAGCCCTGTGTCCAAACACACCCAAGTCGGGATCCACCTAGCACCTCCCACAAACCTTTGTCACTGAAGACCCAGCCATGCTCACATGCTATGCATTGGCAGTCTGGCAGCTGTGTTAAAGCACAAGTAAATAAATAAATAACCCAAAGTGGGAATATGCCTTCTGAGTCTGAGCTGGGAAACTGGCTGATGGCAGCCAATAGCAACTTTCTGGACATCCGTTTCTTTCAGCAATTATTTGCTTTGCCGTCAAGTGACTGTGGCAGGCATATTTTGCTGCTATTTCAAGCATCAGTGAGACTGTTTCTGTCTTCTGCTTTCTCTGTGCCTGCTGCCAGCCTCTTTCTGGAGTTGTTGCTTTGCGTCCCCTTTCAGCTCACTCATCTCTTGCATTTTGCCAGTCACACTCTATGACCACAGTCCCATTTCTTGTGCCATAGCCTGGCTCATCTTCCTCTGAGAGTCAGCACATTGCAACTCTGTAAGACAAGCCCAGCTGGCATACACAATGATGGGACATTGCTCAGATTTTCATCCAAAAAGCCAACCACACTTTTGGGTGATGAGGAGACTGCTCAGCCAGGACATCAGGGATGGCCTCTGCAGCAGAGAAAGTCCTGGTGGACATGATATGAGTTATCACAATGCTTTGCACAGATGGGGTGGGGTTTAAATGCTAACCTGTCTCCACAACACTCAAAGGAGCCACTACCTGAAAGCAGATTGATCAATGCAGCCAATACTCCCCCAGAGGAGTGATTCTCAACCTTTTGTGGGTCACAACACACTTGGTGACATGTTGAGACCCTACAGGACACACCACACCACCCCCCACCCACACTCCAAATCCAGCCACTTCCATTGTTCTCCATGACACTCTGACTGCTGCATGGTGACACAGTAATGGGTCCTGACTGGTTGAGAAACACTGTCCCAGAGACTCTGGGGAGCTGTCCAGTTGCATTCAGTTCCCTCTTCTACCACTGATTCTCTGTGTGACCTGGGTCATGCCACTTCGGGAATAGCTATGCCATATCTGGGAACCAGTCAACCTCCCAGCCTGGACCTTTGTGCCTCAGTTTCCCACCTCTGAAATGGAGGAAATGGCACTTTCCTCCTTCACACAGTTGCTGTGCAGCTAACCCACTAGAGGACAAATCAGATCTGGACTATGAGATGCAGGTAACAAGGTACTATGACAATAGGAAGATGTGAAAGGACTGTGTCTGGGGAGGAAGAGGGAGATGACTAGACAGACTGCTCCTTGAGCTGGATGTTGGACTATACAGCACTGATGGACTGAAATTTCCAGGGCATTTAGACCTTGACATTTTGTTTTTCTTAAGTGAGTGGATAACTCATCTCTGGAATTGCTTTACTGGATATTGACATCAATAGTTTTTCTAACATGAAAAGATTTGAGAGGTAAAAATTAATCTCACGGACAAGTCAGAGGCTTGGCATGATATATATCTATCTGTGTGTTCAAATTGTCTGTCTCAGTGCGAGTCCTCCAGCTATAAAGCAATAAAACAGTAAGGGATGACACAGCCTTAAGTAAACACAGTTGAAAAATCTCCCAGCCTGACTCTCCTCTTCCTTAACCCAGTGCAAATCTGGAGTGGCCCCACTGAAGTCAACAGCATTACACTGATTGACATAGGGCCTGAATGAGTCAGGGAGACTCATACTTCTGAAATCTGTGTTAGACTTTGTGTTTGGGCCTCGGAGACTCAAATCTCTGCCTGCTCTGCACAGTGATCTCTATGTAATTAGGGTTGCGGCCGGGTGAAAAGATATTGGGAAAAAGTGTCCTTTGAAATGCAGAGAAAACAGTCCCATTGGCTGTGTTAGAGGAAGGAAGGAAGCAATCTGGGTCTGATTTTCATGTTCAGGCACCCCAACGTAATTTGTCCCTCATACCCACATGTCTGGCCCCATCTCCAGCATCTCTGAGAAATCCACAGTCTTTAATGTATTTATCCCCACAGGTCCCCTCTCATGAAAGATGGTGCTGTTACCCCCAGGTGAAAGGCAGACATGCAGAGGATGCATCTGCAAGGCCCCTGGAAGGGCAACTTGGCTTCATAGACTCAGGCTGGTGGGGCTCCTGCTAAGGCAGACAGTGCTGTGCAGTTGCAGGCTGGGCCCTGAAGCCCAGAGGTTGGCACGGACTTCTGAACCTACACAAAATGAGTTGCCGAAAGTCACTGGAACCCACTTCTCAGCTGGTACCCATCCACTGGACCATCCTTCCTCTTTGTAATCCAGGAGTGACCCCACTGAAGCCAAGAGGGTGGCGTTGAGATAACATATGTGGAGGGAAGCAGAGAATCTGGCCCTGAGAGCAGTTTGAGTTTGGTTTCTTAGTTGCTCTGAAAGTAATTCACAAAAGCTGGTGAGGCTTAGCGGGCTTGTTATGGCCCGGTGCAGCCCCTTGGAAATCCCTTTTCTCAGTGGCGGTATGAGAAGGGTCAACAGGCTCCTTAGCAATTGCTTCTTCCAGAGACCCATCATCCAAGTGCAGAGCAAGCTAATAATTTCCATGAGAGATGGGTTTAGAGTGAACCTTATTGCATGTCCTCCCCACTTATACTTTGGCTCTTATCCATCATCCTTCCGAACTGAGTTGCTATGTTAGGGGGATGGCTGTCTCCCCTTGCAGGGTTGGTGTGTTGACAAGTGGGTTTCCATGAGTACAGGCCTGTTTATGAACCCTTTATATGTGGATGGCTTTTCTGCTTGGCGGTTGAATTATATTTCCATTAAGAAAGTAAGTCTGATTCCATCTAGGGTGGCAATCCTGGGCCTGAAGGCATGACTCCTTAGAGCTTCACACATGGACAGCATGTTCAGATTTACGTCACTCTGACAAAACCTCTGCCAAGACAGGATTATCCCTTGAAACTCACCCATGTTCCCAGAGAACATGGACAGATTCAGTGCCAATCTCTGCTGCAGACTTGCCATTTGGCCTCACTCAATTATTGCTATGGTGAGCATCACCAGGTGGTGCTGTTACATATAGTCTTCTCAGTCCCTTTTTCTTAGTGTGTGAGCAAATGTTTAGTCTTAGAAAGAAACACTGTGTTGTTAGTTCTGGTTACACAAGGTTCTGGGGAGAGGGAATGGTGCCAACAGTTTTCTGCCTAGGCCTCTGATTAGAGTCAAAATCTTAAGGCAGTCTCACTCTTTTATATCTGGGCATTGGCGTTGGGCTGAGATTTCAGGAAAAGGATAGTGCCCTGTGTGCTATTTGTGACCATTTCTGATATGTCTGTGTAAATAAAACAAGTTACATTTAAAATATACCCAGACTCATTTTTGCTATTTTTTCCCTCAAAGGAAAACCAACTTGCAATGACAGACATCTGCTGCTGCTTGGCAGAAGGATGATGCTGGCATCAGAGCTAGACACTGATGCCAGAAGAAGGGCCAAAGTTATGTATTCAGTGTCATAGATGGTGCCTGATACCCCTGGAAGAGGGAGTTGTATTCAGATTCCAGGTACATTGGGCTCTTGGCTTCTTTACTGAGACTGCTAATCACAGAGCCAATGTGAGCTGAATGGGACAATGTAGATGGGCCTGTATGGGATACTGACACTGGCCATGTCCTATTTAAGGCCAGGAACAATACCAGGTTGAAACTGACTCAGGAGAATGGAATGGGAGGGAAGGCACAATCCACATCCCTGGCTTCTCCAGAGACCTCTTCCCCAAGACCGCAGGATATAGGATTCTAGTGACAGACTGGTTGGACAAGGAGGGGAGTTAAGCCAAGGCTCAGCCTCTCATCAAGGGATTGCCTCCAACCTGACAGTGTTAGCTTCCAAAGTTTTCATTCTGCTCTCAGATCCCTGGGAGAAGGGCTGGGCATGACTGGGGTGGTGGGTGTTGGCCGGGAGTTAGTCTGCACTGAGAATCAAGCCTCGATATGGGTGTTTTAACCCTGAGCAGCAGCCTCCAAGATGTATTAATCTCACCTTTGATTTCTACTGCATTCATCACTTGGGTGTCTGGGCATCTCACTTCTGCCTGAGCTAGAAGAGAGAAGTTTTGCAACGTAAGACACAATACACCCTCTGAGGGCAAATCTGCAGGGCATTCAACGCTGTGTTCATCTTCCAAATGTTTCATAAGAGTTTGCCAGCTAGCTCCTCTCTCCTCTCTCTCTGACCATGTCTGGCTGCTGTGTCTGCTTGAAGTGTGATGTGATAAAATAAATGCTACCATTCCTTGTGGTGCTGCTGGCTCTACTGCAGGGGTTGGCAACCCATGGCATGTGTGCCAAGAGAGGCATGTGAGCCCATTTGGAGCAGCACTCTGCATCCTCTGCAGCACCACCAGAATTGCTGCTCCTGCCATCAAAAGCTGCCTTGGGTAGCTTCTTTTGGAGGCAGCTGGGATGAGGGTCCCCAGACATGCCATAAATAGATGCAACCTGGAGTGGCTCCTTTCACTGGCATGCCTGGGGATGGATACCTTCAGTGGCATGCCTGAGGAGGAGTTGCTCCAGGTGACTTTTTTCAATGGCATGCTTGGGACCCACGCCACCAAGAGAAGCCGTTCCAGGCAGGGTCTTTCTGCAGCGAGCCTGGAGAATCTTCCCCCCCCCCCAACTCCAAGCTGTGACTGCCACCAAATTTTATAGCAGCAGCCACTTTTTTTTCAGTGTAGAGGGCTGCTGGCACTGGCTGAGGGTCGGGGAGGAGGAGCCAGCATGGGACTCAGCAAAGGCTGCCGAGCCTTACTCTAGTGGGTCAAAACACAAAAGATTTGCAAGCAGCAGCTTAAGAAATTGAGAGAATGCTGGGAGCAATCAACTGACACAGAAAATTCCTAGTAAATGACTGCAAACTGGCAACTTGTGAAGATAGATTTGCTTTCTCCTCACATTGTGGGCTGGCTCATGTGAGTCTTTTAAGTGGCAGAATCTAGATGCATAGGGTTTGCTATGGGATTTTGATCAGGACAGGATGGACAGACACACTTAAGGCGTGATCCTACTCACAGGACCTAGACTGCACAAGCTAGTAACCATTCAAAGGAAGCTACTGCCTCCATTACTTAGAAAAGCCCTTTTTGAACAGGAATTGACTATTACTGTGGTGCTGTAAATATGATTACTGCAAGGTCACCCTGGGACATCCACCTGTCTGAGCTCCCATTGGAAGGCTTACACTGAGCACCCGGTCTCTGCTTGAGCCCTCCATCACCCTTTTCTGCTACTCAAACCAAACCAGTGTCTGCTGGTTAGAGCTGGGGGCTGGCAATCCAAACACCTGGATCCTATTGCCAACTCTGCTGCACTTTTGATGTAAGATCTCAGAAAAATCCGGTATGGAAAACTTCAAAGCCCATCCTGTGGCCCTGAAATCAGTGACTTTGATCTTGCTGTTCAACATGCTGAGCTCCCGCTAGGTCCCCTGACTTAAACTGAAGTGAAAATACAGCCCTTTGGCTTTAACCCCTTGGTGGCCAATTCTGGGTCAGTAAGCGCTGCCTGCCCCTGGTGACTTCAGTTACAAGCAGGTGACTTTCTGGTTGAGTTTTCCTGCTTCACTAACTTGTAGATCTCTATTTGTAGGACTGCCCAGTGGTTGAGATGCTAGCGTAGGATTATGGCAACCTGGGTTCCGCTCCCTGCTCTGTGACCATGGGCAAATCCGTTAGGCCTAGATCTTTGGAAGCACTAAGTCACTTTACTCCCATTGTGTTGTCTACACCCTGGTTTAGGCTACAAATGTATGTCAGTACAATGATGTCAGGGGGGTAAAAGAGCCACATACCTAACCAACATAGTTATATTGACCTAGCCCTTGTGTAGACAGCGCTGCTGATGGGAGAGCTTCCCTGCCTCTCAGGGACATGGAATATCTCAGTCAGTGGGAGAAGCTCTCTTGTGGATGTAGGTGGTGTTGTCACTAAACTCAACAGCAGCTCAATTTGCATAGACAAGCCCTGTGTCTGAGTTCCCCGTGGGGATTGTAGTGCTGCCTTACCTTGAGGGTAATCCCATTAAAGATGCTGTGCTAACTGCAGGCCAGCGAAGTAGCTGAAACAGGGCATTATCCTTGTGACATCTTAACAAGGGCTGGAGCCCTGCCCACAGCTAGAAAGTTGTATCTCTGCAGGGCCAGGAGGAGCAGGAAAGTTTGCAACTGAGAGATTGCTGAGCCGGTAAACGCACAGACCTGTACCTAAAGGCTTGTGTATTTCACAGACTGTTTTGCCCGTGTTCCCTGAGTTCACTGTGCGTGCAGGTGTTTTCATGCAGGAGGGAGCTCTCCACTTCAATGTGATCTGTTTAGCAGACTGCAGGCACAGAGCTCTTCCAGCTGTTGCGTCAACGTGGTTATTTCTCTCTCCCTCTAGTTGGAGGTTTGAAGGATGCAATAAACCCTTACATCAAAGGGCCAGATTCACCCTATAGCCCTGTACTTTGTGTCATCATTTACACCCAGGAAGTGAGGGTTGGAGATAAAATGCTGGCACTTGGGTTTGGAGGCTTTTCATATCCCAAATCTGATGGCAGATCTGGTGGTTTGGGAGCATGGATGCTTGAATAGGTCAGAGAGCCAGACAGGGGGATTTGAACACAAACTCAATCATCTCTAAAATGCAAACACTTAGGTACGGGGCTCTAAGGCACTTTAGACTGACACCAGTTTGGCAGACATCACCATACTAGTCTTTCCAAGCAGTAGGTGTAACCCATGAGGGCTAGATTAGATCCCACCTCCCACATCTTCCTCCCCAGCTTCTCTGTTCTGCAAGTAACCCCTGCCTTTAATTAGCTCCTAGCTGGTCAACCCTTCCCAACCAGTGTCTGAACCGTTTGGGAATTAAATCCTGAGACTGTAGGCTTAGGTTGCCTTCTGCTACGGACATTGCTGTACTAGAGCGTGACTGGGCATCAGGATCTCCCCAAAAGGTGCTTTGAGACCTGGACATAGAGCTGCATCTACGGGCATCAGAAGGAAATGAGCCTTTGGTACCATTCTTTCAGATGAGACAGAGAATGAAGACCCGGCATTACGAATGCAGTTTTTCAGGCCAAGCTGGATTTCAGCCTAATCTGAGAAGCAGAGATCTGTAACTTTTAGCTGAGCTAAGGTGGGCTTTTTAGGAAGAGACATCCATTCTTGATGTCCCCAATTCAACACACACAGAAGCTACCAAAAAAGCCATCAGCTGTTAATAGCTTCTTTATCTGCTGGATCTTGCCGGTGACCCAGTGCAATTTGAGTTGCCTGACCATTGTTTTGAGGCCTAACCTGGGCTGGAACTAGAAGTTTTGCACCTGGGGCAAGCAACCCTAGACACGCCCTCCCCTAATCCAGCCAGGGGCCCAATCTGTCACCAGCCACCGCCAGCAGGCTGTGGGGATCTGCATCTGTCCCTAGCCGTCTCTGGATCCCTGTGGCCTGCCAGCAGCTGCAGGGGCTGCCTTACCTGTCTGCAGCGCTGGCGTGGTCCCTCAGAGCTGCACTGGCTACAGACAGGTAGGGGCTCTAGCTGCCAGCTGTGCAGCACGGTGCCTTCTTAAATTCAGCATCTGGGGCTTTGTCCCACTTGCCCCACACTAGTTATGCCCCACCCTAGTTACAGCCCTGGCTAGCATAGTGTTCATTGTTGCTTGACTGCTGTGGCCTCCACAACCTGACATCTTCCAGTTGGCAGAGACAGATAGGAATGCTGAGCAACCTTGCACATTTCTCAGTTTCTGCATAGCAGGCACATAATAAGACAAAATACATAAGATGTATACATGCTTGCAGCTGCACATACATAATGATAAGGGAAATAAGTTATCCTTGAATGCCTGGGAGTACATTTTTCCACTGCCAATGGCCATATTTTCTCACCTCCCCTTCTTTTGCCAGATGTTGTTTTAATGATGCCAATTAAGATGAGAATGGAAAGTAGTCAAGAGTCAGAGGCCAAAGTTCATAACAGAATATGTAATAATTAATAGGTAGGTGACTAAGTGAAAATTGTGTATAGAAAGGTATACAAGGTCACCATTTAGACAAAGGGGCATGCCTGAGTCCATACAAGGTGCTGTCAGTTGGACTAGAGGATCCACTTGGTGGGGTCCCCGAAGAATGCTGTTCCTGTATACAGCCTTTTGAGGGACTGCCTAGCTCCCCAGGTTTAGTCAGCATGATATATTACAGTTAATTACAGGCTTTGTATTTATCTAGTATATTTATAGAAAACCTTGCACGTTAAACCTTATTGCTCTGCACAAGGAGTGTAACATGCTTCACAAATATCCACACCAATCATTATGTGTCTGCATGGCACCCTGGAAGGAAGTCCCCCCCCCCAGCACCCTAGCCAGGGAGGGAGGGGAGGTGCAGAGGGTGCAGGGGGGTGGCAGGTTGGGGACCCGGCTCCCCCCACTGCCCCAGCTTGCCAGCAGCTAGCAGAGCAAGGGGTACCAGAGCCGGCTCACCCTGCTGCCGCGGCTTGCCGGTTGCTGGCTGGGCGCAGGGTGTGGGAGCCGGCTTGCCCTGCTGCCCTGGCTTGCTGGCTCCTGGCTGGGTGGTGAGTGGGGAGCCAGCTGGCTTGGGGATCCACCACCAGGGCAGCAGCCAATAAACCCAATTTGCGGGGCAGCCAGCTTGGGGACCCCCCACCCGGGTGGCAGCTGGGGTGCCACCTGGTCCCTGGGCAGCAGGGGACACGGGGCAGAGGGATCTCTGTACTGGGGACATTTTCCTCTGCCTAGCTCTCCAGGTGAGAGCCAGGCAGGGGATTGTGTGGCAACATGGCCCTGCCAGGGGGCCATGTTACCACACCTCCCATGGTGCCCCTCTCCTGAATTGAAATAGCAAGTCCTGTGTCTGGACTTGCTATTTCAGTTTGTTGGTTTTCCTTAATTCGATTTAAGTTGAATTGAATTAATGATTTTATTTTGAATTAGCTTGTTTCAATTTAACTTAAATAGAAATAAGTGTGTAGCTGTGGACATAGGCTCAGGGTATGTCTACACTGGTGGTGGCAAAATTGATGCTGTCAGCCTGATGTTCTGGGCACAATTAGCAGCAAGAATGAACTCGCTGCTGCAGTCTGGAAGTTGGCACTGGAAGACCTACACCCTAGAAGACACAGCTTAAAGCTGACTACAAGCCATTTGCGGTCGGTTTTCAGCAGTGTGTCCCAGTGGCTTAGGAAGTCGCCAGCAGATATGCAAGGCATATTACGTGTCTTGCGTTATCTGCTGGTTGACTGCCATCAAAAAGCCCTTCAAGTGTAGACCAGGGCTTATGCTGCAACGGTGAACATTAACGTTACATAGATCATAGACTGAGGTACCCAGGTGTGCATTCAGTGGCACAGGGAAAGACTCAGCAGGTCACAGTCAGAGCTAGGCCTCCCCCAGCATGAGAACTCACAGGTCTGTTGCAGTGCCCCTGTTCTGTGAGAATCCCTGGTCCAAGGTCACTTTTCTCCACAAGGCAAAAGAAAGACGCTCTGCAAAGCGATGACTGTCTAGCTCTTTAGCTTTATCATGTGTTCCTTATAGACTGATAGGGTATGTCTACTTTGGAGCCTTCGGTTGACTTAGCCTGCCTTAAGTCGACCTAAGGAACTCCATGGCCAAATTTACAACTTACTAAGTCATCTTAAGCACTTGCTTAAGTTGAATTAATAATGCATGCCCTGAAAGTCGACATAAGCTTTTAAGTCAACTTCCTGGGCCCTGCCCTATGTCTCAATCCAGCTCTTGGGGCCCGATTTGGCCCCAGCTGCCACTGGCAGGTGGCTGGGAGCCCCATCCAGCCCCGAGCTCCTTTCAGCAAGTGGCAAGGGGCTTGGGACTGGCTCCTTATTGTGGCAAGTGGCTCGGGGCCAGATCGAGGTTCCAGCTGCCTGCTGGCAGTGGCAGGGGCTGGCTCCCAGCCAGGGCTGGCCCAAGGTTTTTTGGTGCCCTAGGCCAGCAGTGATTTTGGTGCCCCCCACTCGCTGCTGGTGGAGCAGTGCCACCACCGCCAGCGTCTGGCCGTGGGCAGGGAGCGGCACTGCTGCTGGGATCTAGCCGTGGGCAGGGAGTGGCACTGCCACTGTCAGGATCCAGCCCCAGCTGGGGATCTGGCTGCGGGCAGGAAGTGGCACCACTGTTGAGATCTGGCCCTGATCAGGGATCCAGCCACAGGCAAGTGGCTGAGGGTCGGATTTGAATCTCAGCTGCCTGCTGGTGGTGGCAGGGGCCAGCTCTGAGCCCCTTGCCATATTTGGCTTCAAGCTGCCTGGTGGTGGCAGCTGCATTCAGATCGGGCCCCAGAGCTGGACTGGGCCCATGGAACCAGATCGGGCCTGGGGGCGGGGCAGGTGGTGGGGCCTGGGCCCGGGGTACTTCTACTCTGTCTCCAGTGTAGACATATCCTTAAAGTTGATCTTGTTAACTGAAATTCAAAAAGCCCCCAAGTGTAGACATAACCGTAGACTCTAAGGTCAGAAGGGACCAGTATGATCATTTAATCTGACCTCCCACACAATCCAAAACCTCACTGGCTGACTCCAGCAATAAGCCTCTAATCCAGGGGTCTCAAACTCACAGTGTAAGGACCACATGTGGCCCCTGAAGTTATTTCTTGCAGCCCACAGTGACACTATTGCAATCAATATTTGCAGTATCATTGAATAAAAAGGTTTTAGTGGTGCAGCCCTTGGGCTAACATACTAGTCCTCACGTGGCCCTCATGGTGATTTGAGTTTTAGACCCCTGCTCTATGATTGTGTTATTTACCTCCTCAGATCATGATTTAAGGACTTTAAGAAACAGAGAATTCATTAGTAGGTGAGCTATGCCACATGCTAGAGAGGAAGATGAAAAACTCCCAGGGCCCCAGGCAATCAGCCCTGGGGGAAAATTCCTTCCCAATCCCAGATATGGCAATCTGTTCAACCCAGAGCATATGGGCAAGTCTCAACAGCCAGTTACCCAAGAAACAATTCTCTATAATAACTCAGAACTCATCCCATCTACCTTTCTTTCCTAGGCCAGTGTCATATCCACCACCAGTAGCCAAAGAGCAAAGATCAGTCAATTTCCAAAGGAGGTCATCCCATCATACCATGCCTTCCATAAATTTATCAAGCTCAGTTTGGAAAGCAGTTATGTTGTTTGCCCCCACAGCTCGCCTTGGAAGGCTATTCCAGAATTTCACTTCTCTAATGGTTAGAAACCTGAGTCTAATCTGAAGCCTAAATTTTCTGATGTACAGTTTATATCCATTTGTTCTAGTGTCCACATTTGGTGCTGTCACAAATAATTCCTCTGCCTCCTCGATATTTATCTCTCTGATGTATTTACAGAAGAGCTATCGTATGACCCTTCAGGTTTCTTTTGATTAGGCTAAAGCAGCCAAGCTCCCTGCGTCTCCGCTCATAAGACTGCTTTTCACTCCACAGACCATCGTGGTAGCCCTTCCCTGTACCTGTTCCAATTTGAATTCATCCTTTTTAACCCGGGGGGGGGGGCAGGAAGGGACCAGAACTGCACACAATATTCCAGATGGGGTCTCACCAGTGCCTTGTATAGCAGCACTAACACCTACCTGTCTCTACTTGAAATACCTCTTCTGATACATCCTAGAATCACATTAGCATTTTTCAGGGCCACATTGCGTTTGTGGCTCATAGTCATCCTGTGATCAACCAATACTCCCAGATCCTTCTCCTTCTCAGTCTGTTCCAACTGATAGGTCACCAACTTATGGGAAAAATTCTTTTTATTTGTCCCTAAATGCATGACCTTGCCTTCCCATTATTAAATTTCATCCTTTTCCTGATACTCCAGTTTATAAGGTCATCCAGATCTTTTCGTATGGTATCCCAATCCTTCTCTATCGGCAGTACCTCCCAGCTTGGTGTCATCCACAAACTTTATTAGCACACTTCCACTTTTTGTGCATAGGACAGTAACCAAAAGGTTAAATGAGATCAGTCTCAAGACCCAATCCCTTAGGGACTCCACTGGTAATCTCCCTCCAGCTTGACAGTTCACTCTTCAGCATGACCCACTGTAGCCTCCTCTTTAACAAGTTCCTTAGCCACCGTACTATATTCATATTAATCCCCATCTTTTGAAACTTAATTAAAAATTTGCTGTGTGGAACTGTATTAAATGCCTTGCTGAAATTTAAGTAAAACAAGTCCACTGCATTCCCTTTATCTAAAAAAATCTGTTATCCTCTCAGAAAAGTTCAGGTTGATCTGGCACGATCTACCTTTTGTAAAGCCATGTTGTATTTTATCCCAGTGATTGTTATCTTCAATATCCTTAAGTACTTTCTCCTTCAAAATTTTCTCTAAGACCTTGCATACGACTGAGGCCTTTAGTTACCTGGATCACTTTTATTCCCTTTCATAAAAATAAGAACTATATAAGCAATTTTCCAGTTATATGGTTCAACCCCCGAATTTACAGATTCATTAAAAATCTTTGCTAATGGGCTGGCAATTTCATGAGCCAGTTCCTTTAATATCCTCAGACGGAGATTATCTGGACCCCCTGATTTAGTCCTATCCAGCAGCTCAAGTTTGGCTTATATCATAGGTATGGTAATTTCCACTTTTGTGACCTTGTTCCCATTAGCTACCCTACCTCTATTCCCCCAGCCCATCTTCACTCTCATTAAAAACAGATGCAAAGTATTTATTTAGACATTCAGCCCTGCCTAGATTATCCTTGATGTCCACCCCATCCTCAGTTTTTAACAGTCCCACTTCATTGTCTTCCTAGTTATATGGCTAAAGAACCTTTTACTATTGGTTTTAATTCCCTTCACAAGGTCCTGATCTGTTTGACTTTCTTACTTTATCTCTACATGCTGCTCCTCTTCCCCTGGGCAGTGAGTTTTGCCTTCATGGACTCCCAGCTGCAGCATATAATATTCATAGGTTCAAATCCTCACTCCTCTGTCATGCTGAGCTCCACTAGGAACTCTGTTTGAGGAAAGCCACTGGGATTAGGCTCCTGACTAAAAAGCTGGCTGACCTGGGCTTGTTAAATCCTTCCAGAGGGATCAGTGCCCGACCAGCTTCTTGTCTCAGTGACTGTCTCAAGAGCAATTCATCATTAAATCAGGAGAAGGCAGCAAAGCCCTTCTGGTCCTTGGGGGACACAGGGGAAGATGTTAATCACTCAGAAAAACCAAAGCGGGTGCACAAGGTGCTCTGATGGCTAATGAGCATGTCCCCTGACAAGTGCTCTTTTACAGTGGAAAGGAGCCCTCCCTAGCTGGGAAAACTGGACTGCTGGCCAGACACACTAGCTGGGGCGGGGGGGGGGGGCCCGATCTATGAGCATAGCTTGAAGGTTCAGGTGTTATTTTTGAGCTCTGCCAAAGCCTTTTGGTCTCAGACTAGGACTAAAAACTAAGTCCTTGAATGAGGTTTCTGGTGCTTGCTGATTTGCGCCATACTTAGATTGCAAGGTCCTGGGGCCCACAGCCATCTTTCTGTTCTGTATTTATACAGTACCTAGCACAGCAGGGCTATGGCCTGTAACAGGGACTCCTCCATGCTACCCAATGCATGTAAAAAATAATAATGTTGGGTCTAGACACAGGTGAATCCATTCGGACACAAATAATTCTTGTGCCAGTAGCATGGAGTTCTGTCTGAAGTTGCTCTATGTTACCCTGTACACCTTGTGTCTTCTTCATTGTCAAGGCCCCGCTGTTGGATAACTCAGAAAGGCAGAGTCCAGGTGCAGCATGCATCTTTTCTCCCAGTCTGCACTGAACCAAACAAAAAGCTGGCTTGTTTCCTTGTGTCTGTCTACACTGCAGTGGGAAGTCTGACTGCAGTGCTTGCAGACATAGCTAGCTAGACATAGCAAGGAAGCTGCCACAGCATGGACCAATTGGTACTTGAGGTACCTAGATCCAAACTACTTCAGACCCTACCTTCAAACCCAGCTTCCATCTATGCACAAATCACACTAATCCAGGACTTGGATACAGGGTACTAGGACCTCACCAGATTGGATGGCCAGAGCCTGCATCAGGCTGGGACCCAGGGTTCAAGTGCAATTGCTTTGCAGTGTAGACATGGCCCCACTGAACTGAGGAGTCTGCCAAAAATATCTGACAGGCTCACTGACCAACATTTTTGTCCTGTGGACAGTTAAGTTTGGTGGACAAGCTAGTTTTCCTACACTGCACGATGAACATGGGCTAAAGCGGCCGTGTTTTGGAAGGGTGCTAGGAAGGTTGGGATAGGGTGGTTGGACTTGGGTTCACATAATGCAGTGTAGATTCTGGAGGTCTAGGTTGAGACCCAGAGTTCAAAAGTTCCTAACCCGGGATTAAAAATGAGTGTAAATGATCAAGCCCTGGCCAACGGTAACAAACCTGGACCTGCTAATGTGTGTTCTACTAATCTTGGTCTTACACTGCAGCGCAGACAGACCTTGGTTGATCCCAGCCTCACTGAAGCATTGTTTGGGCTGAATTCCACATTAATAAAAAGGCATCAGATGCTCAGAAGGAAGGTTTCTACAGAAGTGCATAATATTTTTTATTATCTGAACTTCTGGATGTTTATCCAAACTGGACTCTATGAACCTCTGAGTCAGCAACACCAGCAGAATAACAGCCTTGCAGTGGTGCTTTCCTCTTGCCAGTTCTGATCTCAGCTGAGAGAAGGAAGCCCAGAATAAATGGACATTCATTTGGAAAAGAGAAAGGTAACATCCAAATTCCCTGAAGTGACTGTGCCTCAACACATAATAATTTACTTTGGATTCTGGGTGAAAGTGTAAGCAGGGGATGATTCTGAGTCTTTTAGAACTAGTTGGTGCTGCTAAACTCTGAATCTAGATGAAATGTGTATGGATTTGACTTGACTTGCAAATGTTCTAGTTGTTTTGGGAATTGCACATGCCTGGATCTAAAGTTCTAAACAACAGATGGAAATATATGATCCACAAGGTTATTGCCTGGCTGTTGAACCTGAATGTCGACAGTTATGCCAAAAGGTAGTTGTCACGTAGGAGCATGTCGATGGCAGGGGGAATGAATGCCAGGTTTATTTCTGTTCTTTTCTTTTTGTTTCTTAAATGTGTATGTGGAGGGGGAATGCTTTTTGATCTGCATTAAAGATTGCAATTACTTTTGATCAAGTGTTAAGCACCTCTATGAAAATGTAAAATAACATTAATCAGCTAATATTAGATATGCAGATAAGGTCTAGTTATGGCCCCCCTCTTATTACTGGTATTATTGTATTTTGAGGGCTCAATAGACATCTGAATCTGATTGTGGCCTGTATATAATACTAGGTGAACGCTGCCCCCAAAAATTTGCAATCAAGCTAAATAAGACAAACCAGTCGGTGGGGGACTGTGGAAGTGGTACTATCCTTGTCTTATAGATGAAAATTGAGGCCCAGAAAGTTTAAATGACTTGGTCAAGGACACACAGAAAGTCTGTAACAGAGCCAGAAACACAGCCCGATCTCTAAGGATCCTCAGTCCAGCTTCTCAAGTAGAAAGATCTATCTATCTATCTATTTTGTATCCTTAGTCTGTAACCTGTATCTAATCTCCATTGTTTATTATGCTTAGAAGTAGAATTTAACCCATATTATTGTTGGGTGTTAGAAAAAAATAGACTGGATTAGGAACAACTTTCCCAAGGAGGATGGTGAAGCACTGGAACGGGTTCCCTAGGGAGGTGGTGGAATCTCTATCCTGAGAGGTTTTAGTTGTGGCTTGACAAAGCCCTGACTTGGATGAGTTAACCGGGGTTGGTCCTGCTTTGAGCAAAGGTTGGACAAGATGGTCTCCTGGGGTCCCTTCCTACCTATTCTTCTATGATTCTACTGTTAACTATTAATATGGATTATTATTATATTATTAATTTTATACCCCTTCCTTTTTTGCCCCTAGTATTTCCCACAGCTATGTATGACCAAAAGTTCTACCAATGCAATCCAGTTCTTGTTCCATTTTTACTCCCATAAAACTTCCATTGATGACACAAGGGCTTTGCATGGTTGAAAAGACAGTGAGCAGCCCAGGATCAGCCGAGCTTATTTATAGGCTTTTATAACACAGTTATGTGTAGTATCATTACAGAGTAGCAGAGGCAGAAGTCTATCCAGCCAGAGATTTATTTACCTTAAGATAATTACATCCACATGATCACAGAGTCAAAAGCCTCCAAAGAGACTGGAGTGTTTATATATGCTAATTTGTGTGTACATATGCTAATGAGTGTTTATATATGCTAATAACTTCCATTTATGTACTATAGGAGCTAGAGGACTACTTAGGCTCAGACAGCTGTGGTGAGCCATGCTTCAGGAAAACATTCAAACTGTTTTATTCACTAGAAAACCCCTCCACTGCTCTAGGAGAGTCTAGTGCTATTAGATCTGTTTGCTTACTGCTGTAACTGGAGGAAAACTTGTAGTTCTGAATCAGTCATGATCCCCAATTTAACAACTGCTGCTCTTAAGTAATACAACAGAAGCGATGTGACCCTGGAAGTAGACAGGTGGTGTGGGGCCTGCCTGACCAGTGCTGTCAGAGGGGTTGAGCACCATCATCTCCTAGGGAAGTGTTTCTTAATGACCAGTCCATGGACTGGTGCCAGTCCCTAAGATCTCTCTGACACATCTAAGGAAGGCAACAAATCGGTCTCTGGTGTCAAAAGATTGAGGAACAATGTCTTACCCGTTGTTCACTTTCTCCGGCATTGCAGAGACAGTGTTAGAGGAAAAGGCAGCGGGGTGGTACCAATACAAAGGTGGTGCTCCAGGGGATTGGACAGTACGGCTGGGGACCAGAAGCCAACCTGTTGGGAGCGATGTGAGGACAAGAAGAGTTAGCAGGTGACATGAGAGACTGCATGAATTTATCCCTGTGGCAGGGCACTGAGGTGCATGGCAGAGGTCAATGAGGGGCAGGCATCTGTAACCCCCTTTCCTTTTGAGTGGGGTAAAGGCTACCCACAGGCAGCTCACTGCCAGGGCCATGACTGGCATTTGGGTCCCCAGGAACAAAGCTTAAGTGACCCTGGACACAGATTGGAGTTGGGCACCATGGGTCTAAATGGAGGGGCTGAGTGCAAGATGACAACCAGGGGCCTGAGCGGTGGGGTGGATGGTGATGTTTACTACAGCGATAGAAAATGGTGTGGAGGAGGAGCTTATTGGCAGGCAGGGAGACTATCAAGAGCCCAGATTTGCCAGCGTTGAGACTCGGGTGATGGCTAGGCATCCACATGAGATGTTGGCAAGAGGATGGACTGGATGCAAGGCCACGGCTTGTCAGCAGGGATGGATTTGTGACTCATTGGCATAAAGAGAGCAGGCAAATTTATGTAGCTAAAGGCAGGGAGGGTTCCCACCTCCAAGGCACAAAGACCGGGGACATTAAGTGTGAATCTGAGCCCCTAAAACAGATGGCTGGCTGGGTGTACTGAATACCTGGCATAGCGACCTCAGAAAGGGATAGTCCTGGGTAAACACGAAGAGCTGGCTACCCTAGAGGGAAAAGAGAAATGAAAATTTGTTGAGACCTAGAGGAGGCAGGGACGGAGTTCAGGTCAACTGCCATGGGCGAGCTATCCAGAGGTTAATGCACAGAGAAGAAAGGCACTTGAGTTTTATCATGAGGTAAAACAGGCAAGATCAAACAGGGTGAGAGTGTACCACTGACTTAGCCTAGTTTACTTCAGGTAAAACAAGTGTTTTGTCTTCTCTCTACTTTACCTCAGGATAGCTCACTCATTAGCTACCCTGAGGTAAAAAACGCTTTTTTAGCAGTGAACACAAGGCTCGAGTGGAAGGAACTCCAGACACTTCCCTTGAAACATTATTTCCTGACAACTCATGGGGTCAGGAGGAAGCGGTGTTAGTAACCCAGGCATTATTAGGAGCTGTGTTTCCCAAAATTGTCATATTGTCTGAAAAATCATGAGATATTTAGAAATAATAAATTGTGGGCCCTATTTATTTGCCTTTGCATTTCTGAACCTTCAGGGTCAATTGTTCAGGATTTTGGCACTGCCAGGAGGGTGAGAGACTGAATATTTATTTCAGACAACCCCTGAGATTTTCACCCATTATAAGAATAATCACCGTTACTGAAATGATCCCATCCTCCAGGAGCTGGGGCTTAACACCACACATGGCAAGGTTCAGCAACACCAGGGAAAGCACCCTCCAAACGAGTTGTCTGGCTCCTGTTTGTCACCTGTTTATTTATGCTCATCCACCTATGTGATTAATGCCATCATGTGCAAGAAATACCCCTCTGCCTTTATATATTGGACAAACAGGACAGTCTTTGTGCAAAAAAATAAATGGGCAATAATCTGACATCAGAAATCTCAACACCCTAAAACAAGTCGGTCAACATTTCCGTCTTCCTGATCACTCCATTGATGATTTACCAACTGCTGTTCTCAGACAGTTGAATACTAAATCAAGGCTTCAAAGAGAAGCTACTGAAATTGAATTTATTTGCAAATTCAGTTGCATTGCTTCAGGACTTAACAGAGATATTGGATTTTCCTCTCATTACAACAGGTGATTTGACTTCATCTCCCTCTGTATGCTGTTCCCCAGTGTTTGACTCTTTACAACTGTTTTGATTTGCTGTTACAGTGTGACCTTATGCTTACACTTCCCTGTATTTATTTCCTCCTATTCTATAAGTTCCCTCATCTTCAAAGCATCTGACGAAGTGGGATTTTCTCCTGCGACAGCTCGTGCAATAAATATATTTGTTAGTTTTTAAGTGCCAAGGGACTCCCTGTTTGTTTGTTTATTTATGGTATAAGAAAGATGAAGCCATCTTGATGCAGTGGTCACATTACCTGGTTACTGCTGCTGTTGCTGACTTAATGGTACTGTTTTCGTGCAGTCTGAAGGATGTGGCTGGCATGGTCTATTCAGACACCTAGGGCTAGATGGATGGTAGCTGGTCTTCTGACTCTTACCCTGAAAAGCAGGGAAATGCTTGAAAGCCCAATAGAAGTGATATAAACATTGTCCCTGCTGAAGATCCTGGAGAGCAAGAGAGTATGAGACAGGAAAGGGAAGGAGACACAGAGAGTGGGGAAGGGAGGGGATGGTGAGTTTGACAGAAATGGGACCCAGTGCTCACAAGTACTTGGGTCTTGGTGGGTTTGGCTCAGGTCTCTCTCTTGCTTTCAGCAGTCAAAATACACATAAATCCCTTTGTGCAGATCAGAGCACAGCCCATGGCAGACACCAAGATTTTTCCCAGTGCTTCAGGCTTCACGGTTACTGGAGCTCAAGGGACTTTTCCAGCTGGTTCTGCAGTGCTGGTACAACTCTCACCAACGGGGGAAAGTCTGGAAAGCAAAACACCATAAGCCACTTCAGTGAGTACCCAGCTTGCTCTTACTGTCCCGCTCACAGAGAACTTTGTGGTTGACATCCAGGCAAAATCCTTGCCAAGTCCCCTTGCCTTGGCAGAAATACTAGCTACAGATCTTGCCTGGTATTGGATCCAAAGCAGCTGGGCCTTATCTTGAAGACAAACTATGTGTGCCAGCAGCCTTGAACAAACAAGGAGAGTCGAAAGGGGAGGAGGGGAGTGGTGTGGAAATCTTTCCTTTCAGCGTGCCAGAGTTCTCAATGCCCTTGTTAACCTTGGCTGCCTTTCCAGGTGTTGCTCTCTCTGCAGTGGTCCACTGGTGGGCTGGCAACTCTGCCATCTCCTGCCTTCTAGGATGCTAGGTGTGGAACATGGTGACAAAATGGGTGGCTAGCACCTTTCGTCTGCATGGAGTCGGATCCTGAGTCGGTGTTGGTCTATGAAGCTGTCTGGACTCCCAGGGGGCTGTATCAGTTTATGCCAACTGACAAGCAGGCACTCAAAGTCAGCTTCTCTCATAAATACTCTTCCATTAGAGGTCCAGTTTGCAGAAGCAATCCTGCCATGGAAACCAGTTTTATGGAAAGCAAAGACCAGAGGGCCAGGTCACAGACACTGTCCACAACACTCTGGGATTGGGATTATTCGCCCAGCGCTAGGCAAGAGGCCTTTGATTGAATTTCCCCTGCTAGCTTTGTCCTATCAAGCCCAGTTACATGGGATTGGACTAAGGCCAAGCCTACACTGGCTCATTTTACCAGCATAGCTATGTCAGTGAGGGGCATGACAGTAATATCTGGCTCTTCTAGAGCATTTTCCATGCATTGACTCCAAAGCCCTTTCACAGGTGGAGAAACAGAAGTAAGCTGATTTGCCTGTGGTCACCCAGCAGGCCACTGGTGGAGCAGGGAACAGATCCAAAGTCCCAGACCTGTGCTTTAGCCACTAGGCCACACAACCTCTGATAGTCAAGAAAAAATGGGCCCATGATGCTGTTAGACACATTTGGGAATGATGCAAGCGAGCTCTTAGAAGAAACATGTGGAAGAGTCTGTTTCCCTAACACCACTGCCAATTGCCAAACCCTATCCCATCACTAAGCAAAGGGGAGAAGCAGGCTGCAACATTTTCAGTGCCTGCAGTGTGTACCCACCATACCCTAAGGGAAGGTGGATACAAGGAGGAGAGACAGCACATGTGTCACAGGAGCAAGACCTGCCTCTCAGTTTCAACACCCAGTAAACCACTCAGGTACAAGGGAGAGTGAGGAGAGAGCCAACCATCTGTCTGGCCTGTTGGTGTATATCTGAGTTGCACACTCAGGTCCTTTCCATGCACACATTAGTTTGACTCAGGGCAGCAAGCACTCAGGACTCAGGTCCTGGGACCCTGCTAAGATGGTGGGTCAGAAAAGCTGTCATTACCAGAGAGCAGTGTTTTACAACATGTGGTCTGCAGATTGCCAGGGTCCCCAGCCTAAGTCTAAGATTTCCAAGGGTGACGGGGTGCAAAATCATTTAGAGGTCCGCTAATAAAAAGAACTAGAAAACCAATGAAACAACCAAGGCTTCTGGTGACACTTTTCAAGATTAACAAATTTATTTATCTCATGAGCTTTCATGGGAGAAAGTCCCACTTTGTCAAATGCTTGAAGATGAAGTAGGATTTTCTCCCACAAAAGCTCATGCAGTAAATATATTTGTTAGTCTTGAAAAGTGCCACCAGACTCCTTGGTTGTTTTGGTGTACTACTCACAGCTACTCCTTTAGAAAACCACTGAGTTAGCTAATAGATAAGGTACCAGTAGATGGCGCTTGGGAACAGGTAGCATAATCCCCAGGCTCTTGTAGGACAAATAAAACTTGCGTCATGAAGTCTGCTATTAATGCTGTACATCAATGTGTGGTGTCAGAAGCAAAAGGTGTGTGTGTGTGCGTGCACATGTGTGAGTGTGACTGCTTTCATTCTGTGCAGCAGCTTGCCAGCGGTCACTTGCCGAGTCACTTCTGCAAGGGCCATCAGCAGCAGCCACTTCTCTCCCAAATGCAAATACACAGGGAAGTCTGTGAAATTGAAAGATGGCTCCCTGCCTGAAACCAGTTCTCTGGAACAACTGAAACACTGGGAGGGGAAACAGTGGGGGGGTTATAGAACAAAATCCATCAGAGCAGCATCTCCAGCCACAAGCCTTTGGAAAAGAAAATAAATAAATAAATAAATAAATAAATCCCATCCCTAAAAAGACAGGAGAGAGAAAACCACTAATACTCTGTTCCCTTAGTGCAACATTTGAGAACTATGCATTAATAATGCATGATTAATAGGAACTGCTTCACCCAATCATTCATCAGGAGATATGTTAGAGTGCCTTTGCGAAAGTGGTATTAATGACCTGTGGCAGTGCAATTTATAATGGGCTGGGTAACTCATATTTAATATTGAAAGCCCCTGGCTGGATGCTGACAGCAACATTAACTCAGCTCCTCCTGGAGATTTAACAGTGTGGGTTTTATGACATAACCAGTAATATAGTGGAAGTCACACCTCTATTCAGGAACGAGTCAGGGCCACAACATACAGGCTGCTCAGTATCTTGGATGTTTGAAAGTGGTCTGGGCTATGTGGTGCAGTATCCAAGGGTATGTCTACACTGGAGGCTCTGTTAAGTCAACTTGATAAGGCTGACTATCAGTGGACTTAAAGTGTCCACTGAAAACTCCTGTCAACTGCCAGTGTCTACACTGGCAGGTGCTAGGTTGACCCTTCCTGGTGGCCAGGATCTCTGGGAGGGGGCCTGGAGGCCAGTTAGGTCAACTTAAGGTCTATTCCCCGTCTACACTGACTTAAGCCAAATTTATAAGGTTGACTTAAGTGTCAAGTTGACCTTAAGAGGTGATATTATTAAGTTGACTTAAGGAAGCACTGAAGTCGACTTAATATAAGCCCAGTGTAGTCACAGGGATCCAGTGTAGACGTACCCCAAGAGACTAGAACACTGGAGTTGGCCTCTAAAAGGAGCCACGAGGTCTATTTCCAAAACTCCCATTGCCCTGCTAGGTGATCTCAGACAAGCCACATCACTGCCATGTGCCTTGCTCTCCTCATCTGTAAAATGAGGGTGGTAATACTGCAATACTTTAAGATCTACTAATGTAAAACACTATCAAAAAGGTAGGTACTGGCATTGTGCACAGCATCACCACACGAGTGTTGTGCACCCTGTGACTTTCCTATGGTTTTGACTTTGGCAATTTAACTCTGCAGTGATTGGAGCTGGTGTGACTCAAGGTTTGTCTGTAAGAAACTTTATACTGAGATAAGCTAAAGTGGGGATTTAAATCATATAGAGCTACCAGCAGAACACTGTGTGTGAACACTCTTATTCCAGCATAAAGAGGGCCTTCCTTTCAGTTTAACTTATGCCACTTTAGAAGGGTTTTAGATAAACTCGGAGAAACCATTCTTATTCCAGAAATCAAGTGGTGAGTTATGCCAATAGAATTATCTAAGGTTAACTTTAACATTATAATTACACCAGTACAAATGGTATCTAGGGTGACCAGATAGCAAGTGTGAAAAGTCAGGGCATGGAGTAGAGGGTAAGAGTCACCTGTATAATACAAAAGGCCAAATATCAGAAATGTTCCTGTAAAATAAGGATGTCTGGTCACCCCAATGGCAACATTTTCCTGATAGCTAAGCCCTCAATCTTTAGCCACATCCCCTTTCTGTTTGATAAGTGAATTATTTATGCACAATCCCAGTTATTCCCTGGTATATTTCTAAGCAGTGGCCAAATACTCTGGACAAATCCATTTTCATTCAATGAGGAGTTAAACATCCATTTTCTTTGCCCAGTTGCTTGTTTGTTATTTATGGTGTGTAATTGATTGCCTAAGTCATGTGGTATTATTTCTGCTTCTTTGTTGGAGGACTGAAACTTTTCAACAAAAGGAAATGAATAGCAAGTAAATAATTTTATCTAAAAACTGAAAAACAAACCATCAGCTCTTAGGAATCATTAAGCTGCACTCTCTCCAAAGACCCATGTCTTCTTGGCTTTCATCATCCTAACACCCTTCTTCCTCCTTTGATTTTCTTCTGTCCACATACAGTGCCATACCATAATTTGGTACATATGACACTAGTCAGAGAATGAGAAGACATAAATTCAAGCCCCTGTCCTTCCAGAGACATCTCCCTATGTAAACTTGGGCAAGTTATTGTGTATTTCAGTCCTCATCTGCAAAATGGGTATGACCCACGCCTCCTGGGATAACCTTCTGAATGTGCCAAAATCAGGGCAAGCTGCAAAACTAGGGGCCAAACCCCTAACCCACTGACAGGTGGTACTTAAACCAGTCTCCCAGTCAGTAACAAAACATGCTTCTGACTAACCACTCTGATCATCACCAAGCATAATAAAATAGAAACAGCCCCCTTACTGCACATCAGATCCTATGGTCCCCTCTAGCCACTGGGTCTCTAAGAAATAGGTTCTCCTGACCTCAAAGGGCCAGCCACATCACCCAGAACAATATAGGCCTGGATCTTACCCAAAATACCACGCTGCCAGCCAATCCTTTAGTAACTACAACTAAAGGTTTAATATAGAAAGAAAACAAACAACACATGAGAGATGTTAAAGGGTCAAAGTGAATCACATGCATACAAATGATTTAGAGTCCATAGAAAACAAATCCTTGAAGATCCTGTAGTTTGCAGATTAGTCCCCCTCCTCTGGTGTGCACCCAGCAGCAGCAGCAGCTGGGTGGGTGTCAGTCCTTTGTTCAGTCCCAGGAAAATAGTTCCAGAGGCAGGTGTTGGTTGCAGACAGACTGAAGACTAAAGACAAAATGGAGAATGGGTGATGCCCTTTTATCTCAGAGTCCTTGCCAGATCAAAATAGAGGTGGGCCACATGGTCAGTTGGGGTAACTGGTCAAACTGGTTTCCTCTTGGGCCCACTGTAGCTGGGAGCCCCCTCCTGATGGGCCATCAATATGCCAATAGTTTGCACACACTCAGTCTGGGATTGCTTTAGCTCAAACAACTTGGAACACACATAAAAACAAATAGATTTCTAATCTTCAGGACAGGCATGATACCTACATACAAATCATATAATAATTCCTAGCAAATTACAGCCTTTCTATTGATACCAGATGCAGCATATCACATATGGATCATTTAAATATGAAAAATCAATATGAAAAAATCATCATAAATAGTCCCCTAGACCCAGACAGCGTCACAATGGGGATAATGTCACCGGCAGAGGTGTTGAAAGGGTAAAGATAATAACAGTTGCTTAGAGATGCTATGGAAGTGGGAGCCAAGCAAGTACGTACAACAGGGAGATTTAAATTGAAAAATCTTTAAGAAAGGAACAGTGGGTTCTGGTTGTTTGTGCAAAAGACCATAGACAATTAGGACCAAGGATAGGACTAGGATACAGGTGTCATCTAGGCCAGGGATTCTTGACCTTATTAGTGTCGTGACATGGTTGGCAGGCCTCCCAAGTGTGTGGGACACAAGCTGCTCCCCTGCACCACAAACTGCCACTGTCGAGGCTCCCCCGGCCAGCAAGGCTCCTCCTATCACCAGCAATTTTGGCAGTGGCTCTTAAAAGAGCAGTCCCCACTGCTGAAAGAGAACCGCTGCCAGAGGTGATTTTGATAGCAGGTCTTTAAAAAGCAGGCCTGCCAGAGAAAAAAGCAGCCACCGCAAGCAAATCTAGTGGTGGTGCAATATAATCAGCCCCAAAACAGCCCCGTGGGGGGTTGCTTTTGTGTCAGGAACTAGAGGTGCTTTTGGCAGCAGGGTGAGTTGCCATGAGTTGCCATTAAACCAGAGTGCTTCCTTATTGATAAAAGAGACAAGGTGGGTGAGGTGGTATCTTCCAGGGGACCAACAGCCTGGTCTTGTCTGAGGTATGTTTAATGCAAGAGATAGTTCCTCAATTTATCTGAAGTCTCAACAGAGCTGTTCAGCATATTTAGAATTGCATGCTGTGGTCAGAGGGCTCTAGAAAGGGCGGCCTCTGGGGATGATGTTTGGTTTCTTGCATTTGCTTAGGAGGATACCGTCACTGTTAAGTTTGGCTTTCTGCCTTTTTACATTACAGAATTTCCATCTTAGATAACAAAATTCGATCTCTGCCACTGTTGTTTGTAGTATTTGTTGTAGCTGTTTGCCCTTATTTTTTACAAGCCAACCTCAATGGAGTAGCTAGCTCAGCTACAGGAAGTCTTCCAGAAGTTAGCTTTAAGCTTTACTGCCTCCATCTGACTGCCCACGGAAATGGAAGTCCCTTTTCAATAGTCCCTAAAGTTAACCTGAGATTGCTGTATGGTGCTGGGGAAGGGTTTGGGGAAAATCACACGGGCACAGGGCTGGCCTGACCACATGTATGAACTAGTCCAACCTGCGCCACGCAGGCCAGAATCCAACCTGCCAAGGGATCTTATCCAGCCCACGGAGCCACCGCATGCACTTGTGTCAGCTATGCAGGGCTAGGGATGTTAAAAAAATTTGCTTGCTGGCTCCTGAGTGAGAAAAGAATTGCAGTGTGGCCCCTCATCCAAAAAGGCTGGACACCCCTGACTAGGCAGTCACCTAGGGCACTGGGTTTTAAGGAGTGCTAGATTAAATGAAAATGAAACACCAAAGTCATAATTCACCTAGGGCACCAAAATCCCTTTGGCCAGCCCTGCATGTACAAACTTTAAACCTGGTAACGAATTACCATTTTCCCAACTATTTTTTTTTATAAGGAAATGGACCAGAAATGAATATCAGAGATTATCTTTGAGTCAGTGTAGCCAGATCCTTGACCTATGATTTTAGCATGAGTTTCATGATATTTGGTGTTTTCTATAAAGCCCCATTTCCTGGAATCTCAGCTAAACTTTTTTTCTTTTTTTTTTTTTTTTAACTAAGCTTCTAGCCCTTGTAGTTGTAGAGGAAAGCTTGCAAGTGGGACTATAAAGGCTGAAAACTGGAAGACAAATGAAAAGAAACTTTATATTATATATATTATTTTAAGCGGTCTCATGATATTTGATAGATAGTTAGTGTGATCATGAGTTATGCAGGACCCCACTGCTAATTGCTAATAAAACCTTCATAGAATGCCAAACTATTCTTTATTCTGTTTATGTCCCATATTTTAGAGGGGAAAAAAGCTATTTTAGTACTGCCATAGGCAGTTTTAAATTATTTTTATTGGTTCCATTTTTCATATCCCTCTGCATTTAAAGCTAAGCTCCCTTAGTTACCATGACCATCAGTGTATCAGCCTCAGAAGGAGAGAAAATGTTCTGCTAATACAAGTAGAGACTTCTAACAAGTTAGGTAAAATAGCTTTATTATCCACAATGATATCACAATGGCAGATTATGATAGCATAATATGCCTGGTCTGGAAACAAGTGCTGTGTATCCCAAATGTTAGGGACACCCAGTTCCTTTCTAATGGTTCAAATAAACACCTTTCTGTAGCAATTTTGGTTTGAGAGACATATTGGATATTAAACTCATCACTGCTCAAAAAGGCAATACTGTCCTGAAAACTCAAGACAAAAGAAAGTGTGCAGGTGTTTGTGTACGTGTGCACACATACACGTGATTGCTTCTCAACACAGGTCTTTGTGCGTGCATGTGTGTGTTTTACATCGGGGTGGAAAGAGAAAAAGTGACTGCTCTTGAAAAGCAGCTCATAGGTTTCAAAATTAGAATAATTCCTGGGTATTGGATAAAGGGGCAGAGCACAAGAGATTCATCAAAGTGCAAGATCAGTCAGGCCCAGCTCAACCAACAAGCAAATAAGCCAGTGGCTTCGGGCGACACTGCCTTAGGGGCGGTAGGATGGGCTGGACCCATGTTGTCACCCCTCCCTGAGCTGCCGTTCCACCCCTGGGAGTGAGGCAGGTCCGCCCATGGGGCGGGCTTCACTTTTTCATCCCGCCTGTGGACTGACCTGTTCTGCCCCTTGGGAGGAACAGCTGGTCCAGGGGAGGAGAAGTAGAATGAAACCCCACCTCTGTGCTAGCCTGGTCCACCCCTGGGTCAGTTGCTCCCTGCCTTAAGAGCTGGGTGAACTTACTGGAGTGGAGGCTGGGTTCTGCGCGCCCCTCCTGTGGGAGGGGGTGCAAAACCAAAAGCCAGCTTGGGGTGCCACTGCCCCTTGAGCCAGCCCTGAGATCAATGCAGTTTATTTCATGGCAACTTCTATAATGTCTGTGTACATTCACACATTGTGTGAAACTGGTACCTCCTTACACAGTGACTGTCAAACCATGCTGGGTGGCCTGACAGGCAGTGGTCTCAGAATATCAGGTGCCCAACCATACCAAATTTCATGTAGGAGTAGGCGTCATAGCAAAGGAGAGTTTTAAGAAGAAATCTAAAGGAAGACAATGTAATTTGTGTTGCAGTAGTATCTAGGAGCCCAGGTCATGGACTGCAGAACTCATTTGCACTAGGTGCTGTACCAACAAGACAAGGAGACAGTCCCTACCAAAAGAGCTTATTTCATCCAGCTCATTAGGGGACAGGGGGAGAGAGAGGAGGAGGGCTTGTTTTTGGCTAAGTAGATCTGGCTTTGTCTCTCCCTCATGATGAATATAATTAGGAACATAGGAATTCCCAGACTCGAGCAGAGGTGGGGAGGTGCCTCATTCACCATGCTGTCTCTGACAGTGGTTGGCCCGGGGTCCCTGCTCCCCAGGGATGTGCATCCCCCCCGAGGAATTTCTTCCTTATCCACAAGTGCTAGAGGTTGGCTGATGCCTCATAACTTGAGGGACTAGATTCCTTCCAAACCTCTTGTATCATCAGTTAACATGCCCTGGTCCATCTCCAGATAGCCTTGTCCTCAGTAAACACTTGACTCTATTCTGTCATCATGCTTATTCCAGCAAATGCTCATTCCACTATGCATTTGTTTGGTCATTTGTTCCCTGCAGGGAGCTTGTGGATATGGTGCAATACTGAGGTTGGTGCTCACTGCACAGAACTAATTGCAGTGTGTTTTTAACCTCCAGCTCCTATGTACTTGCTCAGGCAAGGGCTGATGTTCCAGCCTTCAGCATCCAGAGCCCTGCACATTTCTATATAGAATCAGTGATTTCCTGACTTCCCTTTGTATCCTTTACCCCTGTCTTTGAGAACCCACATGGTGAAATGTACATGGTGTGGAGAAATAAAAATCCCTTGGTACCCAACACTGCATAATCTTGCCATATCCAAATGGAGTCATCCATATGGTTTGGATACCAGAGGGAAAGACAATTGCATGAGAGGCAAGGAGACTATGTAGTGATTTTTCTGCTTTCATGCAGACTAGCAATCAGCAGATGCCTCCTGAATTTGCATTGAGCATCAGCAAAACAACTGATTCCCCGCCCTGTGCCTCTGCTCCCAGCCTCTCCTACGTTCCCCCGCCCCTCACCCTGCAGCAAGCTGCTGGAAGGATCCTTTGCAAGTGGAGAAAATGTCTAAAAGGAGAAGAATGTTTTTAACGTGTCACATCCGTCACTGGTTCAATCAGTGGGAATTGTGTAGCTCCTGACAAGCTGTTTTGTCTATGAAATGGTTTCAACTGATTTTAAAGGGCTCGGGCCTAGTGCTCCTGATGCACAACTGCCTGGTAACGGTTGTTACGGGAAACACTCAGAAAAAGCCTTTACTGTCGGCGCTAATGAGAGTCAAAAAGCTGATGGGTTTGTTTTCCTTCCCCTTGTGCTGAACTCCACTAAATCTGTGCTGGGAGTCTTAAAAAATGCCACAGGACTCCTTGTTTGTTGTGGGTGGCAGTGGCAGATTTACAAAGAAACACACGATGCCCTGGCACACGGCTTCCAACGTCAGTGGGCCCCAAAATTTAGGACAAATCTGACAAATGACTAAACTTAGTAAGTGTTGCAAGTCACAAAAAGGTCCAGACTTTCTGCATGTTGAGAACTTATTCTACAAACTGTGCTCTCAATGTGTTTTTCTGAAGTAGTTCAGCAGAGAATTTGCATAATTTTTTCACTGTCTTGGCAATAGCATAACAGCAACTAGATGTAAGTGGAGAAATGGGCCCCCCATTCTAGGGAAATATCATTGTTCATACAATACCCCTGTAGATTGGTTAGTAAAAGGATCTGAGTCCTCACTCCCACTCCATTTACCCAGATGCCTGCCTGACCTCAAGGACTCCCCTCTAGGGTTACCAGATACCAAAGCATGGAAAGGAGGACAGGGAAGTATGAAAAGGAGGACATCAGAGGACACATGGAGAAAATCTATTAATGTAATATTCTTCTGTTTTTAGGAGGGCCTGGAACGCTTCCCCCTAAAAATAGGTGTTTGGTATTCCAGCATCCTTTAACCCCTGTAAGTAAAAAGCCAGACAAAATCATCTATTTTTAAAATGCCTGCTGGACAGATGACATGAAGGTAAAAAGGAGGACATGGCCTTCTTTCACCTGACATCTGGTAACCCTACTCCGCTCCCACTTTCCTGTGTGACAGGGTCCCTGTAATCCCAACAAAGCTAGGCCCTGGATTCCTGGGTGGCTCAACTCCCAATCTTGTTGTGGTCATTTAGGGCAGGGTGTCGACTGTGCGGTCAGGGCTGGATTATGGGACACTGGGGCACAGGGCTGCTGAATTTTGTGGGTAGCCCTTGGCGTGGCTTGCCCTGCCTGGGGCTCTGGCCCCCCACCAGAGTGAGCTGGGGGTGGGCTAGGGCCCTGGAAACAGAAGCTTAAATGCTCCCACCCCACCTGTGGGTCGGCTGGTCTGCCTCTGGGGCGGGGCTGGCTGGCTTCCTTGCCCCACCAGGACCTGGTGCCGGGGACCCAGCAAAGTGGCCTGACAGCACCTTGCACCAGCCTGTCCCCAGGAGCAGAATAGCTGGCCCAGGAGTGGGGTGGGAGCACAGCTCTGGCCCCAGTGCCCAAGCCCCTCCAGCTTGGGCAGAGACCTGCCCACAACCTCCAGGCCCTGGCCCAGTCTCAGAAGGGTATCGGGGGCCAGATCAATGCAGGGGCCTTCAGGGCTGCAGTCTGGGGCCCCCCTGACTCACTAATTATTGCATATAATACAAAGCAGTACAACTTATTAAATGAACAACAAACAAAAATCAGATAAAGAATAAAAGAGGAGAAAGGTTAAAGGCAAACACCAAAGCCACCCCCCAGCACAGGGGTATCACACACTGCTCCTCTGGGATGTAAGAGATGTTCACAGTCTGTTCCTCACATGCCTCAGGCCTCCTGCCAAAGACTTCGATGCACTGCAGGGATGTGGAGAGCCAGACACTTTCTCTGGCAGTGGCCACATGCCCCTAGCTCTAGGGAACAGGGCCCAGCTCCTCAGCATCAATCCTCCCCTTCCCCCCGTTGGGGTCACATTCCCCCTTCCAGTGTGACCTGTAGGCCCCTTGGCTGGTGAAGTCCTTCTATGCTTGGTGCCCCCTGCCCAGGGTCCCCCCTGCTCTTCCCAGCTGCTTATCACACATGGCTCCAGCCATCACCTATACTTTTCACTTTAACACATTTTTCACATTAGTGTGATGCACAGCATGTTAAATCCCAGGTGTGAGATCACCATGGTGTCCATGATTTTGCCCTTGGCAACTAACACCACCCAAGGACCCAGGGAGGCAAATGGCTCCTGGTGCCTAAGAAAAGAAACAGAAGTGCTGACAGTTTGTGTCACTGCCTCCCCCCATCCCCACTGCCACTGAAAGTGCCCCAGCAGTGACTTTTTTCAGTGGAGGGGGTGTCTTTTGCACACTGCGTGTTGGTGGCCATGGCAGTTTTACAGAGGTGGAGGGCCTTGTGCACTCCATACCACTGCTGAAAAGAGTGGTGGCAGGGCTGTTCACTGCTGCACACTTGGGCGTCTCAGTTTTTGGACTAGCCCCTAGGTTTGCAGCAGATTTGTTGAGGCTGGGTCCCCAGTAATGAAGCTGGGCAAAGGGCTCCACTAACTCACTCACCACAGGTACCAGCCATGAAATTCCATAGATAGATGGTTAGATTCTTCTCTCACTGAGGGATACCTAAGAGATAATATGCTAGATAAAGCTCAGCCCCACACTTTTCCCCACAAGTACTTCCTTCTTTTACTAATCTGCCATCAGGAGATAAATGCTGGTTTGCTATGATTAGAGAGTGAAATTCTTTACTCCCTTTTCATGCAGTTCCTCTGAGTAAAGCCCTGCAAATCTGCATATATCCGCAGATATCTGCATTATATCTGCATCAGCGAATACAACACGGATATCCACAGACCATTTCTTGTGGATGCAGATTGGATACAGATCCACATATTTTTGTCTGCACGGAGCTAGAGCCCTGCAAATATGCAGATATTTGCATTAGATCCACATCCGTGGATACAACATAGATATCCATGGGCCATTTCTTGCGGATGCAGATCGGATACAGATTCACATATTTGTATCCATTCAGGGCTCTACCTCAGAGGACAAAAGTCCCTCTGTCTTTGAAAAGAGGATGGACTAAATGAGGAGTGACTATAGACCTGCCCTTTGGGCCCAGACAGGAGATGAGCAGCTTAGCACCTTTCAGCATCAGGCTCCTGCAGGCAGCTGACTAACACCTGAGGGGGGGGTGTCAAACCATTAAGTGGAAGCCAGTTTTGTTCCTACTCCCTGATGTTGGCTGAGCTTGTTCTTCAGTTGGCTCCTGGTCCAGAAGCCCTGTGGTTTTCAAACAACAGGTCAGGACCCAATATTGGTTGCAGACTCTCATGTACTTGGTCACGGTGCCCCCTGCTGCTGCCCCCAAAAGACTGAAATGCACTGGTGAAAGATGTAATTGTTGGGTTGCACATATAAATGATTTTTTTCAACTGTGTCCCAAGGAAAAAAGTTTGAAAACCAATACTGTAGCCTTTACCCCAGCAATGACTGACCAGATAGAAGAGAACCCCAAGTCTCACACCTAGAAAAGCCTGGGTGAAGGACACCACCTACAGTGATGGAGACTAAGCAAGGAACCTGCCCTGAGACTGCAAGGAGGCAACTGACTCCACCTTCACTATTTAAGGGGGAAGATATTTTTAAAAGGAGCCAAGTTACCCCTCAGGTCATCTTTGCCTTCACTGCTTTACAGCACTTCTCTCATAGAGGTTGGTAGCCAGACCTAGCCCCTACTCAGGGATCTTCTACACAGCAGCCAAAGTCTATTCCCTGCTCTGTGCTGCTCTTCCTTGCCCCACTTCCACACCTCCCAGCCTTCCCCACACTTCTGAGGCTGACCAGTCTCTTTTACCCCACCTCCCAGAGAGTAATTATAGGCAACTCATCACTACAGGCTCCCCAAACACAGCTCTCTGTTCCTAAGGAGTGACTGAATGCAATCCCTTTCCCTAGCCCCCTTCAGCTTCCAGTTTCCTGTCTTTTGTAGATGTGCTGCCTGTCCTTTACCTGTGACCTTCTCTCTAATTAGCTGCCTTTAGCCCAACCCTCTCTTCCTTTACAGCCTAATTAGGTGATTGGGAGCACCAGGTCCATTTTAGTTCTTATAGGGCCAGGGTGGGGAGTAGACCCCACATGATAGGATTACTGCTTTATCCCAAAACATACAAAGAGTCTGGTAGCACTTTTAAAGACTAACAGATTTATTTATCGCATGTGCTTTTGTGGGAGAAAATCCCATTTCATTAGATGCTTGAAGATGGGGAAGCTACAGAAAGAAAGCAACATAATACAGGGAAGTGTTAAATCATAGGATCAAGTCAGGCTGTTACAACAAATCAGTGCAGGGATTTAGATTCAAACACTGGAGAACAGCATATAGGAGGGAAGTTGGGGGGAAAAGGAAAGTAAAATTACCTGTTGTAATGGGAAAAGAACCCATAGTCTCTATTCAATCCTAAATTGACAGTGTCAAATCTGCATATGCATTCCAGGTTTACAGTTTCTCTTTGAAACTTTGATTTGTTATCCATTTGCTTGAGTATAGCTATTAACAGATCATTAAAAGAGCGATTCAGGAAGACTGAAATGTTACCATATTGATTTTTGCATATTGTTATTTCTTATGTCAGATGTATCCATTTATTCTTTCATGCAGAGACTGTCCTGTTTGTCTAATGTATCAGGAGGGTGGGTGTGTGGGGGTGCATTTCTGGCACATGATGGCATAAATCACACTGGTGGATGAGCAGGTGAAAGAGCCCTTGATGGAATAGCTGGCTTGATTAGGTCCTATGATAGTGTCTTTTGTGAGGATATGGGGGCAAAGCTGGCAATGTGGTTTGTTGCTGGGATATGTTCCTCCTTTAATGTTTCTGTTGTTAGGCCTGTAGCTGCTGCTGAGTTTCTATTTAAGGTTGGGGGAGTTGCTGTCTGTAAGTGAAGAGAGGTCTGCTGTTCAAGGCCTGAGTGAGTGAGGGATTGTCTTGTAGAATAGACTGTAGGTCCTTGATGATGTGCTGTAGAGCATTTTCTCCCATGAAAGCTCACGGGATAAATAAATTCATTAGTCTTTACAAGTGCTACCAGACTCCTCCTTTGTTTTGCTGAACTAGACTAACACGGCTACCCCTTTGGAACTGCTCTGTCACAGAGGTAAACTTGCCAGGAGCTCAGGGAGATCATGGCCATAACAGGAGGGCCTCCCCAATCTGGGGAGTAGAAATGGCTATTAGTTTGGCCCTACACCTTAGTGCTAACTGGATCCTGTGCTTCTGCTGTCACTCCAGGCTTGCTGTATGGGTCTGAGGGAAGCCTGGCTTCCTGCCTGCTATTCACTGGCTCTGACAAGTAGAACAGAGAGTCCGTCTGTCTGTCTTGTAGAATGCTGGGAGTCAGGCTTGGTCACACTGCTAATTCCCAGAGGAAGTGAGGCGCAGAATAACCAAGAAGCTGACAGGCCAGCGGGGACGTAGGAGTGACATCCAGTGCCAGACTAAGGCACTCTCTCACCATATTGCCGTGACTGCTTGGAGTGGCAGGGACCTCCCCAACCCAGACAGGATGGGGCGTGAGGCCTCTTCTCCCCAGCCAGGGACAGCATTAGAAATCCCTTTTCTCAACCCCAGGAAAGCCAGGGAGCCCCAGTACTTAACTGAGCAGCTGGGATGTCTCTGTGTGGATGGAGGATTGCACTTCCCCCTTTCCACTCCACACAGTATCCCATGGTGGGGCAGGGATGGCAGGTCCCCCACAGATGGTGGATGAGGTGGAAACCTCCAGGTGAGAGGCCTGGGGCAGTACCCTCTCAGAACAATTGTCTCAGACTCTGTGCAGACTGATGCAGATGTTACTGACTCAGGGAGGGGCTAACATTTACTTGAACTTTTCCCCCAATCCAGAGGCCTTTCATTTTCAATGAACCCCAGATTCTGATGGAATCAAAAGACTTGAGGAGCTGGGTCCATGTGTATGCATTAATCCCAATATGCAAAGGGCTACCCACTCCCTTCAGTTCCAAATTGTGTCCGTGCCCCCCCCCCCCAGCTATTCTAGCCCTGGGCTTCACTTGCATATGCAGAGTTTTGCAATGCCCCCACAGTCCATTCTGCAGCTGCTGCTTCTTACACCTTGTAATCAGGACACAGCAGCACCAGAGGGTTTTCAGCTACTTTATCTCAGGAACTTGGGTGCAGCCTAAGGTCTGGACTCCAAGCAGTCCAGTTGAAAAGCAGGCAGTTGTGTTCCAGAGCGACCTAGCTCATCCCCAGCATTTCTCACCCTATTCATTGATTTTCAAAACACCATAATGGCAGTTGGGGTAGAGTTCATGTTGTCTAGCTGAAAAAGCCCAGGCCGGGGTCCTTGAGCTACAAATGGATTTCCCTAGACTATCCCGGGGAGCAGTTTTGATTCCATCTGGTTGGGGGCAATGGTGTATATACATGCTGGCTGGTCCTGGAAATGCACTACTTGCTCTCAGGTAGCTGAGACTCATGAGGCCATCGAGGATTTCACAGCTGTCATGCTAGACCTCTTGCTCCCCATCCACAGCCTCTCAAGGAGACACACATCTCCCTCCTGCCTGCCTGGGGCATTTTCCAGCTGCACAGCACTGTGACATCTTCAGCAAAAGACCAACTGTCTCAGTAGGCCTGATTTGCCCACTCTTCAGAGATGGTACCCAGTGTAATTCTTCCCACAGTTATTCTCAGCAAGCACATTTTATTCTTAAGGTAAAAGTTACACAGTGAAAACATATTAAAAACCAAGAAAAGAAGCAACATATGTACTAATAAGCTTACCAGAGATCAGCCACAGCTCAGACATGGGCTCTGACCAAGAAGAGTCCTTCAAACCTCACTCAGGGGTTTTCCTGTGGTTTCAAGCCTATCACTCCCTGTGATCCAGACCAGAATACAGTTGTAGGGGGCCTTGGGAGGCCAAAGTACTTCCAACCTTATCATCAGGATTGGGGCCCTCTCAGGACCAGAGGGTCCATTTGCTGCAAGAATGAGAAGCCATTGGTTCAGGCTACTGAAAATCCTTTCTTCATTTGCTGGTCCCCGGAGCATCCAACTGGAACTAGTAGATCCTGGCCTCTCCAGAGGTGTACTGATATCTTTCCAGAGATGTACTAACCTGTGTGACTTTGACTAATCAATTCCCCTGTTCTTAGTCCCTGGAGGAGCTGTATTTACTCTTCCAGTGGAAATAAATACAACCCCTGGCCCACAATGCTTCATCAACCATTCATTTGATACAATGACCTCCAGAGATACTAAATTTAATTCAGTAAGGTTCATCTTAAGTCAGCAAGATTCATTTGCAGGAGATTGCCCTGTTTGTCACAACTTTCCCTTCCATTTTGCACTAATTTGCTATTTTTCTCCCTGAAATTATGGTCCAGCACTGGCTGGCTCCCTGACATGTTTGGGGAGGGACACAGATTGGACATAAGCGGCTCAATGGCTTTGAGTTTCTTAGCAGTATTTTGCACATTATGTAAAGATAATGTGTTTTCCCAGGAGGGAAGAAGGCTATATTTTTTTGAGCTGTTATCAGAGAAGCACAGGAGAAGCTAAGCATGCAGGTGGTTGCAGATGCACTATTGTTCTCTCAAAGTGAAGGCAAATCAGACACACACACAAAAAAAACCTCTGGAAGCTTTGCCAAGGAGAAAGTGGTAGCAGCCTGTGATATTGGAATGAGAGCAGGCAGAAAGAAGTGCTGGGGGTGCAAGGAGACCTGCAGCTTTCAAGGACTGGGGAAAGGCCAAGGAACACAGTGAGATCAGAAGCTGGGGTGCATGATCTGACACAGGAACACAGTAAGCCGGAGTGGTGCTGGCTGGATGGGAGGCTCAGACTGGTTTGGAGAAGGGTGCTCACAGTGTTTCCATCATGGGGAAGACACAGAAGCAAGAGACCCACCATCAGAACATGGGTTGGTGCAACTACAGGGCATGTTCTGTGACTTCAGCCTTGGTTGAACTGCCAGCAGTGACATGTGCTGGATGGAAAACCAGGAGCAGGAGATGCCAGAGTACCACTTTGGCTAGACCTTCCTGCCCCCGATGCAGCCTTGGCAATGGATATTCATGCAACTCTCCTACACTGCCCCAGAGAAAGCCCCCCGTAAGGCTGCAAGGAGTCTTCCATTCCCATGTCCAAATCAGCTCTTGGCCTCTCTCCTTTGCAACTCCTGAACTCAAGCTAAACCAGGAGACATTAGCTCCACCCTGGAACTGGCCCAGCCTCCCAGTGCTTACATCTATAGTGGTATCACCGGCTGCATTTGGGTCTCAGGGTACATTCAACCAAGTGCGGATGGCACTGCAGCTGAGTGGAAGCCATTTGATCTATCACCTGTTTGGAGCTGGGAGAGCTGGTCTTTCCCAGGACTAGGAAGTCTATGGGATGGAACACATGACTTATGAAGAGAAGCTGAGGGAACTGAGCTTGTTTAGTCTGCAGAAGAGAAAAGAGAGGGAGGATTTGATAGTGGCCTTTAATTACCTGAAGGGGAGTTCCTGGAAAGATAGAGGTAGGCTGTTCCCCATGGTGGTAGAGGACAGAACTAGGAGCAATGGTCTCAAGTTGCAGTGGGGGGAGATTTAGGTTGGGTATTAGGAAAAGCTATTTCACCAGGAGGGTGGTGAAGCACTTGGAATGGGTTATCTTGGGAGGTGGTGGAATCTCCATCTTTAGAGGCTTTTGAGACCCAGTTTGACAACACCCTGGCAGGGATAATTTAGTTGGGATTGGTCCTGGTTTGAGCAGGGAGTTGAACTAGATGGTCTCCTGGGCTGCCTTCCAACATGAATCTTCTATGATTCCTAAGAGATTGAAAGTGCATTGAAGCAGGGACCATCTTTTTTATTGTGTTTCTACGGCATCTTGAACAAGGGGCCTAATCCTAGTCTATGACTGGAGCTCCTCAATACAAATTATTGTTAACCACAAGAAGAAGAAGAATAGAACAAGGCCACTGGTTCAGCTGCTATATAGCTGACAACATTGCTAATCTCCACAGCATCCTCCTGCCTGGAGCTCAGCTCTCTCCTTGGTCCATGTGTCAGTGAGGCTAGGCAGCATTGCAAACACCAGAACAGTGAATGTCACACTTTGCAATTCACCTGGACTAAATCTTAGGAGTCTGCCTCCACTGCAGTGGAAAGGTGTGACTGCAGCATGTCTAACATATCTGGTCTATCTTTAATCTAGTTGGATTGCCAAGAATAGCAGTGTAGCCACAACTGCATGGGTGGTGGTGTGGACTAGCTGACCAAGTACAGTCCAGAACCCCGGGAACATATTCAAGTGGTTAGGCTGTACTATTGTAGCTTCATGGCTCTTTTTAATGCGCTATCTCACTTAAAGCTAGCTTGGGGCTCCCCACTGCAGTGTCAATAGAGAGGAAAAGAGAGAATGCTATATGAAGCCAACACATTCAGGCTGGTGTTTATGGGTGGCCTTATGAAGAGGTGCTATTCACCATCGGGTTTTTGTGAAAGCTATCTTCCGTAATATTCCTCATGCCACATGATGCTTTTCATTTGCCTGTGTGGCTGTATCCTGGAGGCAACAGCTCAAGCTATGAAATATTATCATATCTGGAGAAGATCTGGTAACACAGTACTGGTGAATGTTCGGCAATTAAACCTCCAGTTCAGCAGAACCTGGAAGATCAGCACCATCTGGTGAGGTCCACTAATATTACAGCTTCCCGTTCTAAACTGGGTAAAGTTTTAGTTTTGCTTGTTTGTCCTACTGGGAAACAGTTAAATCAAAATACATTTGAACACCAGTAAAGGTTTGCAAAGAAAGAAAGAAAGAAAGAAAGAACAGTTCCAAAGCTTCTACAACCTATAATAAAGAGAAAACCCTAGACACAGTAGTTCAGCTATTTCAGTGACCCTGGAAGTATTTATCATAGCTGAACAAAATGAAGAGAATTGCTGTACTGGGTTACTGAAGCTCAGTAATACCATTTTATTTAAACAAACATGAGTGGAGATTAACTGTGTGTTTTTGTGAACAAAAGCCATCTGTTTGCCCTGTGTTTTTATCTTTGCTTCCAGCCAAGAGGCTGACACAAGGAAGTCCTCTGTTCTCTGCATGGGGGAATACTTAAGAGGGGGCATATGCTTAAGAATGGCTCTTGGAAGCCATTTAGATCTGGAGAGTTAGCTATTGAGCTCCATGTTTCAGGATGTAACAGGGTTAAAACGTAGGGCAACTTGGTGTAATCTCTCAACTGGGTATTGTTGCAGTGTCTATGAAACAGCATTAGCTGATCTCACAGATATGTTGTTTCATTTTCAAAGGATCGTACGATGGGGCTTTCATGCCCCCCTAGAAAAAATAGCCTATGGCAGTGGTTCCCAACATTTTCTCTACTGTGGCACACCTTTCTATTTTTAATTAATTTGAGGCACACCACCATATAGTTTCCAAATGAACTCATGAATAGTCATGAGCCAATGAGCCAATCCAGAGCTCTTTGAGTAGTTTTTCAAAAAATTTTGTGGCACACCCTGATGGCACACCTGTATGGCGTGGTACACTGGTTGGGAAACACTGGTCTATGAGCACGTCTACACAGCAATAAAAGACTTGCAGCAGGGCAGCAGCATGGGCTCATGCTATGGGGTTAAATATTGCAGCATAGAGCTTTAGACCTCAGGTTGGAGCTTGGGTTGTCATACCTCATGAGAAGGGTGCATCTCAGAGGCTGGACTCCAGTCTGAGTGGGAGCATCTTCATTGCAGTTTTTAGCCTCACGGCCCCAGCCCATGAACTGATGTCAGTTGATCACACGCTGGACATTTAGTGCCACAGGATTTTTATCGGCGTGTTGACATACCATTAAAAGCTTCAGTTTGAGAATGTTCAGTGGGGTTTGCCTTTATCAGTTAGTGGCCCCATAGAATTCCCAGTGATGTCTCTGGAAACACCTAGGTAAATGATGGGCTTCACGATCTCATCTGTAAGCCTTGCTCTCTTTCCTCTGCCCGCCTTTTCTCTGATTATCTGCTATGAACTGGGAGCAATACTGGCTCTATTAAAAGCTCCTGGATGTCAAAGGATCACTCCAGGGTTCTACCTGTGGTGTCCAAGTGCAGTGTGTGCGGACACTGAGGCTGTGTCTGCAATCAGAGGGGTAAGGGCAGCTTGTGTAGACACATCCCAGCTAGCCTGGGTACCAAAAGCAAGGGAGCCAGAGATTCATGGACTTCAACAAGAGCTAGCGGCCTAAGCACCCAGGGCCCTGACCGGCTTCTCTGCTACTGGTACCTGAGCTAACGAGATCAGAGCTAGCATAGGTCTTGTCAACACATGCTGCAATCACACCATCAATAGCAGGGGAGCCAGACTTGTATTGCTGAGCCCAGGGCTTGCTGCAGGGAGTGGCCTACTTTAATTTCAGTTAGCCTGCTGCTTGTTATAGTAGGCATTATGTACACTGTCTGGTAAATGTCTGCAGGAGGCCAGGACTTTCCAGCAGGGTCCATATCTTTTAGATGCTCTATATAGTCATCAGCTTAATCATGTCAGCTCTGCCCAAAATCAAGAGACTGACTTACAAAACACATTTAAAACAAGCAAACAACTTAGGTCTTTTAATTTGTCTTCTGGTGTCATATCCCTTAGGTTTCAAGTTTTCCAGTCCTTCTCCTCACAACCATAAGGGCCAGAAATTTACTCTTTTTGTTGTTGTTGTTGTTGTTTATGAAAGCTGAATCTCTTATCCAATCTCAGGACTACAGGAGCTGAGGCTTTAAGAAAAACAACAAATATCATGAGACTTACATTACTATCATAAGATTTGATCACACTGTGTCAGGGAGAGACGGTGGGCTTTACAGTTCCGCCGCTGCTAGGTATTTTTCAAGCTGCGTTGCCTGATTTGATTGGTCAGTGGTCTATTTTTAGTAAAGATGGACCATGAAATGCACCTCTGGTGTTTGATAGCAATGCGAGGGGATGCTGATTTGTACCTTCTTGCTTTTCTTAGACAAAATATGCCATTAGTCAGAATGAGGCTCCCCCAAATTAACTTTTACTATCAGTTCTTTCAATGTGTTCTTTGCAGCATTGCTCTTTAATTTGAAGTGCAACATAGGTTAAATTTTACTACTACTATTAATTTATTTATTTAGTCAATTAAAATTTATAGTCAAACATCAAATAAAATAAATGAAAAATCATTATATCCCATTCTGAGAAGGTGTAGATGGAATATTGCTGCTTATCAAAACACTTTGGGTATGTCCACACGTCTCTTTTATTTCAAAATAACACTGGTTATTTTGAAATAAAAGAGATTAGGTCCACATGACGTATTCTTATTTCAAAATAATGATGTACATGTGGACATAGCCTTTATTTTAATTTTTAAAAAGCAAAATGTGGTTGAAATGAACATGGCTTGCTGGGAAGTTTCAGTGAAATGGCATTTTCCAATGGAAAAGCATTCCACTGAAAAAATTACAAGCAGCTCTAATATGACCCTAAAACTCCAGAGAAATACTATCATATAATGGAAGACATTTCACAGCCATCATCCCTAAATTCTACTGTGCTATTTGGGGCCTCAAGGCTACATCCACGGAGCTGGACTTTGTGCATTTTTAGTGCCATGAAGAGCACATATAATAAACCTCCATTCCATATATCGCAAAGCATTTTCCACATAGTAGTTAATCACCACATTCAATGCTCCTGACCAAACATCAGTATGCCTCTTTTTTGATGTGTCTACAGAACAACGAATGGAGGAGAGGAGGAAGACTGGAGACTTCTAATTTCCCTGTCTCATTACACAAGAGCAAGGGGCTGTTCAATGAAATTTAAAGGGAGGAATTTCAAAACATATCAAAGGAAATACTTTGTCATCCATGTAGTTACACTGTGGAATGCACTGTCAAATGAAGTCTGTGATATCAGTAATTTTAAAAAGAATTGGACACCTGTATGGATATAATATAAAATATCATAATTAATTATCAGCATTTTGGAAGGCCTATTAATCCCCATGTTTCAGGTCTAAAGGCAATTTTTCATTGTTAGTGACCATGATAAGACCTAATGTGGGATAGGCTGTCCCATATCTGTCTCCTGTAAGATATGTACACTTTCCTCTGAAGTGTGTTGTTATTAGCTTGGTCAGCAATAGAAAACTGGACTAGGGATTAGTTTTATGGTTAGGCAATTCCTGTGTTCCTACAGATGTATCAACCAATCGTCATAAGAAATAAGCAGTATGCCAGAGGCCACACAATAAGACAGTGGAAATGCTGAGAAACCACTGCTGTCTACCCTAACCACTCTATAAAATACTTCTCATCCTAACTCCCTTTCCCAGGCCAGAGCTAAGAGGCACAGTGCTGCTTTCCAGTCATGTGAGACAATCAGTGTAAGTCCAAGTACAAAATGCTATCAGTCTTGGGATCAGCAACAGATTGGTTGCTTTAAATCTTTTGAAACTTCAATCAACTTTTGCTTTCATTCTTAGCATCACTAAGGCAACAGCAGAACAAGGATGGATAAAGCATTTTATGGCATTTGAACATAATAATTAGGTTAGTGAATTAAAATAAAGCACATCATGCACACTTTCCTTTGGCCAAAATGCTTTTGCTTTCAGGGTGGAGGGGAGCTTTCCCTCACTCAAGGCTAAATAAGTACAGGAGGACTTGCCCCCATTAAATGCCTCTAATCTGCACTACACAGCACAGCAATTAAAGCAAATCAGAGCTGGGCAGAAAAATGCTTGTACCATCTCATGAGAAATTTTTGAGACCTGGAACATTTCTCCCCTCCTCAGTCAGGATGAAAACTTGAAAACTCCTGCCATTTGGAAAATCACTTGAAACAATTTCTTTGGATGATCCCAAATAATTTCATTTCAATTGTGACCTTTTTCGATTTTTTTTTCTTTTTTAACTGTTTTCCCACAAATTAAATTAAGGTTATGTTGAACTGAGAAGCAGAACACTTTCATTTAAAAATACTGACAGTCTCAGCAATTTTGAAACATTTTTAAAAATTTCAAAATGGGAAATGTGTTGATACTGAGCTGCACAGATAGTTTCAGTTCTAATAAATCAATATTTTCCAGTGAAAAAATGTTGTGTTGAAGCATTCCCAACTAGCTTTATTGTGCATGAAGTTACTTGACAATAAAGCCTCATTTGCTTTGCATACATCTAACATGGGATAAAACCTCTTAAACTCTTGAATTCTTGTTAAACCTAGGGGAAGAAATGAATCAATCTCATTTGTTTTCTTCTCCAGATTAAAACTGCATTTTCTCTCAAACACATTCGGGTTTGTAAAATGATTTTTTTGATATGTGCTCAGTCAAGAAAAACTGACACTAGATTTCAAATACTCCCAAATGCAAAGCAGGGGCAAGGAACAGAGACGGTTATTTTTTTTCTGAGCAGATGAGAGATTTTGATGTCTTCTGTGGGTGTTCAGTTATTTCATACTATATCCCTGATTACTTTATTTCCCTCTTCCTGTGTATTAAAGCCAGAGGTTGTGATTACATAGATCTCTCCCAATCTTCTCTTTCAATTTTCAAGGGCTTGTTCATACAAACACTTAGTTTTACCTCCTGGCTTGCAGCAAACTATCTTGCACTAGCTTACCATACGTAAACTGTCTGGCTGAACCCTGCTGCCTCATACTAAAAATTATGATGTGTGATTTGATCTACCCTGCTATAGAATAGGAGGAAGTTAATGCACACCATGGAACTGTGAGTGCCTGCCAGCAAGGTCCATGTTATTTTGCTCTACAAAATGGCATCCTCTATGTCCAGGGTCTCAGAAACAAAGCTGAAGCTAGGTATAACAGACTAAGCAATTTCTTAGGATCACTGACCAATTCAAGGGGACTCCCTATTTGCTTTTTATTATAAGAACTTGCCCATTTTAGTACTGGGGGGTGGCTATTATTGCTTAAATCCCAATGGACTAGCCCTGACTCTTCCCAGAAGGAAACGATTCACTCAAATGGAGTCATACTGGCAAGAAGTTTGGCAACTGCTGCCTTCCATCAACTCACTCTCATCCTTTTGGAAAGTTCAGAGCCAGATCCTCTAACCTGAACTCTGGCACTCAAACAAGCACCTCCAGAACCCCTTGTACTACTTCACCAAATTCTGTCCAGACTGCCATTAAATTGGGGTTTTGGCTAGGAAGAGTTTGGATCTAGTTCTAGATACAAGAAGAAAAAGGAGGCCCCTCTTTAGCCTAAGCAGTGAGACAGCCTTTGAAAGGTTTGTTTATTTATTTACTCTGCCCACACATTCATTACAACCACTGGGCATTTTTGCTTAGTGACAAATGGATTAAACCTGAGTAAGGACCTCAGACATTAGTTCACAACAGCCCCACTGGACACAAGTATGAATGCATGGATTCCCAGAGTTGAAGGCCATTGATCATGTTAGTCTGACCTCCTGTGTGCCCCAGGGCTTTACATATCCCTCAGTAACTGCTCTACAGAGCCAGGAACTTGTGTTTGGCTAAAGCCTCTTCCAGAAAGGCATCCAGACTTGAAGCCATCAGAAGATGGAGAAGCCATCTCTTCTATTGTTAGTCTGTTCAGTGATTAATCAAGCTTACCATTAAAAAATGGTGCCTTATTTCCAGTTTGAATTTGTCTGGCTTCACTTTCCAGCTATTGGTTCTCACTATATCTTTCTCTGTTAGGTTAAAGAGACCTTCAATACTCAGTAGTTTGCCTCTGGGATCAAGTCACCTCTCAGTCTTCCTTCTGATATGCTATCTGAGTTGTTTTGGCAAGAGCTGGTTATCAATAACCAGCCCTTTCAGCTATCCAGTATCCAAGCACCTTTTGAGCTTCATAGGCCTGTTTGCTTGGGAAGTATCACCAATGAAGTAAGAGCTACAAATGGTGATACAGCTAGTGTGCTAAAAATATTGTGGCTGACAAGAAAAGTGACAAGACCTAGCTGTGCTGAGCATACACACATGAAGTTCAGGTGGATTTGGGGATCTTAGCTGCCATATTCTAACAAACTTCTCCTGAACATGTGCAAATGGCAATTTTCTGGAGCTTGCAAAGTCTAAAATTGGGTGCATTTTTATGGGGCTAGCAACAGGCACTTTTCTGATCAGAGTGACAGGGGCTTCTTATCACCTTCTTAGTGGCTGCTAGGGGACCCCAGGCTCATTCTCTAAACTGGGTTCCAATCCAAGGACCCTAGGACAGGAAGTCAAGGTTCACTCCACCAGACTCCTCAATACCACCTCCCTGGATTTCTTCCTACCAAGCCTTTCTCATGACCTTTCTACACCAACCGTTCTTGCAGGACCAGAACCTGGATGTCCTCTGAAATTTCCAATAAATTCCAAACCAAAAAGATAAACTTAAAACCACATTCATCCCTCTTTGGCCTTGATGTTTCATCCCTCATTGCTCCTCTACTGACCACCTCACATGACCTCTCTGCTTGGAAATCCAGATCCTGCCCTTATAAATGAACACAGAGCTGACATCAGAAATCACAAAACAAAAAAACCAGTTGCTGAGCACTTCCATCTTTCTAATCACTCAATAACTGATTTGTTAACGACCGTCGTCGGAGATGTGACTGGGATATCAAGACTTCAAAGAGAAACAGCTGAACTCGAATTAATATGCAAATTAAATTCTGTGAAAGCAGGATTGATTTGAGACTATGGGTTCTTTTCCCATTACAAAAGGTAATTTGACTTCAGGTTTCCCAGGGTTTGAACCTAACAACTGCTCTGGTTTGCTGTTACTGTATGAGCGGAACCTGTGTTTTATACCGTCTTGCATTTATTTTCATTCCATTCTGTAAGTTCACTCATCTTTGAAGCATCTGATGAAGTGGGATTTTCTCCCACGAAAGCTCATGCAAAAAATAAATCTGTTAGCCTTTAACTGCCACACGACTCCTTGTTTTTTATCACCACAGCCTGCTCCATCCCCATTAGTTGCTCCATGTCTCTCTTGGCTTCCTGCCAGCCTTCCCCACACTGGAGAGGATGCCAGGGCCAGCTGTCCCATTGGGCACTGGAGAGTGATGGTAGGGATTCTCTCGCTCTTCCTGGATTTACTGATCTGCTGTATGATCTAGTCTAAGATGCATTAGAGCACACCACACGCTGCTTAAAGTCAAGTCTTTTGCCCCCCTTGTTGAAGTTCCATTTGCCCGAAAAAGTCTGATCAACTTTCCTGAGATGTCATGAAGTCGCATGTGTTAGGATGTCGGGGTTGAAACCCCCTGGTTATTTTGAGTGCCCCTTTTAAGAAGGCCATAGCTAACGGCTGGTTTAGAGGGTACTTTACTCAATGGCAAGCCAGGATGTGAATCTACAGCCTTCCCATTTGCCACAGAGAAGTGTCCTAAGTGGATTGTACTACAGTACAGCAACTGTCCTGGGGGCTACTTCAGATACTAACTTGCTCTGTGGACTAGTCCATAGATAAAATGACCAGGGCTATCAGCATGCAGGCTTCAGAAAGAAATGTTCCTGTCATGGGACAGCCCTGAACACATTTGTCTTGCTCTTTAGAGGATTTATGCTTTCCTCAGATGTATCCAACATTAGCCACTGCCAGAATACTGCCCTAGATGACCCAAAGATGGTCTGTTCTTGCTGTGGCAAACCTGGCATTTCTCCCTTTAATAGAGTTAGGGGATTGATTATTTGCTATCAGAGAATAAAACTTCCTATTGGCCTGTCTTGCCAAATGAAAGGGTAAATCATTAGGAAACATTCTGCTTCAAAAAGTCCAGGACACCGAGGCACGTACCTCCCTTGGCCTGGAACAGCGGGAAAAAGATCTCATGATCCACCGAGCAACTGAACTGAGTCAATAACTATTTCATTTTTATAGGTCTGATCCAAAGCCCGTGGAGTTAGTAGAAGTCTCTTCATTGATTTAAGTGGGCTTCAGATAGGGAGAAGTCAGCTGCTCCTGTGGTGTAAATGATGCAGTTCTTCTGAAGTCAGTGAAGCAAATCTGATTTACAGCAGTTGAAGATCTGGCTCCTGTGTTCTTTACTGTTCCAGGAGTGTGAGATTATGAACTGAATGAGCCTGATTGAGAGAAATGTGCAAAATACATTGACATCTCTTCATTAATTAGTCCCCAGATAAATCTTAATTTTTATTTTTATTTTGTTTAATTTTTATTCTGCGTGGGTTTTTGCTCCATCCAGTGGGACACATTTGGTGCACTGCAGTGGTTGTCTGTGGCCACTGGAAGGAAAACAGAGACAAAAAAAGGGTCGTCTGTGGCTGTTAGAAAAAATCCCAGGCAAAAAAGAAAATAAAAGGAAACCAAGGTCCCTTCCAACCCTATGAATCTATTCTAAAAAAAAAAAAATTCTATTCTATTCTAGAATTTATTAAAATTTACCCAGGATCATCAGCCCTTAAAGCAATGTCAGAGCATTTGTCTGAAGAACATTCAGGTGGTTTGGGACACATCTGTAGCTCATGTAATTAAGCTTACCTTTTGGGTAAGAAGAAAGCTCACTTCTTTGTATGAGAGGGGTCACACACAACTCCACATACAGTATACTATCAACACAGATTTTTGTCCAGTATTGCCACTGGTTTGGTGCCTTGTTTGTCAATGAATAAGGCTTTAATTTCTTTTCTGGAAACCCATCCAAATTAGATTAGATAAGGGACTTATTTAGGTCATAGGAATTATATAATATGGCTATTGAAAATAGAACCTGGGGCAAGAATCAAATGATATCCCCAATAATCTCAGTCTTGACAACTCATCATGATTGGATCACAAGTTTAATAACAGAGGGTGATTTTTCTTATAGATCCAGCTTCTGGAGTCATGTGATTCAAAGAGTATTTCAGGTTTTTATATTTTTGTTTCTACAGTAAATTTCCAGCCCTCACTGCACAAGAGAAAAGTTGGACATGTGATCCCAATGGAACCTTACTTTTCAAGAACCCAAAAGTAAAAGAAAAAGAAGGTCTCTCCCACATCTGTTTAACACTCTTCCCCATTTCTACTGTATTTATCCCCACATCTTTTATGCAGAGTTGATGTGCCTTGTTCAATAGATCCCATGTTCCACCCCAGAATAAATACTGTATATACTTGCAGTAATGAATAAAGCAACAGTCAAGTATTCTAGAGAAGTGCAATGGTGAATTTCACCCTGGATGATGAGAGGACTTTGGTCTCCAGAAACTTTCATCAGAATTAAATTCACTTGAGAACTTTTTTTTCTTAAAGCGTCCTCTAGAATTGCTCTTTTTTCCTTGGAGGCTGCCTTTCCATTCTCTTTAACTAAGCTGTCTAAACTCACCCAAGCCTGGGCAGCTTAAAAAGCAAAAAAACACAGGAACTCAGTTAACAAGTACATTTTCTCAAGCTCATTACTACTGTCTATCACTTCACCCACAGCCAAGTCAAGCACCAGGCATCAATGTGAAGAAAGCAACCAGCTATAATTTCTGTGTCCTTTAGGTATTTTTTTCTCACAGGGAGAACAGTGGCACTGGTGGAACCGATGCCAGGATCTGACACTTGGAAGCCTATAAATCTCATCTGCCAAAAAACAAATGCACCCTCTGAAACACCACAGCTTGGAGATCTCACACTACAGGCTCCCAGTATATGGGGAGCTGGAACCGATCCTTAATCGCTTGCTGAATTGGAGGAACTGAGGCATGATCCTCAATCATCAATATACCACTTTAGTAATGTGGCTCATTAAATGATCTCTGATTGGGCTGCCTGCTGCGATAGAGGAAAATACCTGAAATGACTTTTTTGGCTGCTTATTTATCTAAAATAAAGTTTGATCATAAAGTGGCATTGATGTTTTCAGTTTTATTGCACCCACTAGTCACAGGGATTGAATCAATCTCTGGTTTTCTGCATTGTTTGGGATTTACATGTTCTTAGTGTTCAGGCCAAGTATTTTTTTCATAGACCTGGTCCCCTTGTTAACCTCACCATCATGCTTCAGCTCTGACTTGCTGGGGATAGAAGAAAAAGGATTGCAAGTCAATGGACTCCATAAACTCTTGGCATCCCCAGTGAGTCTGTTATTGAAGGAGCAAATGAGAGTTGTTCTGGCACCAATGATCTGGACATCTGCCCTTCAAGAACTTGGTTTATATGCATGGAATCATTTCACATCTGCTCCCACAGAGCCAGGAGCTGCCAGGCTTTCAGACAGGATGGATTTCAACAAGAGTTAGACAAATACCTCTGAGGACCTAGACTCCCATTGCTATTGATCAGAGCCAGGTTCTAATGGTATCTTCAAAGCTTTTGCGTTCTGTTACCAGCCATTTTAGCCCTCCAAATTCTTTTCTTTACTTAGGGCCACACTCTGCTGCCTCTTATCTTACTCCAAACATGGCCCCCATCATTTTCATTTTGAGAATCCAGCTGATAAAGTATGATTCAGTGTAAATAATGGTGGCAGGATCTAGTTCTTTCTCTCATTGTAAGCTTTCCACTGATTTTGCTGGGAGCACAAGTAGAATCATTTAAACATACATCCAAAACAAATCTTGAAATCTTAGCTCAGTGTTTATTCAGGCAAAATTTGCACTGACTTCAATGGGAGTTACAGTGTTTTCAAGATTCATGTTTGTCTTAGCATCTGTCATTCCCTCCACTTCAGCTATCTCTGGCTTAGGTACAGATGTGGGCACCTGTTACCACAGTATCTATTCAGCTTAATAAAGAGAAGCGTAAGGGGTGCTTTGATGACAGTGTTTCAGTTCCTACCTGGGGAACAAAAATATGATAACAGAGGGCTTTCAGTCTAGCAAACAAAGATCTAACACAATCTAATGGCCGGAAGTTAAAGCTAGATACATTCAGGATGGAAATAAGGCACACTTTTTTAACACGGAGAGCATTTAACCACTGGAACATTTTAACAAGGCTTGTGGTGTATTCTCCATCACTGGGAATTTTAAAATCCAGATGGGATTTTGTTTTTAAAAGATCTCCTCTAACTGAAAAAGGAATTAATTCAGGGAAGCAATATGGTCTGGGTAAGACAGGGAGTCAGACTAGGTGATCATAATTGTCTGTTCTGGTTTATAATCCATGAATCTGTGCACTTCACATTCCTTGAAGTCTTGATAAGAGGTAAAGCAATGCTGTTTTACCTATTTTACAGATAGAAACCGAGATAAAGAAAGACTGAACAGTTTACCTAGGATAACACAGGGAACCATGGCTGCAACAGGGAACTAAAGATAGGTCTTCCAAAGACCTGGGGAGGAACTCTAACCACTGAACCATACTTTCCCAGGGAAGTCGACCCTAAGCAGAGGTAACATTTCGGTGCAATGGCAAGTCAGCTTTTCGTGCCATCCTATCAGCCACTTTAAAGAAAGGGCTGTTCTTGGAGGCCTTTAGAAGGTCCTACTGATCAGTTACTATACAATATAAATTGTTGAATGAAATCTTTCATTTCAGCGGTATCATCAAAAGAAGAATTATCAGCTCTTGCCACTTGTGGAATAATTGCTTGAGATTTAAATGTCTACAGAAGAGAAGGAGACAATTATGAAATGAACATTTTGTACTGTAATTCATGTCTCTGAAAAAAATCTACATCTTTATTGTCACAGGTCATAACAGAATTTAAGAATATCTAATCTATGTACCCCACCCTCAAACACCCATTTAACTCTACACACACATTGCATCACAAAATCTAGCAATTTCATTATGAGTCTGATGATATTTGATGTTTTTCTTAAAGCCTCCCACTTCTGGAGTCATGTTAATATGTGAGAATGTCACCTTCTTTTAAAAAAAGGTTTACCTCTTCATTTGGCAGTGAAAAGCTAATGAATGTGATCCACGTGCACTACTATAGTTCAAAAACTGGAAGATAAATAAAAAATAACCCCATAATGATTGTATGTTAACGATTTTAATGATTGAGTCTGGGGGCTTGACCCATGAGTTCTGAATGCGGGAGAGTGTCATATTGCCTTACGCTTAGGAATTTTCACAGAGTAGCAAATTCTATCACAAAAACATTTTGAAAAGCAATTTTCTTGGCTGGACTTTGTGCATCACTCTATTATATTGACTATTTCAGGCATTAGTGTTTGAAGAGGGAACATTTCTCTCTGTTTTCCTTCCTGATTCCTTCTGCAGGAGAATCAGATCTTAACTCTAATCCCAGCATATCTCATCTTCAACATGCACTGAAAATATTAAGTAGTAATATCATAACATCCCTGTGAGATAACATCCCTGTGAGCTAGGATGTGTTAAAAGATGGAGAAAATTTAATCATTTGGCCCAAAGCAAGCAAAACATTCAGTCTTAGGGACAGAACTGGCACCATCTCCCTGCCATCACATCTCAGTCCTTACTATTCTCTGTTTGTGACACATCCTAGTCTCCTGTGGGCTGCAATACTTTGGTCTCACTTTGGTTGTTATGTGTAGTGAACTTGTTAGGGCTCCGTGTTCCAGTCTCTCTAAGTCCTCAGACTCATTCACAGAGAGAAAACAGCATGTCAGAGTCCAAAATGCAAACAATGTAATGAGTTTATTGGGACTAAATGAGCAAGCATAAAACCATAGCTCTTCACACCAGTCAACAAGTTCCAAAGGGATAGCCATGGTAGTTTAGTTCAGCAAAACAAACAAGGAGTCTTGTGACACTTTTAAAGACTAACAAATTTATTTATTGCATGAGTTTTCATGGGAGAAATTCTACTTCATCACCAAATATTCCTTCCCTCTAACCATAGCTTTACACACCCATAGAGCTCCCTCTTTCTCCTACTTCTTGGTTGGCTTAATTTACCTGCAATGCTCCAGTGATGACCGTAACTTATAATATGTAATTTATGGTCATAGTTCATTTTGGAAGGTCTTAAGTCTCGGGGCTTTGGTACCACTTTGTTTGAAGTGGTAAGGAACAAGGTTATATTTTGCCTATGGTCACATTTATGGCCCTTTAGCATTTTTTTTCCCTCAAATCTCCCTTTCCACCCTCCTCCCACGACTCCTTGCTCTTCCCAACAGGCTGCTTGACCTTGCTCTGATATCTTTTTTGGAAAGGAATCAGGCTTACCCTTCATTTTACATTCATATATCAAAACCCCATTACACCATGAAACATTTTAAATGCATCTCTTATCTTTTCTCACAACAATACAGAAAATTCATCTGGTTGTGGGTAGGCAAGAGTAACATGCTTTTTGTTTACAGGTGTATCTTGAAGACCTTTCGGGCTGGCAAGCAGGCCCAAAAGCAAGCCCAGAATCCCACTTAAGTAGATATGCAAGCCTAAATACTTATACAGATCTAAATTTTATGCTGTGAATCCTAACAGTGCTGGGTGGAATTGATGGCCTGTGATATGAGGTCAAACCAGATGATCTGTTGGTCCCTTCTGGCCTTAAACTCTATGGCTATGTCTACACTAGAGAGCTCAGTAAAGTCGACTTACTAAGGTCGACTTAAAGTCGACTTTATTAAGTCAACTTAGAGAGTTCCCATTAGTTTAAGTTGATTTAATAAAATCCACTTACATGGCTCTCCTTCCTTAAGTTGACTTTATTACGTTGACTTTAATGGTCACATTTTGTTAAGTCGACTAAGTCAACTTAACCCTTAAAGTTGATTTTAAGGGTGAGAATTATTAAATCAACTTAAGCAAGTGTTTAAGTTGACTTAATGAACTCCAAATGTGTTCCTGGAGTTGCTAAAGTCGACCTCAGCCTGGTTAAGTTGACTTAAGCCTCCAATGTAGCCATACCCTATGACTTTACCCCAAGGCTTGCTTGTTTCAGTCCTATGCTCTGATTCTTAGTCTTCATGCAATCAGCATGATGGAAGGCTATTCTGAATCATAGAAATAAGGAGAAGCAGAGACACTCTAGAGGCCAAATGATGTTTTATCTTGGTCAGTTGGGGTAAACCAGATATTAATGAAGTAGGGAATAATCACAAGTAAATCAGAGTTAGTTGTTTTAGCAGAACTACTACAGTTAGAAAACACAATGCACTGGCACATTATGTGTCCCTTTTCAGTTTCTCAGTTTTCAGCCTCTGTAAGCCCAGAGCATGGAGGAAAGACCTTTGGATCTTTAATTATCTCTTGAGCAATCCTCTGGTGAAATCCTTGTTTATTATTTTGAGTTCAGGCTTAAATAAAGATGTATTGTACTCCCTGATACAATGTGTTGGCTTCTTGTCTGAACCATTACCCCTCCATCTCTTTGCTCTCTGAAAAATTCTCTGTTCCTGTTGCTTCACCTTGGATGCCCTCAGATACTGTCTGTATGTTTTGTTTTACAGGCCTTACTGGTTTCTAACTTTCCCTGCAGCTCACTTTCTTCTTATTTCTTAAGTCTGTTTCTCTTTAATGACAGTTTAAGTTTTGTCATAGCTGATTCCTTTCCATTCCAGTCTTGCTTTTCATAGCTTTCTAGAACTGTATTTCTAATAGTTGCTGAAGGCATAGTGTAGTGACTAGCACCTCTGCTTAACATGCAGAAGGTCCTGGGTGCAATTCCCAGGGGATTGGACTCGATGATCTCATGAGGTCCCTTCCAGCCCTATGATTTGATTTGACTCTTTATTTTTCCTATTGTTTAACTGTGCTGTTCCTCCTTCCATTTTCCCTTATACCACTTCCTTTCCTTCTCTAGATACTACCCCTTTGGGGGCTATTCCTACTGTTCTCACTAGCTCTGTCTTTTCTGTCCCTCCTGAACTGATCTGTCTCCCTTTCAACTCTGTTCCTGGAGCCCCTTCGACTACACAGCTCAGGCTAAGGGGAACCATATCCACAGACCACCCCCCCCAACTTACTGCGACAATTTCTTTCCTGGTGCCAGTTGCTGCTACTGATAACCCACTCTCCAAGTGCTCGGCAGCCTCCATCCTGATACCACCAGCCATTTTTGCCACTGCCTGGTTGGCCTGCTTGTAGCAGTGCTCTGGGGATGGCCTGGGTTATGAAGTGGGGGAAAGCTGTCACCTGCTCTCCCCTGCTGTCCCTTCTCCCCCCCCAAAAAGAATGATGTCCTGGGCTTGAGCCCTCTCTGCTTTAAAAGTCCCAGAATCCCTGGCATTCTCCAGAACGCCCACCCCTGTACCTCCTTGATCTGCTGTTTCAAGTTCCCCTTAAATAAAAAATTCTAAACGCCAGCTAATTTGCCCTGCTCCTATTGCTCTTTTGATTCAACAGCTTCCAACAGAGGTGGGGCATTACACAGGCTGCTCTATCTATCTTTCTGTCGTAGTAAGGAAACATTGATTTACTTGGAAGTTAGGTGTCCTCAGTACATTTGAGGATCTTGGCTCCAAGAGATTCTGAAAATGCCAGTAGGTGTACATTTGCATTTGTAGGTGCCTACAATGTGGTAAATCTTATACCAAGCGTAAGTCTATAATGACGGTGGCAAAATTGCCGCCATCCACGCGATCTTCTGGGTGCAATCTAGAGGTCTGTGTAAACCCAGTCAATTGCTTCAGAAATTGCCATATAAACTCCAGTCCCAGAACTGGAGTTGCTGTAAGCTGACTGGAAGGCATTTCCGGTAGCCTTACCTTAAGAGGTAGTGATGGATTAGTAAGTTGTTGGGAGATGTGCCAGGGGTTTTACGTATCTTGTGTATCTCTTGTCAACTGTCACTGAAAAGTACAGCAAGTGTAGACTAGGACTCAGTCACAGAATCATAGGAGGTTATGGTTGGAAGGGACCTCAGGAGGTCTCTAGTCTAATCCCCTGCACAAAGCAGGACCAACCCCAAATAAATCATGCCAACCAGGTCTTTGCCCTTTAGGACAGGTTATGAAAAAGCACTGAGGCAGGAAACATCCCTGTGACTATCCCTCATAGCAGCAAGAATAAAACCGAAGGTTAGGATTCTTTCACAGGCTTCACTGAGATTTCTCGTTCCCTTTCCAAGATGGACTGTAATGGCTTTTATAAGAAGCACCCAAATAGCCAGAGAACAATCCAAATCTCACTGAAGCATCCCAAATGGGCTTTTAGAAAAGTAGATGAGGATTTATGGCTGCTGAGTGTGCGTTGCAGTAAGTGAGGAGCCGTATGGTACTAGTAACCATGAGATTTACAACTTCCCATCCATCAGCACAGAAATTGTGTTTTGTATAGATTTTATGGCTGGAACTCCCTCAAGACAATGCAAGTGCATGAAGGTTAAGTCTTCGGTTTCCTGAATAAAAATGACTATTTAGATATTTTGTTTAAAATAAAATATTCCTCCATCTTCTGTAGAGATATAGATAGATCTTGTAAACAGATTAGTTGGGGAGGAGTGAGTGAAGGCACTAAAGCCAATGAGGTTTAATGAATTCCAAAAATGGCAATGTTCCACCGCTTCCAGAAAGTTCTTCCTCATGTTTGCCTTCCCTCTCGGTATAAGGAAAATTTGTTATAGTACTTTGGGTGGAGGGGATTAATAGTGGAATTAATGCTACTGTATCTATTCTTTATCCAAGTTCTTACACCGGTAACCTTTGGCAGGATGCTGAATGCCTGCCTTTGACTGCTCACATCTGCAGAAAAATCTCACATACAGGCATCTAGATGTAGCAGTTGTTAACTGAATCACAATGGGGATGGAAAGTTGGGACTCTATGATCCAAGAGCACAGATTCACTGTATGAGGTGGTTGGGCGTCTCTCCTAACTTAAGTGGGAAGCCTTCTAAACTCTTTATAATATCCAGGTACTAGAGCAGCGGTTCTCAACCTCTTTACCATTGCAACACAGGGGGAAGGACTCCCAGCTGTATGTGACACACTGCCCTGCTGTTGTTCCCCTTGCTGCCAGAGAAATCTCCCTGTAAAAGGGATTTTTTTGGCAGCTGGAGGCTTAAGTGGCAGCCCCCAAGGCCCTGAAACAGCAGATTCTTTAGGAGCTGCTGCACTTTCTGCTCTTAAATGACCAACAGCATAAAACCAGCCTTTGGCCACAGTTCTCCTCAGGCTATCAGGGGCTGATTTCATGAGACACACTCAGCCACTGTGCCATGACACACTTTTGTGTTGAGAACTGCTGTGCTGGAGGACATGGGCAGGTCTGATTCGATCCATCAGAGGACAGGGAACTGGAAAAGAGCTTGCACCCCCCAACACAAGCTGATATATTTCATGTTGTTCATCAATACATTATGGCGCTGGAACCCAGAGCCTTGGAAGCCACTAGCACAGTTTTGCTGTGCCAGCCTGAGGAATGCCTTGAACTGGTGAAGCTGTCACCCTGGTTTCAGACCAAAGTAAGTTCAACTGGCGTGTGCCCTTTTCTCACAGAGAGTGATCCTCAGCTGGTGTTAGATGTGATGGTGGGCACCGGAGTTTAGCTCCATTGAAGCTGTGACAGCTTGTCCTCGCCACAAGTCTGCCTGCTTTGATTTATTGGGCTGCACCACTGGGGGAAAAGCATCAGTACAACTGCTTACAAGTTTTCAAACTTCTTTTAAAATTATTTATTTGTGTGTGCAATTCTTTCCTGAATGCTCGTGTAAGTAAGGTGCCTCGGTTACCGTGGTGTAACTGGGATCTACCATTTTTAAATAATCTGTGGGGTTTCCCGCTCCTGCTAGCAGTCTAGGGATCTCCTTAAGGAACTGTGTGATCTGAGGTAAGGAGCAGTTACCCTGCAGACTACCAGTCTAGTGTGTATGTGTGGGAGGCTGAGGGGGGAGTTGTGCTTCACTATTTTAGGGAGCAGCCTGCTTTCTCTCTCCAGGTTTGGGATTCTTGTGTGTTAAGGTGCTGAATTCTATGAAATAAAGTAATGTGATGTTCCAGTCTTCCTGCAAGAGTATTTTATGGTTTTAATCTAACTTATCTGTGTTTATGCCATGAAACATATCAGTTTCAGGGCTGGCTGCGCCTGCAATCCTGCCATCTCTCCAAATATGTCTGCCAGCCTTGTGCCTTTACCTCTTCTAGGATGAAATTCTGTAATTCTCTGCCTCTTGGGGGGGGCCTCCCCTTAGGAGTCAATATATCCACCAGGCTTATTCAGTAGGTCTTGACTGAAGAGAAGAAGCCTGTGCTATGGATGGGCCAGTAGTCAGCAACAGCTCCCCCCCCCCCCCCGGCATGCATGCCAAACCTGGCACATGGCCTCTGCACAGCAGCATGCACGGCTCCTGGCCCTGCAGTGCCGTGACTGCTCCCCCAGCTGGCCCTGCCGTGCAGCTCCTGTGCCCCATTGGCTCCACTCCCCACCTCAGGGGCAAGGTCAGCAGGGAAAAGGAGCGTCTGGCTCCTGTCCTTTGCTGGCTCCGCCTTGGCACCTTTCTGGCCCCACTCCCAGCACTTTTCTGGCCCTGCTCCTGGCACCTTCTGAGGGTTTTGGGGGTCAGGGATGGTATGGGGGCCAGCAAAATTTGCCAACCCCCAAGATAAGCACAAACCAGACAGCCTTCTGAAATGACAAAATTATTTGTTTTAGCAATAGGAATAAAGCACTAGAGAAAGTAGATTTAAAACAAAAAAATCTACCTGCACACCTACCTTTACCTAAAGATCTCTTGATGGTGATCCAGGCAGACTTAATGTCTTCAGAGACCCCCAGAGAGTTCTTGGGGTTTCTGTCAAATTCCCCTGAACTACTGCCTCTCTTCTGTGAGTCCTTTTGCTCTCTGGGGTTTGCAAGCCTTTTCCTGTCCTGGGTGAAACCAGTTTTATAGGTTACAAAGGAACATTCTTAGAAGGGATATTCAGGGTCCTTAAGTGCAGTCCCCGATAGAGCAGGCCACCCAGTCACATAGTTCTGTGCAGAAGCCTGTCAGACCCCATCTTAAAACTGGTCAGGCTGTTATGCCCACTGCTCTTATTGATGGCCTGTTCCAAACCTCCCTCCAGAAGCGTATGTACCGAGAGGGGGGAATGCCCCTAGGTGCTGGTCCGGCTGGGAGGGGGCACTGGGTGGGCTCTCAACAAACCCTGCTCTGATGGTCTGCTGCTCCACTGCCTGACACTCTCCAATGGATATTGGGGAGGAGAGGCAATGAAGGATAAGGCTGATCTGGATTCCCTGGAACCAGCAGGCTGGTAGCTGGAGGGGGCTGCTTTCCAGACTTCCCGCTGGAGGGATTGAGGCTGAAAAGTTGCCTCCAGTCCTGAAGGAGCCAGGGAGGGCAAGGCTGGGGGCTGCATCCCCCCCAGCCTCCTACAGCTGCACATAAGGACTCCAGTCCAGCCAGCACCAGGGATTACAAGTTCCCTGACCTACCTGCTGGGATGGCAGTTTCAGTCAGCATTGCAATGTGATACAAACTAAGAGTCCTCTGGCACTTTTAAAGACTAACAAATTTATTTATTGCATGAGCTTTTGTGGGAGAAAATCCAGTTTTATCAGATGCTTTGAAGATGGGGAACTTACAGAACTGGAGAAAAATAAATGCAGGGAAATGTAAGTCATAGAATCAGGTCAGACTTTTAAAGCAAATCAATGCAATTGTTTAGATTCATGCAGTGGAGAACAGCATATAGGAGGGAGGTGGGAGGGAAGAGGAAAGCAAAATTACCTGTTGTAATGAGAAAAGAAACCACAGTCCCTTTTTAACCCTAAACTGAAGGTGTCAAATCTGCATATGAATTCCAGTTCTGCAGATTCTCTTTGAAGCTAATTTATTATCCATGTGCCTGAGCACAACTATTAACAGACCATCAATAAAACGATCAGGAAAATGAAAGTGTTCCCATACCGGTTTCTGAATGCTCTTATTTCTGATGTCAGATTTGTGTCCATTTATTCTTTTATGCAAAGACTGTGCAAAATTGCAGTGTGGTATGTAAGGAAGGGTGAGTCAGGGGGATACCTGGGGCTAGGGAGGGACTAAGGGCTGAGACTGAAAAAACTGGCTGGCTCCAGCCCTGAAGAAGCTGGGGAAAAGAGCAGAACTGGGGGCTGTGACCATCCCCTCCCCATCCTTAGCTGTCTTGCTATTACTTTCAGTGTGGAACGGGAATGGCCACTGCTGCCCAGCAGGGAAGAGACATAACAATAGTGCAGCCTGTTTCTTTAACCTGCCCCTCAGTCCTCTGTTACATCCCCTGAGCACCCCCTCCTCATGCTTTCCACTGGCCTGCAAAGCTCACCTGCCGGAGCAGTGAGCACTCAGCGTGAGCATTGTGAATGTCTCAGTGCAGACATCAGGCAATATTCTCATCACTCCTCCCACCTTTCAAGAGTCCCTTAGAACTGCCATTCTCACCCCAAAGCCAGAAACTCATCATGTGCCCACTTTAGGGGATCAGCCTCCCCTTTGGCAAGGCCAAGTTGACGTTGATTCCAGATATTTAAATTGCATCTGACGAGGATGCCGAGGGGGTAGTGGGTGGTGGAGGCTGCTCCACGGCAACTGAGGCACCAGGCTGTGGGGCTGGAGTAGCAGGCGAGCGCAGGGGGAGGAGGGGCTGTTATCCAGCCTGGCCCTTCTCAGGGGCGAGGTGCATTGGAGGGATGAGATTGATCTATCAGAATCAGTGCCAGGCAACAAGGAGAGAGACAGGTACTGCATGCTTGGCTAGAGTATAGGAGGAAGTGGAGCTAAGCCTGTGCTGCATTTGCACCCTCCAAGCCTCCTCCTTTTGCTCTGCCAGGCAGCTGGGGGGCAGTGCTGGGACAACTCTTGCTCATTTTGCTGGGGGAGTGTGAGGCACAAATGTAGACTTGGCCCCTGGGTGCTGGGGACCCTTTGTATGCCACTGCCTCCCCCCAATGGTTAGAACCTCCCACCTCTGATGGTTGGCATTATTCTTCTCATTTGAAATCTAATTTCTTTATAGCTCTTTTATCCCCATTTGGGTTTCTGCCAACATTATCCTTCAGTTTAAAAATGTGCCAATAATGTCCTTGAAGTTGGTAGAAGACAGAGGCAAAGTCACCAAAGCAAACAGTTCTGACATTGCCCCTTAACAATCTCTGGGCATTTGCCAAGAGACGGCTGTCTTGAGCCATTCTTTTCCTGCATGACTTTCTCCAGACAAACTCCTGCTGGGGTAAACCAAAACTGTCATACAAAATACACGACAAGTAACCAGAGCAGATGACAGTATTAATAAATTAACACAGAGTGACTACAAATCCATCACACAATGTTTGTTGCTTTACCAGCTAATATAGTGGCTGAAATTTCTCAAAAATGTGGAATTTCAATGACTTTTTCCCCCCTGCATTTTTTTAATCCAGCTTCATGCTGGCATAGAAATACCTTTATTTTGTAAACCGAATGACTCCACTGATCAAAAGCATTTAACACCACTCACAGCAGTAACCATATAGAACAACATAGTATATTTGGGGGATGCCATTTAAAAAATGTACTGTGCTCAGTTTGAGGTGCAGCAAATTTCTCCTAAATAACAATTCCCTCCAGTGGAATAATGTGAAGGCGTTCACTGTAAGATGGACAGTATGACATTTTGAATTGCATATTTAAGAAGGGCGGCTTTTTGGACTCTAAACAATGTTTTGTCTTAATTTTCACTTTGAGGCAGAGCACAAATAACCCATCAGGAGTGAAACATATCGCTGCAAAATAGTCAGATATTTTATGCCATTAAATTAACTTTGTGCATGACTAAATTTTGCAGCTTTCCACCTAAAGGAATAGGGAACATTTCCTAGTGCTTATTAGAGTACTAGAGAGAAGTCACTACTGTCTGTTGGGAAGTTCTGATGCCCTCTGAAGTCTCCAAAATCCTTTGTGACTCAGTGCATCCCATGGCCAGGGCCTCAGCTGACATGACTTTCTGGCTGCAAAGGAATCAGATCATTTCTCTTCCCATAAGTTGAAGGATGCAGCACTGAATTGCTGTAATAATTCATACCTCTGCCAACACGTAGGCCAATAACAATTACATGCAACTCTACAGGAGACTGAATTACCATTCAGCCGCAGAGCAGAATCTATAAGTAATTAGGAGCTTGTTTTATAGATGTTTGTTTGAAATTTATTGCACAAGAAATTGCTATCGTGCTCTAGCTGATCTGAACGAGTAAATCTGTAAGCAACATCATTGCTATGATTATCAATGCAGCTGCTGCCGAAGTGAGTGTCATCCCTTTCTCTGAAACATCAAAACAAATTCTGTCACTCGGGGAGCACAAATCAGACACATCTGCTTTTACTTCTGCTGACATTTGATCTCTCTCTCTCTTAGGTGCTTCAGTGGGCCCTGTGGACATGTGGAAGCCCCCCGGTGCCTCAGGGTGGCCCTGCAAGCAGGCGCTCACTTTAGTTTCCCTCCTGACACATTGTATAAACTCAGTACAGCTTTTGGAGTATATAACTAGCCCTTTCCACGTGGGTAATTTATTAAGCCTCTACTATAAACCATAATCACTCCAGCAGACTAAATAATACATTTATCCCAAACACCTAATACTAAGTACGGCTATGGCATGACTCTCAGTAGGGGTCACCTCATCCCCACTAGCTGGGTGCTTCTGTGCCTTGTTTCCTTCCCAGGTATAGCTCTAAGCTCCACCCTGGAGACATCAGGGTATTCAACCATTTATTGTTCCTCAGCCTTCAGCCCTTTGTAGCCCTCCAGCTTCAGTTTTCTGACTCAGAAAGCCATGAGGCTTTAATCTCCCTCTGACCTGGGGAAATTTTTGGGTAATCCCCTCAATCTCAACAGTACCTTCCTGCCTTCACTCACCTCCTTGGGGACCCATGCTGTACCTGCTTTCAAGGACGTTCCAGCCCTGCCGTCTTCCTGATCCCCCACTCCACACGTTTCCCCTTATGGACTCTGAGCTGTCAATCAGTAACTGTCGGAGCAGCCCATCCCTCCTTGCTTCACCTAACTCAGGCAAATCTGTCCTGGACAAGGAGAGCAGGGCCTAGTTTCATTGAGGGGGCCAGCAACCCTGTCACAGCTGCTACCTATTTCCTATCTCAGCTCCTCAGCATCTTTAATCTACTCCCTCACAGCACCCATTTTACAAGGAGAAACTGAGACATCAGCTGCCACAAAGGACATTTCCAAAAGCACCTGAGCTGGGAGCCTCAGCACCATTTCTAAAAGTCAGGGATGGATTTTCAAAGGAAGGTCAAGGGCCTAAGAAACTTTTGAAAATCTGGCCTCCACTTCCTAAAGGACTTATCACTGGGGCAAATTTCATCTGAAGTGACCTCCCTGAAGTCAAACACAGGAAGGCTTGAGTCACGCTAGTACTTGAACCCAGAACGTCCCGGCAAGTGCCCTCACCAGTAGGCTGCTGCACCAAGTTTCACTGATGACAAGAGTGTGGGACGTAGTACATGCTCATGTGCAAAGGGAATAAGGAGTGGTCATTGCACTCCTGTAACGGCAACTGGGACTGCCCTAACCTCCAGATTAGTTCCCTCCTAGCGTTAGGGGCATCCCAAAGTGGTGGCAAGAAGCTCGAGCAGGGGTCCTGGCTTCCTATACCAGGCACCAGAACTGGTGAGGATCAGAGAAAGACATAGTGAATGTTGACCATATTCCCAGAAACTCTAGGACAGTGTGCACATGGCTTCCTCTGAGGGTGTATAAACTTGCAGTACACCACTGAACCTCCCACCACATAACCAAGTGGTCCACATCAAATGGACCAAATGCTAATTTTGTGTAGGACCAATGCTGTCACCTTTCCTCCCAGGAATAGATCTAACCCACAGCTAGACCACAGCTATTAGGACTCCCATGGGATATGGATACACATCATGCCACCTGTGCATGGTCTCAAATCGGGGCTGCTCCTCAAGGGAGTTACAGAGAGAGCTGGTGGGAAAGGGGTGAAGTACACAATCATGTCATGCTAGAATAGCTCCCTTCCCACACGAGGCAATTTCCCACCATCTTCATGCTTTGATTTCCCATGGGGAAAGTATAAAGAATGGCCTCACAGATGCTACCACATAAACCAACACCCAGTTCAGGCTTTGTGAGTGCAAAGCTGTCATTGGTCCAAAATCAGCCAATTTGTGCTTTTCATCTGTGAAACTGGTAACTTTTCAGAAAAAAAGTGTCCTTTTTTTGAGACCCCCTCCTCCCAAAATAGGACTTTTTTTTTTTGCTGTCACCATCTGAAAAAAAAAAAAAAAGACATTTTGCCTTTATAAAGAAATAAGGGGGGGAAGAATTGAAGTTTTGCTTGTCAAATTTTGATGTAATTATTTCACAGTCCTCTGTGCAGCAGAGTGAACGTTTTCTTGCATTGCTATGGCAATCCTACTATATGTTTCACATTTAATCATAAAACGTATATCGAGGAAGCGGCTTTGTCAGTTAAAGATGTCCAATGAGAACAGAGCTGGGGACCCAAGTACCTAAAGACCTTCTGAAAACAAGACTTAGCCTCTTAAAGCATTTGGGTGTTGCTCTTCTGAGCATAGCCATACATAATACCTCTAAAGATCCAGGCTGGAGCCTCTCTGGGCCTCAGTTCCCCATCTGTGAAATGGGGATAATATGACTGCCCTGCCTGCTATAAGACTAAAACCCATTAAAGGCTTGAGGTGCCCATAAACTATGGTAATGGACAGGGGTGTCGCTGGCACTGGGCTTGAGCCCCAAGTTGCAGTGCCTGAGTCCTCAGGTCTGCTGCCAGGCCACCTGTGGCAGCAGCTGCAGCGGCAATGCATAAGCCCCAAGTCCCAGCATGCCAAGCCCTGGGTCTTTTCCTGGGCCAGGGGCACTTCTGGTAAGGGAAGAGGTGTCAGGTAAGTACATTAGATAGGTAGCAAGGTGTTACCATCTCTTGGGCTATGGGACGCATGAACTTCCAGATAAAACTGAAGACCTGAGTAGTAGGTTGTTAAAGATCCTGCACCATTTTTGACAAAAGAAGGAACATTAAGGGAGGGTGCTGAGGAAGTTGGCTGATGTGACTGCAGAGACACTTGCCATTATCTTCGAAAACTTGTGGTGATTGTGGAGGTCCCGGATGACTGGAAAAAAGTTAATACAGTATCATTCCTTTGTGTAAGTTCACCCATCTTCAAAGCATCTGAGGAAGTGGGATCTTCTCCCATGAAAGCTCATGCAAAAAATAAACCTGTTAGTCTTAAAGTGCCACACAACTCCTTGTTTTTCTATCTTTAAGACATGGAGAAAGAAGGATTTGGGGAACTACAGACCACTCAGCTTCACCTCAGTCCCTGGAAAAATCATGGAGCAGGTCCTCAAAGAATCCATTCTGAAATGTTTGGAGGAAAACAAGATGATCAGAAACAGTCATCATGGAGGGAAAATCATGCCAGACCAACCTGATTCCTTTCTATGATGAGATGACTGCCTTTGTGGCTGGGGGAATAGTTGTCAATGTGATATACCTTGACTTTAGCAAAGCTTTTGATATGGTTTCTCACAGAATTCTTGTCAGCAAGTTAAGGAAGTATGGTTTGGATGATTGGACCATAAGGTGGATAGAAAGCTGGCTAGATCTTCGGGTTCAATGGGTAGGAATCAATGGCTCAATGTCTAGTTGGCAACCAGTAACTAGTAGAGTGCCCCAGCAGTTGGTTCTGGGGCTGATTTAGCTCAACATTTTCATTAATGATCTGGATGATGGGATAGATTTCATGCTCAGTAAGTTTGCAGATGACATCAAACCGGGGAGAGTGGTAAATACACCGGATGCTAGGGATAGGACTCAGGGAGACCTAGACAAATTGGAGCATTGGGTCAAAAGAAATCTCTTGAGGTTCAACAAGGACAAGTGCAAAGTCCTGCACTTAGGATGGAAAAATCCCATGTACTGGTACAGGCTGGGGACCAATTGCCTAAGTAGCAGCTCTGTAGAAAAGGACCTGGGGGTCATGGTGGATGGGAAGCTGAATATGAGTCAATGATGTGCCCTTATTGCTAAAAAGGCCAAAGGCATATTGGGCTGCATCAGTATGAGCGTTGCCAGCAGATTAAGGGATGTAATTATTCCCCTATATTCGGCACTGGTGAAGTCACATCTGGAATACTGAGTCCAGTTTTGGGCTCCCACTACAGGAAGGATGTGGACCAATTAGAAAAAGTCTATCAGAGGGCAACAAAAACGATGGGGGGCTGGGGCATGTGACTTACAAGGAAAGACTGAAAGAACTAGGCTTATATAGTCTGCAAAAGAGAAGACTGACGGGGGATTTGATAGTAACCTTCAATTATTTGAAGGGGTGCTCCAAAGAGGAGGGAGCTAGGCTGTTCTCAGTGGTGACAGAGGACAGAACAAGGAGCAATGGTTTCAAGGTGGAGCTGCGGAGGTACAGGTTGTATATTAGGAAAAGCTTTCTCACTAGGAGTGTGATGAAGAACTGGAATGGGTTGCCTAGGGAGGTGGTGGAATCTCCATTTTTGGAAGCTTTTAAGGACCGATTATACAGAACCCTGGCTGGGATGATTTAGTGGGAATTGTCTTGCTTTTAGCAGGGGGTTTGAGTAGATGACCTCATGAGGGCTGTTTTAGCCCTAATATTCTATGATTCTATGATTAACACAGAGACCCTGGGTTTTTTAAAATCATTTTGAATCACTACATTCTACCTCCCTAAAACTTTCCTTGTAGTTGAACAGAATAGCCTTTCCTTGCTGATCTGAACTTCTGTATAGTCTCCTATCGACTTTCAATATTCAGTGTTTGTTAATTTAAAAAGCTCCCAGCTCAGCACTGAAATAGCCTCCAGAGCCTGGTAGTGCAATATAAATGGGAACTCATGGAATAGCAATAAATTGCTTATGAGGCAGTGTTTTAATTGGCTCCTCCATTTTTTTATAGCCTGTTCTTACGTGGAATGTAGCTAGGATATAGGGCATTTTGGAACTCTTATCTGTGGATGATGCCCTTCCACTAAATAAGCAGGGCTGTTTGCATGTATGTATTCATTTAGTTTGATTTTTTTTTCCCCCAGCACATGCAGAATTTTTTGGTGGCCAAACTAAATATGTATTATTTTATTAATCTCACATCTTCAGGGGCTTGACTCATGATTTGCAGTGCTGGAGGTTGGCAATACATTGTAATAAAAGTCATTACTCTTCAAATCAACCCTCTCCAAATTAAAAGCCAGGGTACATAACAGCAAGTCCATAGCTAGGTTGCTAGCAGCATGGACTGACCCCAAGATGTACACTCATATGTGAAAACACACACACACACACACCCTTAGTAGCAAAGGATTTATCACACCTAGTCTCTAGATGTGGTTCAGCCAGCACCAGAGTGGGACAGAGCCCTGCACTGAGTGGGTGTAGACATAGTCCATTGGAGACAGCTTTAGAACACCAACTATAAGAAAATACTCAAATTGACATAGCTTGGTGTTAAAAAGTGCTTAGAGTAACACAGCTACCCTATTGGAACTATGGGCTCTCAGAACATCTAAAAAATCAGACCCAAAGAACCTCAAGCTGGGTACCCAAAATTTGTGCTGCCTTTTGAGATGTTGCTGCTGGATTTCTAAATTTCAAGTGCTCTCCTGTTGAAGGACCCAAAATAGGAAGTCTGGTTTGAGGACTAGAGCCTTTACCACTCTGTGTCTCCATTTCCCCACCATCATAGAGATGTAAGTGCTAAGAACAAGGAGTGACATCTTTTTAAACTTGGGTGGGAAAAGTGCAATGGATATATGTCAACAGTTGCATCTTTTGTTCTGCCTGCTTTTTGCTGGCTTCCAAATGGAGGACAATGAGCACCACTGAAGGGTTCAGAAACTACGTTACAATACAGGGCTACTCACTATTCCTACACATTATATAGTTAGTGCAAAAGGACATTAAAAAAATTTTACCAACACACTACTATCAAAACGCCTCTCTCTAACTATAGAAGTGGCTAGAATTTCTTCAGTTTTATCAAAAACTGATTTTTTGCATTGGAAAATATCAAATGACAATCCCGATGAAAAGAAAAATCAGTTTTCCTGTGGGAAGTTTGGAACAATTCAAAGAAAAACTATTAATTACCTATCAGTTTAAAACATAGGAGGTTTGTTTTCAATTTTTTTCCCCAAACTCAGAGGAAATGTTATTTTAAATCAAATGAAACAAAAATGGCCATTTGGAATTAAAATAATGTCAATTTCAGTATAAAAGTCTTCATTTCAAATTGTTTTGAAAATTCTGGCAGGAAAGGGAATTTTTTTGACTGAAAATTTTTGAATCAACACTTTTCATTCACTTCTCACAGAAAAAAATTCACAGCAGAGAAAATGTTACCAAATGGCGATAACATTTTCAACTGTGAGGGCAACAAACCATTAGAGCAACTTACCAAGGGCTTGTGAATCTTCTAGTTTACTAACACAATAACATCCCATGTGGGCACTGACAGCATACAGAAAGTCACTGAGTGTGCTTTGACTTATTATGCTATACAAGTAGTGGTCAAATTTCAAAGCTCCATAGCAGTGTCTGCATAAGATGTTTGCCCCGGGGACATGGCAGATCTCCACTACATGATGTTTGTAAGTCAAGACTGGTTGCCTTTCTAAGACATATGCTAAAAGATATGCTTTAGCGCTGCCAAATGTTATGGACTTGCTTGATGCAGAAATTATTGGGCAAGGTTCTCTGGTCTGTGATATACTGGAGGTCAGACTAAGTCAGATTCTTCGGCTGTGTTCACACACAGGCATTATTTCGATACAAGTTGTGTCGAAACAACTTGTATTGAAATAATGCCTTATTTCGAAATAACTTAATTCGAATTAACAGTTTGTTAATTCGAATTAAGGAAAAAAGCTCAAAGCGAAATAGCAGTTTCAGGCAACAGTTATTTCGAAACAAGTCACTGTTGTTTCGAAACAACATGTTCAGACGGCATTGTTTCTAAACAATCGTTTCGAAACAACATTGTTTCATCCCCAGATGGGGTTTAAGTTGTTTTGAAACAACACCGTTGTTTTGAAACAATGGGTGCCGTTGTTTTGAAACAACCGTGCATCGTGTGAACAGGGTATTTCTGATTTTGAAACAACCTCTGTTGTTTCGAAATAAGAGTGCTGTGTGAACACAGCCTTCTGGCCTTAATCTCTACAATGCTATGAAAATGCAGGCAGAATTTATGGGCCACTGAAATGTACATGAATATTAACAGCCACATCTTGGAAGTAGTTTTCCTTAGTAATATAAATAACACTCAGTGCAGACTTGTGAGCTACTTCTGCCACTCTAGCCAGCCTCAGAGCCTGGAAAGTAGGGGGTTAGGAACCCCAACCTGTTTAATTATCTCACAAATCAAAGGTGTAGGCAAATAACTCCTGCTTTGGGGAAATTCAGATGAGAAATGGGTCACCCTCTCAAGAAGGAAAAGGAAGGCTCTGTGGAAGAGATTGTTTTTTCAAGTGATCTTACTGATGACTCACAGGGGGCTTGACAATATGACAATATTCCAGAAAGGTCTGGTACGTGGGAATGGGTGGGCTCTCCAAACAGAGTTGGATGGTGCTCACCCTCACTCCTGTGAATGACCCATTCTCTGTAGTTATCTGAGGTGGGGCTGGCCAGATGATGGGGGAGGGAGGGCTCATGAAAAATGTGGTGGAAAATGAAGAAAAAATTGAATTTGTCAGTATTTTCCATCGAAAACATCAATGTCTGTTCAGAAATACCATCGACACACCTCACAGGAATGTTTTTCTGGAGCTTTCTTTGTGGGCCAAGCTCTCTGGTCAGACTACATCTTTTATGAAGCACTATGGTATCTTGTCTTGCTGAAGGGAAGTGGAGAATCATGGTAACTGTGTGGCCTATACAGGGGCACCCACCAGAAGTTCTACCTCGCCATCCCAGACCCTGGTGCTCACCATCCTTCCCTGTGGAACCATCTCCCTGGCACCAACTGGCCATGGCACCTCGCTTGCCAAATCTGTACCATATTCAGCCTCCAGCTTCCAGCCTGGCCTACCCAGGCACAATGTCATTCCCCATTCTTGAGTGGGAGCACAGGCTGCTGGAAGTGGGAGAGGCCCAGGAGAGGAGAGTTGGTGCATGAGCTGGCCCCATGACAGTGGCAAGGAAGAGCAGTGCTGGCTACCCCACTGCCCATTCAGGTCCAGCCCTACTGGCCATCTAGCAGGACAGCCAAGTTGCAGCCACTGCACCATGCCCAGGATGCATCCAGAGGTGGGACCTGCTGGCCAGGGTGTATCATGGGAAATTAAATTTGGCTTGCATTTTGGACAAACCCCATTTTCTTCCAGTTTTTAGGTCCTGTGTTTTTCAATATAAAGAAACCCACAAAGTTTTCAGCAGAAAGCAGTTACTTTTCAAATATTATGTCACCTACCTTGTCTCTCTCATGTCCTGAGACCAAACACAACAGGAGACTGGATCACTGATTAAACCAAAACATTCCTCAGAAATGTGTACTTTTCATGGATATTTTTGACTTGTCAACAACAAACACACATACACACAACCCCTCCTTCCAACGAATCTGTTTTTGTTGGGGTTTTTTGTTACAAAAAGTCATTTTTTTTCCCATGGGAAAGCCCCCATTTCCCCTTACAAACCAATGTCTGGCAAGCAGAAATAGCTGGTTCAATTCATTTCTCCTCTGTGCTCATACCCACCGTGAATGGGAAGGCAGCATTATTATCATCACTCACTGGATATGCTTGAGGGCCTGTGACTCTCATTCACATTCAGCATCCCACTGGGGTTACTTGGAGACAGAGAGCCGGATTTGCAGAAGAATTTATGTGCCTAAATATGCTTAGGTGCTTTTGCAAACCCCACTAGCCACCTTTGGGCATCTTTAGGATCCTAAATACCTTTGAACAACTGCTGATAAATAAATAACGAGAGCAGATTCAGACACTTAATGAACTGTTGCAAGAACTGCGTAGGCTATCCTTTCCCAGATAGGTAAAGGGTAGAGTGGTGTGACCAGATGTCCTGATTTCATAGGGACAGACCCAATATTCTGAGCTTTTTCATATACAGGTATCTATTTCCTCCCAACTCATGTCCTATAGTTTCCCACTTCTCATCTGATCATCCTAATAAAGGGGGACCCTTGGCTCTGTAAGTATCATCCTGAATCAAACTAAAATAATTAATAAAGCAGAAAGATGAAGACCCTGGTTTCACTGATGTTTACCTGGTAGTGGGATTGTTTTTCAGATTTATTCTGCTTTCTTCAGAGATTCCTTCTGCGCGGGCCTGCTAGCTACACCATTGTGTACTAAGCATCAATCTTGGCATGCCAAATAATCAAAATCTGTGCCTGAAACTGTGCATCCACAATCGTGTGTCCAACTGGATGCTGGTTCACATGCAAATGCCACTATAAATATACTCACTCATGTTCTGACCTGCACCTGTCTTCTTTTTTCCAATGTGGGTGCCTCATTCTGGAGGAAAACCAAAGCTGTGGAGAGCTTTACATCCAGGGTGGGCAAGAGTGGCATGGTGAACTGGGTGAAACCAGGCACTGGAGAGAACAGCATCTGCTGGTATCTTTGAGCGAGATCTGTCTGTTGCAGCTTGGAATTCAAGTAGACTAGCTGCAATGTAAACCGAGGCAGCCACCATGCAGAGATGAGACAGCAGAGTTCATAGTCCTGCTTTTCATCTCTTAATTGGAAGTGCTGTGCTGGGGCAATGAAGCTTTCTGCGATGCAGCTGGTTTGATGGACCAAAGCAGGAGGGAGGAGAGGAAGTAATGGATGCTGTGCTAAGGAATGATGCACCGATGGCAAAAGGACTGTGGAATTAAAGGCTCCAGGGGTATAACACACAGCTTAATCCCATTTACACTCGGTGGGTATTTTTTAAAGGATTAAGTAAAACTTAACTGCTGTCATGGCTTTGCACTGACCTCTGCATAGGGTCGATTTCAGACTCAGGGAGGAGCAGAGGATTCCACATCTTCCTGTTAATGTCCAGCCTCACATCTTTCACTTCCTCTTTAAAACAAATTAATTAACACAGCTATGCATTTAATTAATCTGGCTGGGCAAAGGTGTGGGGATATTCCCTAGAAGGAGAAATGATCCATTTCAAATAAAACAAGGAGTCCAAAAAGGGGTTGGCCCTGCTTTTAGCAGAGGAGTTGGAGTAGAGGACTTCCTGAGGTCCTTTCCAACCCTAACCTTCTATGATTCTATGAACTAGATGGTCACATGAATAGTGAAATACACACTGTGTGAGACAGTGTAAAATATACAAAGGATATAAATTCCCATGCGTCAAGAGATCTGCCAGGCACTCAATGATGGGCAAGTCCAGCTGGAAAGACACTTCCTCCACTGGTGTACTCCTACCTCTGATCAGCCCATGATGCCAGCCTTTATCACCTGCTTGTTCAATTCCATGATGCCCCAAAGCAAATTGGAAGAACTTCCTGTCAGCATCAATACTCTCCTTCAAATCTCCCATAAAAAATCTCCTTTGCCCAAAGATCTTTTAACAGCATGACAGTGGTGAGGTGACTGGTAACTGCTACCTGTTATCCTCACCAAAATCTCCTTGTCTCCTAGGTCTCCTCCTCTGTCTCATTTTATATTTAGAATGTAAACTCTTGGGGAAAGGAATTGCTTTTTGTTCCGTGTTCATGCTGCACCTAGCACAACAGGGTCCTGGTCTGTAAGTGGGGGTCCTAGGCACTATATTATTCCAAATAATAAGTATTGATCTGAGCCAAATATATTCCTGTCATCTAGGGAAGAAAGAATTCATAGCCTACAACCTACCCTGGTGACTTAATGGCTAGAGCAGTGGTCTTCAAACTTTTTTTCCCAGGACCCATTTGAAAAAAAAATCATTTATGCCCACGACCCAACAATTACATCTTTAAGCAATGCTTTCCAGTCTTTTGTGGTGGCAGCAGGGGGCACTGTGACCCAGTACCTGAGGGTCCACAATCAGTACTGTGTCCCAAACCTATGTTTGAAAACTACTGGGCTAGAGTGATCAAGATGTGCCCCTACCTCTTTTTCTAGGCCTGATGCAACTGTATAATCAATTCTAGTGCTGTATGAGCAGTGCTCATTCTAATAGCTGTATAAAAATGCCCTATTTTATCATGAGCCATATTATTCTTCATATTCCTGCTTCTGATGAGAGCAGCCAGTTGTCACTAACTGCCTCCCTGGATTTCCTTGACTGCAGAGAAGGAAGGCCACACAGAATGAGGAGCTGAGCACAGACGAAGCAGTCGTGAGGTTCTGTAGTACAGTCATTTTCAAACTTCCTTTCTCAGGACCCAGTTGGAAAAAATCATTTATGCCCAGGACCCAGCAATTAAATCTTTGAGCAATGCATTCTAGTCTGTTGGCACAGGCAGCAAGGGGTGCCGCGACTGAGTACCAGAGAGTCAGCAACCCAGTGTTGGATCCCGACCCTAAGTTTGAAGAACACTGCAGTAGTAGACTCATGAGGTCTCTATTACAATGCAGTCAGAGACAGGCAACACAGTAAGTCAAATGCCTCCCTCACCACATTAAACCAGTGTAACCAGGCAGTCAATTACTGAGCACCTTTTCACACCTCACTCTGACCACTTGAGAACACCAAACCGCCTCTCTTGTAGCTCTGGCTTTATTCCCCTCTTTGCTGTACCCTGAAGCTTCCAAACTCTCTGGTCTCACAGTCTTCCCTGCAAGTGCCCATCTTACTTCCTAGCCTTTGGCTTCTTTGCAGACACCTGCTGCCCTTTATTGGTAGTCACCTGATTCAACCCTGCTCTGCCTTTTTAATCAGCTAACCCAAGGTCCCCCAACTATTCAGGGACAAGCCACCTTTCACAACCAGTCTCTGAGTATAAATAGCCAGATTCTGCTCTTCTCGTTGTATTTTCTTTACTCAGGAGCTGACGGAATTGAAGTGCTGTCACCCCAGATCTTCTATCATTTCCACCGTTCATGAAAAGTATAAGCACCAAAGACCAAATTAATCTCTGGGTTAACATTAGAATTCAGGCACATTCCTGGTTATTTATTCCCAGCAGGCACCTGAGGTCAGACAGCTTCCATATCCCTTCCCACCTACTCTGGGAATCAGCAGGTGTCTTGTTACTTCCCTGTCTTCAGCAAGAGAGCAGCAGTATGGAAACAGCTCCTAGAAGTGAATGAAGGCCAACAGGAGGGGATGTTCTGAAGGCATCTGCAAACAGGAGGTGGTATTGGATGTTCATATCCTGTATGTCTGGGTAACAAAGTGATGGGAATGAATTAAATCAGCCTGAAGAAAGGAAGAAAAGCCAGAGTGCAGAAGAATGGCTGCTACCAGGGTTTCATCCTACACTGAAAGGCAGAAGCATAAACAGGGGTAGGTTTTATGAATTTACTGAGGTACCAGTTACATTTTAAAACTGAAATCTAGCTAATCAGACTTGATAAGGGTTATGGCCAATGGTGGGAAGGAATCCAATTAGGATAGTCCCCTGGTCTGTCACCTGGGCAGGGGTCTCTTTCGCTGGATAAAGAGAGGTGGAAGTTCCATCCCATAAATAATAATCCCCATGAATGGGAATCTATAGTGTGAGGGTCCAAAAATAGCTGGAATACACCTTATGAAGCACTGATGCTTTCCTTTCCAGTGAAGCAGGGGTTAAAGCATAATTTGGCGGGCCCTGGAACCCTCCTAAATCAGCAGGCCCTCCTTGTGCCGGTGCAGACCCCCTTGCACTAGTGTGGGCCCCCTCATGCACTCCAGCTCCTGACCCTCCAATCACCTGCCACCCACCCCAGCTCCTGCCCCCATGCACCTAACACCTACCCCACCTCCTGTCCCCCTGACACCTATCTCCCCCCTTTCTTGGCCACCATGGGGAGGGGCCCCAGCCTTGGCTTCGGCTTCGGCCTAGAGCTTCGTCTCACTGAGCATGTTCAGAGGCTCTAAGCATGCTCAGTGAAACTAGGCTGGGGGGTGAAGTTTTTAGAACTCCCCGCCCTGCCTGACGCGGCAGAATGCCATTCTGGGGCCTGCTATTTTTAAATGATGGGCCCTGGAACGCAGTGTTCCAGCTCCATTTTCTATTTTAGGGGCTCCAGAACACTGAGCCCCTAAAAAAAGTGGGCCTGGGAATTGGGTTACCTGTGTTCCAGCTTACTTTAACCCCTGCAGGGAAGTGTGTACTTAATATTTAGCTGCACTGATGCTCCCCAGACACAATGTCTCATGTGTTGGAATATGGTGTCCTATTGTCTGTAGCTCTGAGAGGAAGCTAAAGTTTTGAAATATGCAGGGGGAGGGTAGGTGATTAGTTGCAATCTTTGTTGCCATGGAGGACAGAACAGAGGCTAATTAAAAAGGCAGAGAGGGAACTGTTATTAACTCAAAAATAATACATATTCAAGGCACATTTGCTGTCACAACTTACAAAGGTGACAGCAAAGAGATGGCATTGTTATTCCCATGTTTGCTGTCTCAGAGATACCAGATCAAAAGTGCAGTGTTTGCAAGGAAAAAGACTGCCTGTGAAAATTCATCCTGGGCTTTGACAGTCCCATGAGCTCTTTCCTTCTGGGGCACATTTTCGCCAGAGATAAGGATTGTGTGAGCTGATTAAAGGCATCAATGACATCTGTGTGCCTCTGTTTCCTTCAGAACATGTCCTCTATGACACCTGTTCTCTTTGTAGCCTGATACACACCTGGCTTTCTGTCTGTTCCCCTAAAACACCGACAAAATATATACAACACTCATCATGTAGTATCTAAGCATCTTCAGGGGATTTTCACTCCTGTAATTGATAGAAACTTAATTATCAATCCTGTCTGTGTTATCCAAGAAAGACTAACTTCCAGTTCCCCGAACTGTGCAGGATCTGTGGGGTCTGCAATGGTAAATGGGCATAAAACTCATTTGAGTCAGTCAAGCCAGCTGCTCCAGTTCTGACATCCATGGGGAGCTGAGCTGCTGAGTGAGAACAATTTTGCATAGTCAGTGAGGAACAGCAGGTTAAAGGAAGGCTGGTTGGACATCTGGTTGAGTCCTCCATTTTCCATTTATCCTGATGTTATTTAGGGTCTGCAGCTGAAGTCACCTCCAGTCAGGTGGGTGGGAGAGCCAACAGCATTGTGTCATTTTCAGAGTGGTCCAGCAGCAACTGGATTCTTTGTTCCACACTGGATCTGAAGTCAAGTTAGCTAGGTGTCTGAATCAAAGGTTAACAGTGCTGTAGAGGTTTAAAAGCCAAGGAAGTTCTATGCCAAGAAATTCAGCCCTTGATATTCCAGCAAGGAAGACTCCAAAGCCCTCTATAAATAGTTTCTTGTGAGCAGAGCTCTGTAATTGGATTCAAGATTTAGCATCTGTCTACCCAGGCAGTGACTGGCTCGTCATCAGGGTAAAGTTGCTGCATAACATAATTTCCAAAGGGATAGTTATTAAAGACCTGTTTTATTTTGGGTTGTTAAGGGCAGCACAGTGAGAAGGTATTGCACTCTTTACCACCTGTGCATGGCTCTAAACCCATCTGGTTAATGGTAGCAATAAATATGCCTCAGTAGATACGACACTGAGTTACCAAGCAGCACAAGGCCATTAGGGAAGGTAAATAAGTGGTGACCGGCAGGGCATGCCCTCATTTTCTCCCTCTCCCAAGCATCCAAGCAGCCTGCTCTGGGGACCCCTTATGACTCTCAGTCTGCTTACACCTTCTGGGAAAGCAAGAGAATCATCAGCCAGGGGACTGGCCTGGGTTTGTGGTTTTGGGAAGAATGGTGAGGTGACAGACCTATGTGCAGCCAGAAAGGCATCACAGGGATGGGATAAAGCAAGTTGCTGCTGCCCCGGTGATGAATGGAAGGAATCCACACTCTAGATATGTGGACTGTTAGCAGAGGGAGAACCCGTGTTTCCTCTCCAATGCAGAGGTTAGGATTAAAGAATGTTTCCCATATCCTAGAAGTTCAGCAACTGGAGCCCCTCCCATCTCCCTGCCACGGAGCCAGTATATTACACACTCCTATTGCTTCATTCTGCAGGACTGGGTAATTAGGTCAGTGTAAATCAATGAAAAGGCTCCAGCAGGACAAAGACAGAAAAGCTGCTGCTTCAGGCCTGCAGTGTGTTTGAGTGTTTGGCCGTCAGTGGGAACAGGCAGCAAAGAGAGAGGGTGACAGTCTAGGGCATCTTCCCTAGGCAATGTGACTTCACGGTTAGAGGACTGGGTCTCAGGAGACCTGGGTCATGCTCCTGGCTCTGAAGCTGGCCTGTTGGGTTACCTCAGGCCATTTATTTCACTGCCTTGTACCTTGGTTTTTCCTCATCTGTGAAATGGGGATAATGAAGCAGCCCTTCTTTGGAAAGCTCCTGGAAACCTATAGATGAAAAGTGTTACTTAACAGGCAGGTACTTCCCACTGGAGCCACTTTCAATGTTTCATCCAGAAGAGCAGGATGTAGAAGGCACCAAAGCCCTAGACACCAGAGTTGCCCAGAGCAAGTGATGAGGATGTAGCAACAGCGGTATCAGAGAGGGAAGGTGGCTGCAGCTGCAAGTGGCCACAGATGGTGGTGGATCAGTCACACTTTGAAGTGATCAGGATCTAAACCACTAGTGAATTCTGCCAAACAGCCAGCAGATGGTAATAAATCTTGCCGATTACTGACCTGCGCTGGAGATTCAACATTGTGGCCTGCAGGCAAACCATCATGTTTGCTGGGGAAAGGGCCACAAGTGGGCTCTGGGTTCCCATGTCTTGTTTGGTGGCTATGAAACCCCCTGGACAAGCAAACTGCACCCTGAGGCTTGCAAGATGCTGTCTTGCCACTGAGTTTACAATGGCCCAGAGCTAGGGTTATGCTGAATGCACTGTGCCAAGACAGCTGTGAGTCACTCCTGGGGGTGTATTGATGGGCTACAGTTAACTGCCACCCACAGGTGAGTTGGGGACCCGAGGGTCAAGGCCCCAATTCTGAAATTCGGGGCCTAAAATACCCTTGAGTATTTGGGCCAAGTGCCTGTTACTACATAGTTGCCTCATTGTGCTATCCAGGACAGCTAATTCAGTCTTGCTGGAGCCAAGGGTCACTGTATAAATGCAAACCAAACAAGGAATCTAGTGGCACTTTTAAAGTACAGGTGAATGGGAAGAAAATAAACGCAGGGAAGTGTAAGTTATAGGATCAGGTCAGACTGTTACAATAAACACAGTTTACATAAACGCAGTAACATTTTTGGATCAGTCCCTACAAGTTGGCAGCAGATCCTCTCCCCAAGTCCTTCTCCACTAGTTTTCAAAACATCTGACTCTTTCCCACGTGTCCCAGATGTGGGCATTCTCCTCCTCTTATTGTTTCTGGCTGTACATGCCAGGGAGCCTCTGTGCAGCTGTGACATCAGCAACATGGTCCATGCAGCAATTCCATATAAGATTTTGGTGAATCGGCATCCCCAGCTGGACCCTCCTGTGAAGGAGGAGCAAAACGAAACACAAAAGACTTCCTCCCCACCTTTCAATCTGTCAGCCATCACTCGAATAGGGTAGAGTTGTAGGAAAGAGATCTTTGTTGTGGCTGTACTGTGAGCCAATGTTAGATGCAGAGGGGATTGCACACATCCTATAGTAGCCTAGCCCCCTGGCAAAGCACTCCTTCAGCCTCAGTTTCCAGGCTGGCTCCACCCTGCCTCCAACACCTTCTGGGTTGTAGGCTATGTCCACACATTGGTTTTAAAGCAAAACAATGACAGTTGTTTCACTTTAAAAAAAATCATGTCCAGACGACATTTTGTTGTTTTGAAGTGACGAGGCCCGTCATATTGAACCAACGCACCTATATTTGAAATGCTAAAACCTCATAGGAAATTGAAATAGCCCTTGAATCGAAAGGGTTGTTTTGAAATAACACTGTTCAGTCACGTTATTTTGAAATAGCACTGTTTCGATTCAAAGGTTTGACCTTCCTCCCAGGGTGGGCCCATCTGTGGCCCCAGGGGCTTTTATTCTCCTGCCACTGGCTCTGGCAACTCAGTGGCAAGGGATTGGGTGACAACATCGCCCTGCCAGGGGGCCATGTTGCCACATCTCCCAGGGTGCCCTTTGCTGAATCGAAATAGCAAGTCCTGTGTCTGGACCTGTTATTTCGATTTGGTGTTTTTACTTAAATTGATTCAAGTTGAATCAATTTAATGATTTTTACTTTGATTTATATTGATTTAGCTTAAATTGATTCAACTTGAATTGGTTTAAGCATGGAGGTGTGGACATAGCCGCAGAGACTCAGAGTCAGTGGCATAACAAGGGTGTCTGGTATGTGCTGGGCCAAGTTCACATTTATGCTCCCCTGGGCATCCCTTGCCACCCCACGCTTTGCAACCCCACGTTCTGGCACTCCACTGTAGCCCAGTGCCTAGTGGCTTAGCCCCTCCCAGCCCCGCTCATCCCTTATCATTACACCACTGCTTAGAGCACAACTCTGCTTCAAAGAAAAACCTGTGGCAGAGACTCTCAGAGTATTGGTCAATCAGGCTGCAAGGCTAAAAACACACTGGAGCTGGAGCCTGAATTCTGAGACCCTCCTCCCCACTCTGGGTTTCAGATCCTGCCCTCCATCCCTGAATATCAATTGTTACTTTTAGCTTTGTGAGTCTGAGTCAATTGATCTGAGATCTCAGACATGAGGTTATAGGATTTTCTTTGCAGTGTAAACACACCCATGTGCTTCTACCCTTCTTCTTGCACTCAAAATCCAAAATAAGCATGAAGTGAGATAAAATTCTTTCCCTCAGGAGAACTGTTAGACTCCAGCAGGGCCTGCCTTCTCCACCCACCCCCACATGGTTAGCACTCCACACCTGCACCGAACGGCTGTAGGCCACTGATGCCCAATGTACAATCAACCCATGGAACTCCTTGCCAGTGGATGATGTGAAGGACATCTCTCTAACAGGGTTTAAAGAAGGAGATAAGCTCATGCAGGGTATAACCATCAATGGCTATTAATTGGGATGGTCAGGGGTGCATGCCTCTGTTCAGCAGAAACAGACCACTGGGGATGGATGAGTCCATGACTGTCTCTTCTGTTCATTCCTTCTGAAGCACCTGACTTTGGCCACTGTTGGAAGATAGGATACTGGGGAAGGTGGACCATTAATCTGATCTAGTATGGCCGTTTTTACTGGCCCCATCCTGCCTCGCGTGACCCACCACACCTCATTTTACAGACAGTTAACTGAGGGACAGAGAGATGAAGTCATTTGTCCAAAGTAATACAGGGAGTCTATGGCAGAGACATTCTGCAAATTCACTGCTCTCAGATTGATCTTCCTGATAGACAGAGCGGGTCTGCGAAGAACTGCTCAGTCAATTGGAACGCTGATCCCTGAAGACCACCTCCTCAAGTAGCACAGTGCTGAGTTGACGTGAGGTTATTTCCTGTGAGCTCATACACTGAAGACACCATGGTGAGTAGGTGTTAGGCAGCTGAAAGTTGATAAGCAAGTTATATTACAGAGAGATAGCTATATTAGTCTGTATACAGCAAAAACAATGAGTCCTGTGGCACCTTAAAGACTAACAAATTTCTTCAGGCATAAACTTTTGTGGCCTGCAACCCACTTTGTCAGATGCAATTTGCATTTGACAAAATGGGTGGCAGCCCATGAAAGCTTATGCCTGAAGAAATTTTTAGTCTTTAAGGTGCCACAGGCAGAGCCGTAACTAAAGACTTCTGAGCCCCTTACAATAGTTGGTGCCCCGGGAGAGTGGCACAGACCATGCCCTTTACTTGACTGGCTCAATGGAGCCGGTCCAGTGTGCTTGAAGCACAGCCCCACTCACCCTGCCGTAGTTCCAGGGCTGCCATTGCTTATGTTATTTTATGTACCTTGCGTATCTCTCTTTGACTGCTGCCAAAAAGCACCTGCAGTGCAGACCAGGGCTCTGAGTCCTAAACGAGCTCTCTAACTGCTAAACTAGCTCTCCCCCATCAGGTGTTTTTTAACAAAATGCATGGACCTATTCTGCTCCCACTGAAGTCAATAGCTAAATCCTATAAACCTTAGTAACAGCAGGCTTAAACCCACATCCCTTTTCATCTCCTTTTTTACCTCTGGCACATCATGCACTGAGGTGGCAAACATCTCTCCAGTCACAGGGTAGCATCTGCAGCTTGGTCTAAACAGACTACTAATAATTTATCAATAAAGGTACACTAGAATAAACTTCAGACAGTTCCATGGGGGAGAAATATTGAAGCACAGCCAATTGACGTTGGTTGCTATAGTAACAACTATCTCCAGCTCATATGAATCTGAAGCAGGCAGACTGACCTCAGCAAAACAGGCTAATGACTTAAATAACCTACGAATGCTAGGCAATAGTTGGCATGGGTAGCCTTGACACATCAGCTGCACACAGATCATAATCAAAGTGGTATAACCCAACACCTGCTAGTGTTGCACAGTTTATACTTTGAAAGATAAGGTATTCCTGCCACATAGTCATTGTATGCGTGCATTAACCCAGAGGAAACTGTACATTTAAGAAAAATGGAGCTGAGTTCTCACTAACTCAAGATTTAAGGTGCTGTAGCTTCACAGAGAATCAGGACAAGTACATCTTGCTGAAGGGAAACTGGACAGCTTCGGACACTAGTAATATAATAGTAACAACAAGCTTTTACATAGCACTTTAAGATCAATCATGTCAGAGTTATATGCCAAGGCAGAATCCCAAATGCCTGGGAATTAACAATTTGTCATTATAACTATTCATTCATAATTAATTTTTTATAGTGTGCTGTTGAGTGAATGTTTGGGCTCATAAACCATCCCAGCTAGATACCCCTGGAGACTACAGCGTCTGTGTTAGTCCTTGATCCCACAGAAGTCCATTGGCTTTGCCTCAGCAATTTTAATAGTGGATGTAAAGAACTGCACAGAGAAAGCCATTTACAGTGCACACCAGCGGCATGTTCTTTTCACCTTAGAAAGCCAAGGAACTATGCTACATATTTTTCAGTGCCATCTAGTGGAACCTTACCTACTTACTATTCACATGTACACAGATGAGTGCACTCTGGTAACAGGACAAGACAACTTAGGAAGCAGATGTATAGGGATCACCACAGCATGCGTCAACCTTGATCCTCAGAAATCAGCTCTGGGGGAAGAATAGAGTCTCCAGAGTCACTCATTGGCCTTTTTCCTGGGACCACCAATAAAAAAGGCCAAGTGCCCATGGTGATCTTTGTGTTGTGGACACATGCCCGGTAAGACTTGGACTGGAATGCTTAACCCATTTTGCAAAAGCCACTAATCAGCTGCTCTTTTGCAACAATGAAAAGCAGCCTCAGCAAAATAACTCTCAGAGATTAAAGGCTCTGAATCCGATTTCCATCCCCATTGTGTCCCATTCCTACTCCCTCTCATCATTTTGCTACTCAACTGCATATTTTCAAATCTGCTCCCAGACTGGATGACTGAAATATTTTAAATAAAATGAATGGCGACCGGTAAAGGACAAAGGATGAATCATGCATTTTCCTGTCTGTATTTGAGGGCTGTGTACCGGATATGAGAAAAGAAAGGCTAAATCTAAACTAACAAAAATCTATGTCTTCTTTCAGGACCCCCACTCTCAACCAAGCCCAGCCAGCAATTTCTAGCTTACTTACTATTCTAGGAGGCAGTTTAATTCTGGTCATAAAGTCCTTATTTCAGAGCCCTGAAGCACAGCTACCAAACTTATCATAAAACAAAACCCCCAAAATCTCTAGGGACAAATCTTGTTGGAGCCTAAGGAGGCCTGCAACCATAGCAACCAATCTGGATTATATCCAGATATTTTGGCTGTGAGCATCAGACATCCCTTAAATGGGTAGGATCTACAACCAAATGCTGAAATCAGTGCCAATTGATGGGGGTCATGTAAAGGGGCTAGTAGCCTATTGTACCCGTGACCCCAGTCAGGTGACTGGGAGACATGGAATAAAGTTTTACTTGATTTTTTTTCCAGAACGTGAGTCATTACTATACAGGAAAATCATCAACTGATTTTGTTTTTGCCTTTTGCCCATGGAAAACTCATTAGCATCAAGAGTTTCAGCAGAAATTTCTGTCTTTATAGCTAACAAAAAAAAAAGAAAAAAAAAAAAAGAAAATTGAAATCATTCCCTCCCTCCCCCACCCCTGTGATGCAGGACTGGGTTATTATTGCCATTTTACAGATGAAGACCTAAGGCCCAGATATAATAAGAGACTTGACCAAGTCCATTCAAGAAGCCTGTTGTAAAGCTGGCAATTGAACAAAAGTCTCTCAAAGACAACAGGGCTATCCACTAGGGACTGACATTTGGGACCTGTTTCACGTCTTGTCTCACAATTGGATGTCTCCAGCAATTCAGCAGCCTCCTGCAGAATGCTGACTCAGTGAAAAGAGACCCGGCCATAGAGCTGTCACAAGCGACACAAGTGTAGTGCTTCTCAGGATGAAGAGGATGGAGACTATGTGGCTTCCTATTCCAAGCTGTTCCCTTGCCCACTGTGGAGCAGCAAGGAGGTTAAAATGAGGAAACAGTTCTGTAAAAAATCATAAGCAGCAGCCATCAGCTGCTTCCCCTCCCGCCTGATTGATTTCTTTACATCAGTGTTTTGAAATCTGCTACTTGGAAGCTTGCCCCAATGCATTACTCACCAACTTTAGCGTGTGACATCTCAGATCCATAGACCACTTTAGTAAGTTGACGCAGCTTGTTGTAGTAGAAATATTTTATTTGATCCCCGACAATTCATTTTACTATTTAATATAATTACAAACCATGAAGATTTACACATAAGGAGGTGGTATTGAATGTTACATTTTAATCTAAATGTTATTTAGCTGCCAGGACTCTGCCTTTCCATTGCCACACTCCCACATGTGCTGGATGATCCATCAATGCCCAAGATATTATTCTTGGATCCCAATGGAGGGTGGCGGGACGGAGGCAGGCATCAAATGATCATTATCAAAATGCCATTCATCCAGAGCCTTGGGAAGGCTTTGATTTCAACAGAGCATGCTATCCCATTTAACAACTGTGCTTCTTGCCCAGAAGAGCAAACCACGGAAGGTGGTGAAGCTGACATTTCCTAGTACAGATTGCTTATTTGGCCAAACAAGCAAGGAGTCCTGTGACACTTAAAGACTAACACATATATTTATTGCATGAGCTTTTGAGGGAGAAAATGCTTTGGCAAAGTGATATTTTCTCCCACAAAACTCATGTGATAAATAAATTTGTTAGTCTTTAAATGCCACTGGACTCCTTGCTTGTTTTGCTGAACTAGACTAACAAGACTACTTCTCTGGAACTTTTTTGGCCAGTCATCCCTTCAAGGAACAAATGGGCAATGGACATTTTGCAGAGATGGGGAAGAGGAAAGGCAATGAAAGGGTAAAATGTTTAGCACAGTCATGGGGAGTGGTGATGGACAGCCAATAAGCAGTTGGGTCACAGTTTTCCATTTAAAGCTAGATCATCCAGGCTGTCCAACAACTCACCTGGCATCATGGAAGTGAGCTGCACGAATCACCTCGGTGGCCACTAGCCTCTAAAGTAACTAGGAGGAAAGCTTTCAGCATGTGGCAGATTTATGAAACTGTTGCAATCCTGAGAGAGCTAATTGTGTATTAGGAGCTGTGCAGACATCATTTGCATATGCTAATTGCATAGCAAAGCACCTTGCAATCATTGCAGTTGAGTTTTCTGCAACAGGGAGTGTGCATTAAATAGCAAGGAACAATTTCCTAGTTTTCCATGTCTTGCACACACATCCTGATGGCATTAAAAGGTAGGATTACAGAGAGAAAAAGCAAATGACTAAAGTGCATTACCTGAAAGTCAGTGTGATTTAAACCCCTTCCTCTGGGTGTAAACCTAATTTACTGCTGTGTACTGTTGACTGAACTATAGAAGTCCAAAGTCTCTTTCGTTTGTTCTTTCATCACATGTTGGACACACTGTTCACTAGAGCATCTCTAAAGCAAACCTCTGCCATGGGTTTTTGTGTCAAAACTGATACAAAATTAATAGTTTCTTGTACTTTTGATGGAGAGAGGTGAAACAGTGAAGTTGCAACCGAGCTGTGCTTTGAGGCTTTGGACTTGTTTGAACCCAGTATTCAAAGTGAAGCTCGGAGGCTGTGAACGCAAGGAAACCGAAGCCAAAGGATGTTCTCATGAGACCCAGTGAAGCAAAAGCACTCATTTTTGCACAGTCAAATGTTAATGAGAGGGAAGGTTAAACTTGGCTGAACCTCAGTGGGGTGTGTGCATATGGAACTTTTTGCCTTTTAACAGGAGAGATTATTGAAGAGAATGGGAAAGATTCATTGGCAGCACTTTGAGCTGGCAGAACACATGGCATATTTCAGTTCATACTCTCAGAGCCATTTGCAAAGGATAGTTGCAATCTACACCCTGATGTGAAGATGGGGAAAATGAGGCATGGGGAGTGGAAATGTCCCACAACTATAAGACATTAAGTGATAGTCAGGAACAGCACCCCTGTCCTGATATGCCTAACTTTAGGATGTCTCCAGTCCCTTTTTTTGTGCAAGGTCTTTTACTCCGTTCAAGCAGAAATAAGAGGAGGAAAACTCCTTCCCCTTTCCCCCTTGGTAGGAAGCTATCCACCCACCTCTCCACATCGTGATGCTCCACAAAGGGAAGATACCTCAGCCAAACCTGCTCCTGTTGCTTTCCTTTCCTAGAGACTGTCCAGCTGGAAATCCTTTGGTTGCTGGCACACCTAGAGCATCTCCCACTGCAGTACTATCAGACCCTGTCAGCTTGGTTTGTGGATTCATCAGTTTTTCCCATAGGATCCACCAGGACTGGGGTGAAATGAAGCATTGACACATTGCTGTCCTTGCCGCCCCATAATGCAGTCTGTTAATGGACTATTCATCTTAATCCATTAAGTAGCATTAATCGGCTCTGTTCAGAGCTTACGAAAGTTTATGAATGGGGCTGTGTCTTGCTCTACAACTGGTGAAAGAGGATGGTCTACAGCAGAGTCATGTATCCATTCATGTAGTTGGGCAGAGTTAAGGCTTTGCAGGCAACTTTGACTTCACAGCAGGCCTGGCTGGGGGACTAAAGAGGTGCAAAGGAAGATCCCTAACAAATATTCTTTCCTACACGTGTATTATTATTTCCCTTCTATGTCTCTTGCCCTAATTAAATAGGATTTATTTGCCAGGCACTACTATGAATTGGAATTAACTGTATTAAAGACAATGGACTTACTCTGTTGTTTACATTTCAAGCGAGCTCAGAATCTCTGTCTAGTCCATAAAAAACTCTTAAATTAATAGATGTCAATCTTGCATGGTGATGCACTTTAAAAACAGAGCATAAATGCAGGGCTGCCTGCATAGAAAACCACTAGTCAATTATCCTGTTGAAGAATATGATGCTAGAGATGGTTGAAATGTTTTGGCTGAAACCTTTTTGGACCAAATAATGGAGATTCGGGTCAACTGAAGCTTTCTGTGCACTCATCTTCATTTTGACAAATTGTTTCAGTCAGAAAAATGATTCCATAAAGGTCAAACGCGTTTCATTTTGATATGTATGAAATGAAAAGTTTTCATTTTTGAGCTGAAGCGTTTTTTTTTTTTTGCTTTTATAAAATAAAAACTTCAAGGTTACTAACAATTGAAAATGAAATGAAACATTTCATCCCCTGAAATGCATTTTTTTAAAAAAATTTCTTGAGTCACCAAAAACTCCAAAATAATTCAGAACTGCAGGCACTCTGGGTATGTCTACAATGGAACCTTAGGTCGACTTAAGAAAGCCTGCTGGCACGTCAACCTACAAACCCCTGTGGCCACACTGGGCTTTTATTAAGTAGGCTTAAGCAATTCCTTAAGTCAACTTAACACCACCTCTTAAATTTGATTTAATGCTTAAGTTGACCTTATTAAGTTGACATAAACCAGTGTAGATGGGGAATAGTGCTTAAGTCAACTTAATTGGCCTCCAGGCCCCTTCCCATCGTTCCTGGCCACCACGAAGGGTCAACCTAGCACCTGCCAGTACGGACGCAGACAGTCAACAGGAGTTTTCAGTGTGGAAGCTCTAAGTCAACTTAACAAGGTTAACTTTAAGTCAACTTAAAGCTGACCTTGTTCAATCAATGTTCAATCAATCATAGGGCTGGAAGGGACCTTATGAGATCATCGAGTCCAACCCCCTGGGAATTGAACCCAGGACCTTCCGCATGTTAAGCAGAGGTGCTAGCCACTACACTATTTGCAGGGTCTTAATTCAACTTAATAGAGCCTCCAGGATAGACATACCCTGTGTGTATCCAGGTCTTTCCCTTTGCACATTGATTCACCATTGCAGAATGAGACACAGCCTTGCCCATGGATTTCCTAAGCTAAACACAGAGCTAGGGTCAGTTCATTAACACATGATGTTGCAAAATCCTTTTTGCCCTCACAAATTACATATTAAAAATTTTTCTCTCTGACATCTCACAACTCTGTGCTTTTCCAATTAACCAACTACTGAAAGGTATATCTGACACTTAGGCTATGTCCACACACAGGTAGTTACATCAATTTAACTTAAATCGATTTAATAAAATTGCTATAAAGATAATTAAATTGATTTAAGCTAAATCGATTTAACAGGTCCACACCAGAAAGTCAAATCGAACTAGCACATCCAGGGCCAGGACTTGGTAGTTCAATTTAGGAAAGGGGCACCATTGGAGGTGTGGCAAGATGGCCCCTAGAAGGGCCATGCCCCCACCCAATATATTAATAGAGGAAAGCACCCTGGAAAGGAAAAAGACAAAACCATTAAATTGAAATAATACACCCACACTGTGTTATTTCAATATAATGGTTGTGATCTAAGTGTCATTTTGATTTTAAATGAGGTTTTATTGAATCAATCTAACTTTCCTTGTTTCAAAATGATGGTGCTTGTCATTTCAAAACAAGAAAACGTCATGTGGACCTAAGCATTATAAAATCGAAATAACCAGCGTTATTTCGATTTAAAACCTGTGTGTGAACATAATACCCTTAGGGACAAGTTATTTCCCTTTCAAGTTTTAATTTTTTCCTGGGGGAATGCAATCTCATCCCAAGCCTGGAGCAGTGTTGTAGAATTCCATAATACTTTTTGCATAGAAGGATGGCCGCTGTCCATCTCAGGTTTTAAAGCCACATGGCACTGGCCTCATGGATTACAAAATCACCTGAGACATGTCGTCACCAGCCAGCCAGCCACGCGCTGCCTACTATAGCTTATGGCTTAATTATACACATCTCAATCAACCACTCTCTTTACCTAACGCAAGGGGATTTGTAACAGTAGGGCATTCACCTCTAGTGAAGGACACTTGTGGTTGGCTGTGTCTGCAGTCTAAACAGTCCTACTTCACTTGATACTAGACTGTACCCCTAGACGTCCTCCTTGGAAACAGTGGTTTTGATCTCCCTGGGCCCTTCCGGCTTGCCAAGTAATTCAGATCCCCTTGTGACAGTTTATTGTTGTCTAACCGTAGGCCACTCCTCCAGTTTTCTATGTGGGACTCCAAGGCCCACCCACTACTCCAAGTCCCATTCCAGGGACCTTAAGAATAGCAGTCACACGCCATGCCCCTTTAACAAAACTTTAAAGTTCCCTGGGTCATTTCCTCACAGCCCAAACTTCACCCTTAGCTCAGAGCACCCCTACATTCAGACCCAACAGCCAGTCAGGAGCCCATTTTCTCTCCCTTCCAACACTGTGCTGTCTACAGACTGCTAGCTCCAGCCAGCCAGAAGCACTAGCTGCGCTTCTTAGGCTCCAGCAAAGACCCGACTAGGGAAGTGACACTGCCACTTCTTTTTATATGCCCCTTCTGGGTGCTGATTGGCTGCTGCTCCCTTCAATCTCACAGATCCCTTGCTGTCCAGAGGGCTCTGTAGGCTCAGGCTGCTTAAAGGACTCCTCTGCTGCTCCTTTCCTGGGCGTGGCAGGACCTGAGCAGCTGCAGGTTAACAAACAAGCAAACCCTCTCTAACTGTCTGTAATAACTCAAACTCTTTGGATCAGCTTAGCACCTGTCACACACTCTCTCTGGCATGTTATGCATGCAGTAAGTGGAATAGAATTCGTCTCAAGTAATATCCAAGCAGTAGGTAATCTCTGTTAGTCTGTTGGGACTGGTCACTGAGAACAATTAATGTGCAGTGGGGGAAAAGAGAAACACAAAGGGAAAAAGCCTGCTTCTGACGTTATTGTGAGAAGAGAACCAATCCATACAGACTTGTTTATAAGAAGCTGGCAGACCTTCAGCATTGTCGTATTAAGCAATATGAAAGAATCCATGTTCTCTGGGTTATTACATTTTTATGTATGAACTCTGGCAATAAACTCAGAGCCAAACTCATTTTCTCTTCTCCTGCTTTTATGGCGTTTGTATTGTTCAGCTGCAGCCAAAATCAATAGAAATGCTTTTGCTTTATTCACACAATTTCAAATCAAACCCTGATGTTCTGAAGGTCTCATGACATCAGGAACCTTCGTATATCAGAGGTTTTATTTTAAAATGAGTTTGGGTTTTCATATGGATTTCAATGACATTGAGATTTGGGAATCATAAAGTTGTAGTTCATATATGGGAAAAGAGAGAGACACACAGAGAAGGCTGTATTGATGATTATGTGTGGGGTAGCTAGATAAGCTGAGTAGTTTTAAAGGTGTTAAAGTAAGCAAGTAAAAGACTGGCTGCTTATCTAAATGCTGCATGAATTTCTGAATCTGTTGGTCAGGAATTTTTCTACAAAACTTATTCTGATTTGTTAAAGTTTCTGATTGCTGATCAAAGCCAGAGAATAAAACTGGCTCTAATATAGCCTGGTGGTTAGCATACCCCTAGGATGTAAGGGACCTGGTCAAATCCCTGATCTACCTGAGTGTCTTGCTATAATTATTTAAATACCTCCCTGCTCTGACTTACTGTATTTGTATGCCCTCGCCACCAGGTTATTGACTCTTTGGTCAACTGTACAATTCAGAGTGAGTTGGTCTTTCATTCTTTTGCAATCTTTTTTTTGTTTCAAAAGGTCCCAGGTTTGTTCTGATGTGAAACAAAAAGAAATCCCCAAACTCAGCATTTTGTCATTTGCTCCCCCCTAATCACAAGATGTCATCCTTCACCTCTCTCCAGCTTTTTGGAACTCACTTCCCACTTTAGCTCGCTGGACTGTGAATCTCCAAACATCATCCCATGCTTTCCCCCTCCTTCCCAATGACCTCAGGTCAGGAGGAACAGAAAAGGCAATAAGCAAGGGGGTGCAGACCTTGTCCTAGTGAGAATGGCCTGGAGGCTCTTCAGTATATGGGAACAAAATGTCCTTCAATGAAAATCAGCCTGCCTGCTGCAGTCTAAAGTGCAGAGTCCCAGAACAGCAGGGATCTCTGACAGCCTGACCCTCTGCCAACCCCTACACGCGGGGGTTAAAGTAAGCCAGAATGCACTGGAACGCCGTTCTAGGGCCCATCGTTTTTAGGGGGCCAGCATACCAGGGCCCCTAAAAATAGAAACAGCAGCCCAAACACAGCATTCCAGTGCGTTCCAGTTTATTATCCCTGCAAAGTTTTAAAAGCTCCCAGCCTGGGAGAAGATGCTGGCCAGAAGACTCAGTCAGAGCATGCTAAGGGCGGGAGGAGCAGCCTGTGGGGTGACTGCCCCGCTCCAACGGCCAGGGAAGGGGCTCCAGGGACACGCCTGGGCTAGAGGAGAAGCAAGAGCATGGGACTGAGGCTGCTACGGCTCCGCAGGCCCCGGGGTGGCACGGTGGGCTGGGGCTAGGGCCAGGGCCGGGGCCGGGGCTGGGGCTGGGGCTCGTGCAGGGAGTGGCAGGGTGGACTCTCTCCCACCAGGCTGGCCCTGATCAGCCTCTCCTAGCTCCCCCTGGCCGCCGAGGGGTACTGGCTGGGCAAGCAGCCCAGTGTCCCCTTCACCTATAGCTCCAACTCCCCTGCTCCAACCCTTCTCCACCCCACCTTCCTACCCCCAGCTGCCATCCATCTCTTCTCTGCCTCCATCTCCTGCCCCTGCCCCCCTTCACCAGTCCCATCTCCTGCCCCCACCTCCTGCCACCACTGATTGCTTCTCTGCCCCCATCTCCTCCTACCAACCACCCCTTTTCTGCCACATCTCTTGCCCCTGTCCTCCTTCACCACCCCCACCTCCTGCCCCTGCCCCCACCTCGTGCCGCCATCCACCACTTTCTGCCCCATCTCCTGCTGCCATCAACCCCTTCTGTGCCCCCATCCCCTGCCCTGCTACCCTTCACCACCCACATCTCCGGCCACCACCCATCCCTTCTCTGCCCATCTCCTGCTCCTGTCTCCCTTTACCACCCTGACACTTTCTGCCTCCCACCTTTCCCTTCACTGCCCCCATCTGCTGCCCCTGCCCACAGCCACCCCTTCAGCACCCCCAGCTCCTGACCATGCTCTATTCCTCCACATCCTCTGCCCTCATTCATCCTGGGCTGGGGCCTGGACAATATAGGAAGGAGGCCACCCCCACTGATTAGGAGGGTTCCAGAGCCCACCAAATTTTACTTTAACCACTGCCTACACTGCTCTAGCCTACCCCAATGTTATTTTAGTGCTGCTTCCAAGCTTGCATGCTCTTCTCTAAACATCTCTACATGCATATGACCTGATGCAGCCCTAATCTGAGGGCTGTGGGGTGAAGAGCATTGAGGGAACACACCAGGATAGGAAGTGGGATGTCCAATGGCTAGTACTGGAATGGCATTCTGCCACACACTGGCTCCATTAACCATCCTGGAGCCATGTGATTCCAATGCCATTCCTTTCCCAAGAACGTAAAGCATCCTCAAGGAAATGGGTGATGTCTTGTCACCATTCCACACTATTAAAACAGCTGTGCTCTCTGTCCAGCAGGATAGAAATTCAGTGGACGTCATCCAGAGAGGTTAACTGCTCTGACTCCATGGTCACAGTGAAATAGCAGGGAGGCTGATGCTTTGAGGATATTTCATTCACAAGGGCAGCAGGGAAGCATAGGCTAAACTAGAAGAGCTCATCGTTAGAACAATTGTATTTTTTATACTACAAGAACAAACACCCTTTATTTAAGCTGAAGTGCTGATTACCAGGTGGAGACTATTAAATTCACTGCAGGGATCCCAAGTCAGACCAGCTGCATCTTAGCTGGGTTTGCCATTTTTTAGTCCCTTCCACTTTTTGTTGAAGTTTGTTGCCTTCAACACTATATTTCAACTTTGGAAGGTAAAATAATTCACTTTCCTCTGTGGCATGGGGCATGGCTCACCTGCTGGTGAATTCCCTGTATCTTAAAGTCTTTAAATCATGATTTGAGGACTTAATAACTCAGTCACAGGTTAGAGACTTTTATTGCAGGAGTGGGTGGGTGAGGTTTTGAGGCCTGCATTGTGCAGGAGGTCAGACTGGATGATCACTCTGGTCCCTTCTGACCTCAGCATCTATGAGTCTAAGACCCTGGGTTTCCCACTTATAAGGTGAGAATGTTCTTATTAGAACAATAGGTGTGTTTAGATAAATGATTAGAGTTGATTAGACTATTGCATTTAACTTTATAAATGTTACTAAATCTTCCTGGTCTGGCTACTCATTGTGTCCCTGACTCAGTTAGACAGATAGCTCAAAACAAACAAGGAGTCCTGTGGCACTCTCAGCCTTTCCCAACCACTGTACCCCTTTTAGGAGTCTCTTTTGTCTTGCATACCCTCAAGTTTCATCTTTCTTAAAAATTGCTTACAAAATCAAGCATAAATACACAAAAGTGTCCCAGCATACTCTTACAGAAAAATTGCTGACTTTCTCCTTTTTTGCATATAATTATAAATTGATTGGAGTACAAATATTGTACTTACATATCATTGCATAGTCTGTAGAGTGGTATAAACAAGCCATTGTCTATATGAAGTTTTAGTATGTACTAATTTTACTAGTGCTTTTCATCTAGTCTATTGTAAACTAGGCAAATAGCTAAATGATTTGGTGTGCCTGCTGGAAGACATCTGCATGCCCCAAGGGTACTTATGGTCCTGGTTGAGAACCACTGTGAAAAGGGGTAAGTACAAGGTGTTTGAGGCTCCCTGCTGGACACTTTAGGTACTACTACACCCCATCCAAGGAATGGAGCAGTGAAGGTGGATCTTCCAGGTCTGCCTAGAAAGGCTGTGAAAGAAAAGCGATCAGGGTGCAGCAGGCACAGCTAAAAGGAGCCACAGGGGCTTGTGCTAGGCAATTCTTGGCTGGGACCACATGGAAGTGTCTCTTTGCTGGGCTGAACACTCTGCAGAAGGCCAACAATTTCTTGAACTTTGTTACCCTGGAAATGGACTGAACTTGAAGGAGTGACCTGGATGGAGATCTGGGCAATAAGGACTGAGAAAGGCAAAGGGTCTCCAGGGAGAAAGCCTTGGGCTCTATACCAGGGCAGGGACAGACTTAAAACTAGCCCAGAAGGGTCTAACAAGCATACAAAGACATGCCCTATTGGACCTTTTACTCTAGAAGGGATTCATCCATCCATTCACCTATTAACTGAGGGACATAACTGGAAAGTGGAGCCACTGAAAACCTGCCAGACAAGGGCAACAGCCAACAGGAGGCAGTGGAAGCTGAGAAATAAAACAGTGCAGAATTGTTTCTAGCCAACAGGAGGCACTCACCAAAAAAAGAATATGCTTCATCACAGGATACTTCCTAGAGCAACTCAAGCCCATGGGAGGTCACACGCATCCCCCAGTACTGAAACAATACCAGTAACAAGTCCTGCAGTTTCACCTCCAGCTTCCCCCATTCAGGCTGATTTAAGGTACCTCAGATGACCAAGGGCTAAAAACCATGTGACGTGACAGCCCTGATCTTAAGGAAAAGGATATTCAGATTCCATCCCCAGACATTGTGAGACTGTGACAGGCCTTGCTGAGGTTCTGAAGTATTTTAGACCTACCAGGCTGTCCATATGGAAGATGGTTTACCACCTAGTAAGTGAGCCATGCAAGTGAGCAGTTTGTTACTTTAGGTACCTGCGTTCTCTGTCATGCTTTTGTTCTGAATAAATAGCACTTTGCTTTGTGAAGGCTGGAATTCATGATTAACCCTGTCATTGCCATGAAAGAACAGGTCTGCTGGTGAAGAACTGACATCAGATCCACTGAGGTAGTCACAGTGAATTGTGGAAATTGGCAGCTTAGATCCCCAGACTGCAAGATTCTGCCCTGAGCAAGCTGATGGCTAGAGGCCTGAGAAGTGAGCTGACCCTTAAGGAGGCTGCAAGGGAGTCTGAGGTGCAGTTAATTTGGGCACTGTGATATATAGATAGATAGATACTGGAACAGAGTAGAGTGGGAATAGCAGGGGGCATTGCTGATTGTAGGGGTTAGAGCTATCAGGGGAACTCAGGATTGACTAGCAGGGGTCGTGGCAGTATGGCACTGAGGTGCATCAGCCAGAACTGAGGAGTAGGAACCCAGGACTGGAGTAGGAGTGGATGCTGCAAATCAGGATCAAGATGCATTGGCAGAGTTTGGGTGAAGAGATTTACATCCACTAGTGCAGTGGTTTTCAAACCACGGGTTGGGACCCAGTACTGGGTCATAGACCCTCAGGTGCTGGGTCACGGTGCCCCCTGTTGCTGCCATTGAAAGACTGTAATGTATTACTCATAATGGAATTGTTGGGTCATGGACATAAATGATTTTTTTCAGCTGGGTCCCCAAGAAGAAATTTGAAAACCTGTACTTGTGGTACCATCTAGCTCTATGACTCTTGGTTCCATGAATAGCAGCAGACTCATCCACCGTTTTGGAAGGGGAGTGGAAGATAAAGAAGCAATCACTCTCACTTTTATTTATTGGAGTCTATTAGGCAGCTCCCCTTGGTGACGGATGACTCTCAAACACCTGCCAAACAACCAAAGCACAGATACTCCAGAGTGCATTGCAAATCAGAGCTACAAAACACTTCTCTTAGGGCAGTGTTTTGTGGGAGTCTTTTTAAATGATGACACCAGCCCAGGCTTCAGAGGAAGTCCTGTTTCCCTGTGGATCAATGGGCAGTGTCACACCTCTATGCCCTGGTACAGTTTAGCACATTCCTTTGTCATTTATGATGCAATCTTCTTCATCTCCAGTGAATTCAGTCGGAGAATTTCCAGACTGTCTAGCTGTTATATTTGATTATGCTGTCAGTGAAGTGACCATTCATTAACTGGATTTTAACAAAAATATAAATATCAAAGCAGAGAATTAGTCATACTAGTGGAAAGCAATGGGTTGGCACCACTGCTTATTTAGCAGTATTCCCCCTTCCTAACATTAGTGTTAAGACAGAGCTAAGATGTTATGGGAAATCCTGGGCCGTGATGGACTGGAGGAGGGTGGTTAGCGGTGTACTTGTAGCCAGGCTGGTCTCAGGTCAGACAATAGAGAGAGATGATGAGTGAGGTAATATGCCTGAGAAGTAAGCTCCCCACAGACAAGGACACACAAATTCACAGCAGCACCAGACTCTATCAGAGCCACAGATGCAAAACCTGTGGTTGTATCTCCCAAGCTGCAATGATCAACACCCCCATCATACTGGACAATCCATGCATCATACCCTTGCCTGTGAGAACATGGGGTGTACCTCACCGTAGATAGTTCTCAGCAGTTTACCCACAAGACAGGGACCTCCTGGTGATGGAACTGTGGAACAGTACTCAGGCAGCACCGCCATCTAGTGGTTTGTGCTCCATCTTTTCTGGTCTCAGTTCCAGACCTCAGCTCTCTGGCTGAGTCTTTTCTCCCCTTCCATGGTGTGGTCTAGTCCTGGCCAGCCCTAGTCAGTCCTGGCAGTGACTCCCAGTAGTCCAATCTCCAGCCACTGGCAGTCTGCATGAGGCAGGGAAGGACCCGGGCCCACCCACTTTTTTGACTCCCAGCCCAGGGATCCTAGGCACCACTTTTGGTGCTGCGTTGATCCCCTTCACCATGCTGCAACATGTTACCTCCTTGTGCACGCAGGCTTGTATCAGGGACTGGGCTCACAGGGAGCTGTCCCTGATCCTGCACCTCTGCAGCTAGACTAGGGGTGGCGAAACTTATGGAACTCAAGAACCATGCAAGTTGATTACTAAACCTTCAAGAGCCGCAACGAGGCATATAGCCATATACTTTTACCTACAAAATTGATTTGCTGACATTCTCCCATGAGCCACACTTTTTCATTCAAGAGCCACCTGAGGCTCCCAAGACACAGTGTGGCCACACCTGAGCTAGACCAATAGGACATCCTTCCTCCCCACAGGCCTGCCCCTCATGGTATCTGGTTCCCAGATTCTCACAGAGATCACCTCCAAAGTGACACTATAAGAGTGGTGGTCACTTCTCCCTCAGGGTCCATAAAAACCTGAATTCATCAATATAATATTGTGCTGCTCAATTTTCCTCCACCAAGTCTGTTGCCAATGGAAGCTCAACTGCTGTCACTTCAATAAGCTGATCGCAACTGGTTATCTGCAAACTCAGACCATCCAGGGGAAGGATCCTCAGGCCTCCCAAGCAGTGACAATACATCTTCAATGAGAAGTCATAAAGAAGGACAAGGCAGAGGGGCCTTTCCTGAATGCACACATGCACAAGTTGAGCTGACTCCACTAGCCATTGAATTTAATGGGATTCCACCCATAACTCCCAGTGCAAGTTGGATCTGGTGACTACCTAATTGTCAATGGGTAAGACTGCAACTCACAGCCAGAGAAAGGAAGAGGAGGCTGGCCTGTGAGAGGTGGAGAGGAGATATGCGCACATTCTGATGGCTTTGGCAGATTAATTTCTACTGGTCCACACTCTCTCCCTCAGATCCAGACCCCTTGTTCACCCTCCAAGTAGCATAGAGGATGAATCTAGCCACAGTTGCCCATAGAAAATTCTTGTACTGGGGAGGAATTGTAGCTGCCATGAAGCTGGCTCCACTGCTACCAAACCCACACCCAGACCCAGGTTGCAGGAGTGGGACAAAACGCATATATACTCACAGACCCTCACCTGGATGTGGTTCCTTGGTTCATGAGATAGATCAGCTCCAAGGTCACATCAGCTTATGCTGGGGATGAAGTGATCATGGTTGGAGAATTAAGAGCCTGGAACTGACTCTCTGACAGCCTCTTCCTGCTTCAAAGATCTGGTTGACTCAGGAGGCAGCCTGGCCTTATGTCTTTGGGCTGGACTGTGGGACCTGTTGCTCCAGGCATGGCTTGGTCCAGAATGGAAACACCATGAGAACAGCAGTCCCTGAAGTATCCAGGGCACTCACTCTAATCTCAGTCACTGGGGAGGAAAGGGCAACATAAACCAACAACAGCAGTGAAGAACCAGGCCAGGTCATATTTATCCAAGCTTAAAACTTCTCCATCCTAGTCCCTCCCATACCTAGTATCCAAGCACCTTTTTCCCAGAGCATCATTAGGCTGTGCAGATAAAGACAGGGATGTGTACAACCCAGTATGAAGTGAGATGCATTATCCACCATGTTAACAAAACTGGTGGCAACTGGATAGAGGAGAGCAAAGAAAGGGATACCCATCTGACCCTGCTGGCAGGGAGGAGATGGGGGAAGAGGATAGCACAACAGGGAGGCTAATTCTGGCCTTTAGAAGAGGGTGGAGGGGGAACTCTTGGAATGAACATCCACATTTTGGGGTATTTCCCATGCAATACCAACCCAGAGCTAAACTGACTTTGTTACACTCACTGGTCAAGAGATGTAAGCTTTTAGCTAAAGCAAGAGAAGCAGTTGCTTTTGGTCCTGGATGAACCTCTTCTCCATTTCCAAAGGGATAGCCGTGTTAGTCTAGTCCAGCAAAAAAACCAAACAAACAAAAAAAACCCCACAACAAGGAGTTGTGCGGCACTTTAAGCATAAATAAATAAATAAATTAAGAATAAATAAATAAATCTGTTAGTCTTAAAGTGCTGCATGAGTCCTTGTTGGGTTGTGTTGTTTTTTGTTTTGGTTTGGTTTTTTGCTGAACCTCTTCTGCCAACTGACACTGGCCTTGTCAGTAGAACTGTTCCAATATTTTTCAGTGACACAATCTTCCTTTGGGAAATGTCATTTTAGTCAATATACAAAGCTTTGGCATTGATTCTGATACTGCTTTTGATAGAGAAATGCCAAACCAACCATTTGGCTTTTTCGTTTGTTTTATGATGTTGAAAAACATTTCATTGTGACAAGGTAAAATGTTTTATTTTGGCTTTAAAATGGCTTTTTTTCAGTTCATTGGGCTAGAATTTTAGATAAATTATTAATTACAATGTCAATATATTACAATTAACTCTTGATATCATGTAATACAATAATGTTTCAACATTATTAAAATGATATGATTTGCCATTATTTAAGAAAATTGATTGCCGTGGATCAAAATCATTGGGAAGTTTTGTTCTGTAGGAAATTTCAACTTTTTGTTCTGACTCAAAAAAGAAACAAGTAAATTCATGGAGGATAAATCCATCAGTAATGGTTAACCAAGGTGGTCAGGGATATAATAGAGTACTTTGGTTACCCATAAGCCTTTGACTCCTGGATGCTGGGACTGGATGGCAGAGGATGGATCGCCTATTAATTACACTGTTCTGTTCATTCCCTCTGAAGCATCTGGTACTTGCTACTGTCAGAAGACAGGATACTGGGGCTAAATGGACCATTCATGTGACCCAGTATGGACATTCTTCTAACTTGGAATGAAAGCAAATGTTGAACTCACCCTCCCTCTGTATGCTGTTTCCTAACGTTTGAATCCTTACAAATACTCTGATTTGCTGTTGCAATATGACCTGATCCCATGTCTTACACTCCCCTGCATTTATTTTCATCCAATTCTGTAAGTTCTCCCCTTCAAAGTGTCTGACGAAGTGGGATAGTTTCCCACGGAAGCTCATGCGATAAATTAATCTGTTAATCTTTGAGTGCCACAAGACTTGTTGCTTTTTTTTTTACTTTACTAGACTAACATGGCTGCCCCTTTGGAACTTGGCTAGATTTCTCCTGTGGAACAGAATTTCTGGTTTCTAATCAGCTCTGCTTGTATTTACCCAACTGCTCAACCTTTCATGATTTCCTCATGTTTCTCAGAATCAGGCTTCAGTCCAAGCAGTTTCTCATATTTCCATTACCTCTGTTCCTTTGAGTTTGCAGTAGCATGAGGGGCTTTTCGAAATTGGCAGAGCTCAATATAATGATTGTCTCATTTAGCATTTTGAACTAAAACAAAGGCTCGAAGTCTCTGGCTCACCAACTGATGAGAAGTTGGAAGCCAAGCAGACTATGCTTATCTGTGTTAGGCATGACACATAAATACAAAAATTGTTGTTTTGTCTCATACAAATATAATTGCCAAGTCAGATGAGTGATTATTGCTCTCTAAGTATTTGCCATGGAATTACAGAGTAGTTACATGCCTATGAAGTTCTGTACATACCCTGGGAAATCAAGTCATGTACCCTGAATAACGAGACTTGTGTTATAAAGCCCACAGTAAAGATGAGGGGGATCTTGTTTCATCTTCTATTCCTTGCATTGAGGTTATTTCCAATCTCCACTAGATATCAGTTCATTCAAGGTCGGGGGGCTGGAAGGCATATGAGACTGGTGAGGCACAATGTAGTTTGAATGTCACAAGGGGCCAGTAGGAGCAGATTACAGATGTGTCAATCAATCTCAGATCAGTCCCTAGAGAGCAGGTGTGTCTGTTACACTTGTCACTAACAGGGCCACTTGTTGGCAAGCTGAGCAGAGAATGACAGGGGCAGTGGGCTATGAAGACTGGATGCCAGAGGAGGATTGAGATAAAGCACTTGGGCAGAAGCTGGGACACATGCCTTAGAATAGGAGTTTGATCTGGTACTGCCCAAGCTGTACTGGTTCTGGGGATAACCAAGAGAGACATGTAGCCTCCAGGGTTGTCAAGCACCCATATGTTGACCCCCTAAATTCACTCAAAAAACAAAAAAGAAGAGAATCCAAGAGACCATTAGAAGAGGGAACTCACAACTTGGGGTTTCAGTTCCTTTGAAGTGCTCAAACAGCTGTGCAGGTCAGTCATATAGGAAGCATCATCTGTCTGAGTGTTGCTGCATTATGGCGCTATTCAATCAATTTCCTGCCTCCTTTAGGAAGGGAACACAGAGGGGATATAGGCTAGTAATGAAGGTGTGGACTAGCATGTAGTGCTACTGTCTGTATGGAGCTTATTCTATATTAAATTGAGTGCCCTCAAATGTAATATTCTGTAATGTGGTCATATCTTTTGTAGAGTTTTTTATGCAGCACAGAATGCATGCTTATAGCAGATTTTTCTGTTTATCCTGATAACATTTATTCATGAGTGTATATTATTATTAATGAGTGATGTTACATATGATCTTTCAAAAATAAATAAGCAGTAGAACTGGGAGGGAGCTGGTTTTTCCCTTTCCCTGGAAATGTTGCAGATTCAAGAATTCCAAAGTCCAACAAAAACAAAACACTTAGAAATTTCCTATGAAATGAAATTTTGAATATAAAGGGCTCATTTTGGGATGATTATTTTTGTTTTGGATTAAAGAAAAAAATCATTCCCATTTTAACTTTTCCAAATGTTAAAATAAATATTTTGCCATTTATAAAAAAAAAAATTAGTTTTGAAAAGACAGACTGAAAACAAAGTAAAAAATTACCACTTGTTTTTATCCAAGTGAAATTGTCAAAATCTGCACGTGTTTCTAAATAAGTCCATTTTCATGAAAACACCCATTGTTTGTCCAAAATTTGTTTCAATAAGATATTCCAACTCGCTTAAATGAATAGTTTGAATAACAATGCAAAGAAACACAGAAAAGATGTTGGGATTGTGAGTCTGGACTTTTGAGTTCCATTCCTGGGCTGCTGTGTGACCTTTAACCTCTGCGCTCCTGTTCACCCATCTGGGAATTGGATTAATATAACCTGTCTAATGAGGTACTAAGAGGCTATGAAGAAAGAGTTCCGGCAGACAGCTAGATGTATAGATGTTTTCGGTAGGTAGGTGACTGACTGTGTTCCTGTTAAACTGATCCCGTTAATGCTGATGAGATTTTTATTACATTATTAATGGGTGTGTTTATGGTGGCTAGGGATTTGGATAGGCATCTTTGTGGTTATTATTTAAATTGAAATAAATAAAATGTAGCTAGATAGGTTGCAAAGAGTTTATTAGTGATTTTTTGTTTGCAAAGCCCTTGTATCAATGCAACATACAGCAGAATCTTAGGAAGTTACACATTCCAAAACGTGTACACAAAATAGCCCCATTCTCTGCAACTAATAAATAGTAGAAAACACATTAGAGAGTGCTGACACTACTAAGGCTCAGATCATTCGTAACGCTCTGAAGTATAGACACACTGCCAAACCTCACTTGTCAAATGAAAGAATAATGTAGCCTGCGGAATATATTTGCCTTGCATTAGTGGAGTTGGCTTTGTTACCTGGGTGCTGTGCACTGAGAGGAATGAGGCTGATCTATTAGTGAAGCCAAGTGCCAAAGGTTATGGCAGGAACATCTACCCTGACAAGGGCATTCTGATTGCTCGGGACAAAGGCTTATTGCCATGGACACCAGCAGGGACAAAGGACTTGAAGGGAAAATGTCAGCAGGATAAAAGGTCGGAGATAGAAAAACAAACCTACATGTGATCTTTAATGAAAGGAGAAAGCAGTGAATCATCTCTTAACTATGCTAGACAGAGCGACCTGCTTTGGCTTCTGGGAGCTATAAACCATCATTTTCAGGCTCCTGTAAAAATTGTTATTATTACCGTGGTAGTGCCCAGGACCCTCAGTAATGGCCTGAGACCCCATTGCACCAGCTGCAGAACAGACACGGAACAAAAGATGATCCATGTCCCAAATAGCTTACAATACACCTATGGGACAAGAGAGTACAGTGGGACACAGCCAGATTGATTTGAAGAGTATAAGGAAACAATACCAGTCACCGGGGTAAGCTCTCTGGCCCCAATGCAGAAAGGAACATGCCTGACCTTAAGCGGACATGTTGCCCCACTGGCTCTATGGGGATTATGTGTTTAATGCTGCACATGTGCTCTCTATGCCTATGTCTGCACTACAGGGTTCATTTAATTTGAGTTAAAGGATATGTCTACACTGATGGTGGCAATTTCACTGCTGTCAGTTCGCCCTTCTGAGAGAGGTTCACGGTGAGCATAGACTCACTACGCCACTCCCAGAAGTTGGCCCTGGAAGTCCTGGGGGTCAAGTGGTGTAGGGGAAAGCCAACTGCAAGCAATTTGTGGTCAGCTTTTCCGTAATGTGTAGCGGTGGCTCTAAAAGTCACCACTAGTTCCTCAAGGGATTTTACGTTCCTTGCATAACTGGCAGTTGACTGCCACTGAATTTGCCCTGAGTATAGACTAGGGCAAAGTTGACCTAATTAAGTTGACTTAGAGAGTCCTAATTTGTTTAAGTCAACTTCATAAAGTCAACTTAAATGGCTCTGCTACCTTAAGTCATCTTTGTTAAGTCAACTTAATAAAGGCAACTTAACCCTTAAAGTCAACTTTAAGGGTGAGAGTTATTAAGTCAACTTTAGCAAGTGCTTAAGTCGACTTAATGAACTCCAAATGAGGCCAGGGAGTTGCTTAAGTCAACTTAAGCCTTGTTTAGTTGACTTAAGCCTCCAGTGTAGACATAGTCTATGGTCCCTCACAAACTTTAATATATTAATCAATACCATGTTCCTAAGCAGTACAGCAAGGCTGTTATCCCCACTTACAGATGGGGAAGTTAGGCCCAGCTGGAGGACAAAGTAACAAAAAAGTCTGTGGTAGGGCAGGGAGGTGAACGCAGGCTGCTTGAAGCATGAGCTGGTCTGCTACTCACTGACCCAATCTTCCTCTAAAGCACTTCTCTAAATTGGAGCTTTTGTGAGTCATCAGTGTCTCCACAGCTGGGGAAGGAGGACAGGCCACGTCTTTGGGAAACATTGGACTGAGGCAGCTCCATCACTGGATACGTCAGTCTCTGAAGACAACCAACCTACTGGATTGTGGGGACTGCTTTCTGTTTTCCTTGTTTTCCTTGATAGTCTCACACCCAAGGGCTGATCTGAGCTAACCTGCTTGCTTTGTGTGAGCTCTGATGGGCCTACCACACAGTAGGGACCGGTATAGAAACAGTTAAATTGTGGAAAGGAAAGAAAATCTTTACAACACTGTTCAGCTGCCCCTCATCCCAGCCACAATGCTTTATCTTGGTCTGAATAGAAGACTCCAGATCTAGAAACTCACACAGATACATTAATCACCAGCACCAGGCTCTGACACTGCAGGCAGGATGGTCTTTGCTGAGCTTTGTATTTCCCAGAGCACACACACTGATCTCCAAATACCGTGGCTTACAGCCCTGAGTGGATCTAAAAATTTATATCCCAATCCAGTCTGTAATCCACAAACCTGGTTGCGGATATTGGTAGATATTTGCACATTTGTAGGCTATCAGAACTATTTTTCCCATGGAAAATTGGAGTTTTTACTAAATTTTCTTCCAGGACTCCTTGAAAATGGAGAAACCCCCAAACTCTGAGAATTTGAATTTTAGTCCAAAAAAAGGATTTTTTTTTCAGCCAGAATTGAAAATATTGGGCCAAGAATTGCAAAAATCTGAATGTTTTCCCTCCAATTATTTAGTATTTCAACAACAAAAAAAATTTTGACATGTTTTTCAGAGAAGAAAAATTCAAATAGCTCAAATAATTAGAGGATGCCTGCTTCTGGGTCTATTTCTCACACTGCTTTTCACAGCCTGGCATCCTGTATGCCATACTCCATAGAATTGTCCCCAAAATAATTTCTCAAGTAGATAATTTAGGAAAAATTCTCATTCAGTCTTGATTTAAAAATTGTCACTGATAGAGTCTCCACCATCCCCCTTTGTAAGTTTTTGTAATGGTTAATTGCCCTGACTGTTAAAAATATACACTTTATTTCCAGTCTGAAGCTCCAGAGCTGAAGACTGCAAATCTTCCACAACTCTCAGCCTCTCTTCCTTATACCTTGTGAAGAAAGGGAATGTGTCTTATCCCAACTTGTCTCCAAGAGGATTGTAACTCAAGGAAGAGAAAACAGGGTCCTGGAGAAGCAAGTGGATAAGAAATCATTTGGGGCAGGTTTTGGTTCATATGACTGAAAGAGGGAGGCAGCGCTTTCTGTCTATATAGATGGCACTCAGAAATATGTAGCAGAGTCCCTGAGTTTCAGAGGAGTAATAAAACTTGTTGGCATTGTGCATTGAAAATCCTCTGTGCAGTTCTGGGCAATAGCAGAGAAATGGCTGATCATTTGGAGTACGTCTGTTTCTTTAGTGTTTCATTCCAGGTATGGATTAAATACTAAATCATTTGCTCATAAGACAAGGGAGAGTGGATAAAAGGAGAAAAAGGGCTTTTGTGTCAGCCCCTGATGTTATTTCAGGGGCATAGAGAAGGTGTCCGGCACCTGTCAGTACCTGTGCACCAAGCCCACATTTATGTTTCCCCAGGCACCCTACCCCAAATCAAATCAAATCAAATCATAGGGCTGGAAGGGACCTCGTGAGATCATCAAGTCCAACCCCCTGGGAATTGAATCCAGGACCTTCTGCATGTTAAGCAGAGGTGTTAGCCACTACACCATGTCTTGCAGCCCCTCTGGTCTGACACTCCCCTGCAGCCCAGCACCCACAGGCTTGCCCCCCCCCCCGCTTCCCTGTCTCTACACCACTATGCCATTTAGCCGAATGTAATGCTGGCAAAACATGGTATATGTTAAAGAAAAGTCACACCTTGCTGAAGACCATCCCCACTTTCCGTCTTGGCAGGGACAGAGGAAGCCTATGTCCACACGTAGACACTTAAATTGGTTTAAGTTAAATCGATTTAAAAATTTGAAATAAAAATCATTAAACCGATTCAATTTGAATTGATTTAAGCAAAAATACCAAAGCAAAATAGCAAGTCTGGACATAGGATTTGCTCTTTCGATTCAAGAGAGGGGGACCATGGGAGGTGTGGCAACATGACCCTGCCAGGGGGCCCTCTTGCCAACCAATTCCCTGCCACTGGCTCTGCAGCCCTGCACCCCTTCTCTCTCCCTGGCCAGGGTGCTGATGGGGCGGTGCGAGGTAGGGGAAGCCTTCCTTCCAGGGTGCCATGGCAGGAAGGTCTAACCTTTGTTTCAAAACAGTGCTGTTTCGAAATAACGCGACCGAACGGCATTATTTCGAAACAACCCTTCCGAATCAAGGGTTATTTCATTTTCCTAGGAGGTTTTAGTGTTTCAATTTAAAGTTCCTTGTTTCGATATGATGGGGCTTGTCATTTCTAAACAAGGAAATGTCGTTCGGTTATAACTTTTTTTTTTAAAGTGAAACAACGGTGGTTGTTTCACTTTAAAACCATTGTGTGGACATAGCTGAAGAGATTTATTTCCATAAGAGAAAACATCTCACCCTGAAGGAGAAACTACTTCACAAAGCCTGATGGCCTTTAGCCATGGTTGGAGGCCCATGGGGCCTACAGAGAATCTGAAAGCACCCCAGCTCTAGAAGCTGTAACTGCTATATGAAGGGGGGAACAACGGTCCAGGCTGATCTCCAACCCTGCTTGGTCCCTCGGGCTCAACCCAGCAAAGCACTGCTCAGCTCCTCCATGGGTTTAAACTGAATCTTGAAGTTCCAGTTTGGCCCACGACAGACTGAAGCTGGCCTTAGTAAGTTCAGCACTAGATTGAGGTCTAACCTTTGGGTGGCAAGGAGAGGTCACTGGTTCAGTCTGATCTCTTCTAGGTAATGCTGGAGTCCTGGGCTATGTCTACACCAGGGGTCTCAAACATGCAGCCCGCAGGCCACATGCAGCCCCTAAAGCTCTTTCCTGCAGCCCGCAATGACACGATTGTTACCAATATTTGCAATATCATTGTATGGAAAGGTTTCAGTGGTGCAGCCCTCGGGCTACCATACTAATCCTCATGTAGCCCTCTGCTAGTCCTCATGCAGCCCTTGTGGTGATTTGAGTTTGAGACCCCTGGTCTATGCTGTCAAAGTTATTTCAAAATAACTATTTTGATTTTAATTCAAAATAATTATTTCAAATTAGCATTATTTCAAATTTATTATTTTGAAACAAGAGTCTAGCGAAGACTCTCTATTTTGAAATAAGGTAGGAGTTATTATTTTGAAGTAGAGAGTCTTCACTAGGCTCTATTTTAAAATAAGCGAAGTCAGGGAAAAGTGTAGGGCCATTATTTCAAAATAAGCCAACTCTATGGCTTGGATGGCTTATTTCAAAGTAATAATTTCAAAATAATTACCTTTTTGAAATAAATGCAGGTTTTATTATTTTGAAATAGCACTTGGTTATTTTGAAATAACTCTCCTTAATTCAAAATAACTTTTCAGTGTAGACATACCCCAGGGGTATGTCAGTTTGCCCTGCTGGTTTAACGCACACTTCAAACTCTTCTGGCCACTGAGGTGACAATCATAGATGAGTAGGAAAACTGACAAAGACCTGAGAAGTTTGCAGCATTGTTTATTATTTTTGATGGGCAACTGCTCATCAGTTTCCAGATCAGAATCCTTACAAATGACGGAGCTAATCAGCCACTGATTTACTGCTTAGTTTTATCAGTTGCAAAATACATTCACAAGCTTTTCTCTAACAGCAATGCCTTCATATTCTTCAATTCACTTAATATATCTGATGACATTTACTGAAGTATTGCTACGCGGAAGAGTTTTTTAATAGACAAATTAGAGAGAGGAAATGGAAACAGAGCAGGAACTCAAGGAATTCAGCAGCTACTGTGACATTTTAGGGTACAGATGTGAGGTGTAAGTGGATACCTTGCAAACATCCTTTCATAGGATCTGGTTCTTCTCAGAATTTTGAAAAATATCTCTATTTAAAAAGATTGACTAGCCCCTGAATCACTTGCAAGCTTACCCTTCTTTGATCAAGAAAAAGTCTAAGAACTCCATTTTCTGCTGTGTGATACATCTGAAAGAAAAATGAAGCTGAAAGAAAATCTTTAGAAATGTTTAGACCAGAGATGATGGATGGGGGAGGATCTCCAAAGGGTTTAGAGGTTTCACACAGTTTGGGTTAGCATGCAGATCTAGTCTGGCGTTTTTTCGAAGAAGCGGGACTAGAGATGTAAAAGGTGAGTGAATGGGTCTCATTCCAGAGATACAGGCTAGGCTGGATCCCAACCTCTCCAGGGTCTTCAGGACATTCTCCAGCACTGTACTACACATTCTCTAGAGATTTCAGGGGCACCTTGCTCATGAAGATAGCACCTGTAGTTTTGGCTGTGGTAATTTAGCACTTCTGCTTCAATATAAGCAGTAGCTGACATTATTAGGTTTATAGGATGAAGTTCATCATTGCATGGGGTGCTCTTTAAAAGGCCTGTGTTCCACTTTTATATCCTATTTTAAAGACTTATGTGGTGTCTAACTCTTGAGTTGACCCTCTGTATTGCAGTTAATTTCATCTGTACCTAGCTGAAGGCTATTGTATTGGCCAGAGATTGAATGACTTTAGTGGAATGTAATGAAAGATGGAGAGTGAGTGGAACAAAATGTGACAATTACCACATGTACTACAGCACTACCTGGGTTACAACTGGTCAATGTGTATAGTGTACCAGTCTTATTGACTTACAAAACACAGCAGAACCTGTCATATAATTCCGTCTTTTATCACTCATTGTGGGAAACAAACAAACAAACAAATAAAGGCAGACAGAATAGATACTTCTGATTAAACAAGGAGGCAAGCATTTCATCTCATCTGGATCATGATTAGACCCATTTTCTGTGCTGAGATTTTAGCAATTAAATCTGATGGATATGGATATTTTTTCCTTTTACAGTGTGATTAGTTTTTTTGTAAAATAATATCAAGTTAAGGAAAGCATCCTGGGAAAGTTAAAAGTACCCAGTGGGGTAGAAACAGGGCGGCAGAGAAAGTAAACACCCAACAATTTATTTCCAGAGGGGTAGCCGTGTTAGTCTGTGTATAGCAAAAACGATCAGAAGCTGTGGTACTTTAAAGACTTAGATTTCTTTGAGCATAAGCTTTTGTGGGGTCCAACCCACTTAATTCAGCTGATGAAGTGGGTTGGAGCCCACAAAAGCTTATGTCTGAAGAAATCTGTTAGTCTTTCAGGTACCACAGGACTCTTGTTGTTTTTATCAGCAATTTAAGAATGTAATCATTCAATGAACTCTTGTAAAAAACATCTTTCAGGCTTTAAGTTCTTAATAATGTGTTAGCTTTTCTAAGAACAGATTACCAGGACAACAGCAGGAGTTTCCACTGGGCCCGGTGCCCCTGGAATACATGGGTATGGTGTGCATCACAGCACCCTATAGTGACAACCCCATGGAAACTCCAGTGCTGCTGTGAGTTAAGGGAATCCATCTTTTATCACAACTTGGAGAAATGTGTGCTGTGGTTCTACCCAGCTAGGTTCAGATCTTGATGATGACTTGTAATGGATGATACTACACAACCTCCTATCGGTTAGGGCTGGTCAAAAAATTATCACAACTTTTTTTTTTAACAGGAAATTAGATTTTCAGTTAATTTTCAGGGGTGGGGGGAGGCTGCTTTCTGCAGAAAACTTTTAAGCTTTTGATGAGAAACCAAAGGCCCCAAGCCCAAAATATATCAGTTTGGATATCCTGCCATGGTCCCTTCGGTAGGTGGTACTGTTTTTCTCATTAGTCCATTCTCCTCTATGGGACAAATTCCCCAACAAGATGACATCTGCTATGATGTACCATGGCCAGGGACTCACATGATGCACCGACCTTCCAGCGTCATGAGCAGACACAGTGCATTGTGGGAGATGTAGTCTGACCAGCGAGATCAACCTAGAGAAATTATGAGAGCATGAGATACCTGAACTACAGCTTCCATGAGACACTGCAGCATATTTCAGAATTGAAATATTGAAACTGAAATATTTTGGGTTTTTATTTTTCACTGAAAATTGTAAATGTTGAGGTTTATTTTCTCCTCCTCTTTTTACCAGATGGGCTTGATCATTCAAGGTCCTGAGTATCCTCATGAACACCAAAGAAAATATGGGGTCACTTGACTGCAATCTATAAATACCTACATGGACAGCAAATATTTAGTAATGAACTCTTCATTCTAGAAGAAAAAGGTGTAACATAATCCTGTGGCTGGAAGCTAAAGCCAGACACATTCAAGGTAGAAGTAAGGTGTAAATTTTTAATGGTAAGAGTAATTAACCATTGGAACTATTTACCAGGGGGTCATGGTGGATTCTTCATCTCTGGCACTTTTAAAATCAAGACTGTCTCCTTTTCTGAAAGATCTACCCTAGGAATTATGTTGGGGTTATTCTATGGCCTGGGTTTTACAAGAGGTCACAATAAGTGATCACAATAGTCACTTCTGCCCTAGGCATCTATGAATCTGTGAGAATGCTCATCAACTTGTGTTTTTAGACCATATACAGAGAGAGCTGGGCAGGAAATAATGTTTCTATCCAAAGAGCATTTTCAAGATTTTGACATTTTTTCACATCTCGAAGTTGGAGAAAAATTCAACATTTCAGCAATACTGGGGATTTCACCACCAATAAAAAAAAAATTGGGCAATCAAAATATTTTGTTTCAATTATTGCAATATTTTTATTTTTATTTTGACTCCTTTTTAAAAATATTTTATTTAATATAGCCACTAAAATGTCAAAACAAAAAGTTGTTTAAAACTGAGAAACAAAACTTTACATTTTAAAAATTGCTGGAACAGTACATTTTGAAAATTTTATAACTTGGTTCCCCCCCTCCAATTTTTCAGTTTGGGAGGATTCATCAAAACTGACCTATAAATCAGCATTTTCTGAGGAAAAACATTTTGTTGGAAATTTCCTGACCAACTCAATATAGGTGGAAAATCCTATGGTCCTTGAACAGGGTCAACACCATGTAACTTATAAGAAAATAGGACTGAATGGCCATACTGAATCAGACCAATGGTCTATCTATGAAGTGATATATCCTGTCGCCCATTCACAGCTCCTGGTAAACAAGAAAACTTTCACTGGAAGTTTTGCCCAGTTTCCAAGATACCTCTTTTTTTCTTTGTTGTGTGTGTGTGAGGTTGCTACCTGGGTTGGGAAAGATTACGAGGTATGCTTTCTTTGGAAGTCAAGCAAGTACATAGGAAATGGAAGAATCAACTTCAAAATACCAGAAGGAAGTAGTGAGAGTCTGCCAGTGTAATAATAAAGAGTAATAGAGTTCAAATGATGATGGAAGGACATGGACTGATTAGGGCATGCACACAGGAATACGGATTCACTTCAAAGACAGTTATTCAACCATACAGATAAACCTCTGACCATAGCATTTTCTAGTAAATTAATGTATTAAAGGGATAAGTGCAGAATAATTACAAAACTGCCATTAAGTTAATGTATCAGAATTCTACAAAATGTCTGTATTAAAGATGAGGCTAAAGAGGCAATAATAAGTAATTCAGACATTAAGTTAAGCTTCCAGATACATGAATTAGTGGTTACTACAGGGGTCAAACATTAGGCCCATACTGTAATTACATAATGTTACTAATGTGCTTGCATTATGAAGTGTAGCTATCTTATTTATCTAAAAGACATTTATCTGTAATGTTTAAGGATCTGATTCAGCAAAGCAATTAAGCATGTGCTTAACTTCAAGCATGAATTTACATCCATTCCTATTTACCAAAGCACATAAGACCTGCTTAACTCCTGTCTTGGCTCAGCATCTATATCTCCATAACAGGTCTTAAATGGGATTCAACAAATTGACAAGTTTTTGTGCTGGGGTTCTAGCTAGGAAGAACAATCTCACCCTGAAAGAACTGATTAATTTACATACCTATTTTAAGGGTAGACTGAAATATTATTTTAAAGTAGTTTTAATCTTGGGAGTCAAGAAAAGGAGGGAAAAGTAACAGAGGGTATAATTCAGTAGAGAACAATCAAGTGATATGCACCTTGTACTTTAAAAATCATTTTCAGAAACCGTAGTTGGGAATGGATCGATCAAACAAACCTTCTGAAGTGCAGTGCTCTCAACTTAAACACAGGAAAACAGTTATCACAATGTGGGCTGAGATAAGAAATGATTGCAAATTTCTTGGGTGTTAAAGGGAATTTTAAGAAAATTCTCAGGATGCAATTCTAATTGTAATCAAGCCATTACGCACACACAAACACACACTTATTTTTTAAGCATAATGGATCATGGTCAAAACTAGGCAAGGCAGAGCACTTTTGCAAAAAAAAAAAAGGGGGGGAGGATTCTTAGAATTTGGTCAAAAAAGAATAAAAGAATTTCTCTTTGTTCAGCTCTGCTATTTCTTTCTTATAAAACAAAGGCATCATCAAAATCCTAGAAAACCTGTTGTTTTTTTCTTGTCTTTTCTAAGCCACAGTTAAGCAAGAAAAAGAAATGAGGCTTTAGGCCTCAAACCAACAAAGTGCTTAGGCACATGCTCAACTTAAAAAATGTGACATGAATGTTTGTAGGTTGATCATATATCTTATTTTGGCCAGACAATCCCCTTTTTAAAACCTTTCACTGATGGCCCAATTTTTTTAGCGAAACCAGACACTTCTCCTGTTTGCCAGCTGGTAAGTTGGAAAGAACAAACTGAAAAATGCCCAGTTTTGGAGAGGGCAGGGGGGGAAAGGGTGGCCCTCTAAGGAGGCGCACAGGGGAAGGAACAGGAAACTTGTCTTATGTATTTTCACCATGCTCTACCTCTCTAATTAAGGAATAATGGGGTGTGATGTGCTTGCTTTGCATCCCAATCAGAGGGCAGTGCAGTCAGGGCCCTAATTCAAACTAAAGAACACTGCTACATATTCCTAAGTGCTGTTTGTCTATTAACTATGTATATGTGTACACTTGTAGTGCACTCTCAGAACATCTCCTCCCTCTTGTACAGTCACCCCACTCAGACTCATTGTTTCCTTTACAACAGTCTTTTAACAGCAGCTATCATGCTGCTAGGAAGTGGATTGAGCTCATGAACTCATTTCATGCTGCCCCTGGAATAGCAGCTACTGTATATGGGAACTGTAATGCTCTTGGTCTGTATTTGAACTGGTTACTTAAACTGCTCAGCACAGATTTTTAAGGTCTTTTGGCCTTGCGTTGCTCAACTTTGCAACGCCTAACTAGGTTAGGAGCCTAAGTCCCATTGACAGTCCATGGGACTTGGGCTTCTTTAAAATCTAGGCCTCAGACACCAGTGATTGCTAGTAAATGTATCCACATCAATATGTGCATGATAGCTAGTTGTGAACATTGTCACTACTAGCCCCCTAAACCATCAGGAGCCTTTAGCATATTGTTATTAAAGCAAAGGAAGGCTGACAGAGTAAATTAGTGTCTCCCTCCAACTCAAACCTGGGGTCAGCTCTTGGATCGTGCTTGCGATCCATACAGCCTAACAGCAGGTACAGTGACATCTCCGCCAACCAGAGGAGAGCCCAGGAGAAAAGAAGCTGAGCCTAGGAGCTCTGGACTGTGGGCATTCTACAGTCAGGTCATGTTTTGTTAAACTATTGGCCTCCAGGCTTGCCAAGAATTAACACACTGTTGGCTGCACACTGTTATCTATCTATTTGACAGTTATTTACATCACCATAGTATTTGGGAACCTTCCTAGGTGAACAGACAAGTGTGAAAAATCAAAAAAACATTTTGATGGGTGTTTTGGTTTTTTTTGAGGTTGGTTGCATATGTAAGACAAAGCAGATATAGACACATCCCTAGTGGGCTTCATAGAGGCCCTAACTCCTTGTCTAAAGCACTATCCCACATTCCTCCTCCCTTGAATGCATTTTGCCCTGTATCTTTAGCAAGGAAACAATTGTACCTTCGGCCATGACATTCTGGGTCCAGGTCACATCAGTCCATCTCATCAAGGAAGTAGGGCATGGGGACAGGCCATTAAAATAATCTTGAGGCTTAAAGTGTTTGAAGAGGCAGAACCTGTTCACGTGAGGGACCATGTGAATGCGGAGAACACGATAGAGGTATACAACATAATGAATGAGGTTGACAAATGTATTCCTATTTACCTTGTCTCCTAAGATGCAAGCCAAAGGACAGTCACTGAAAATGAAACAGCAGCAGATTTAAACCTAATAAAAAGATATAACTTTTTATATACACATCATAATTTACCCAAGGAAGTTATGCTGGATGGCAGGGTAGGGGGACACTGAAAATTTTCTGGATCATGAGAACATTCTAAGTTATACTGGTTGGGAGTAATTGTTTTGGGAGGGATATAGGTCCTTCTGCTTTGAGGATTTAAACCAACTCGCACTGGTGGGATTTGGGAAGAAATGTTGCAAAATTATTCCTTAATTGTCCACTAAGGGGATTCTTGTACCTACCTCTGAAGCTTCTAGTTCACAGACAGGTGATTTTCAAACCATGGGTTGGGACCCAATACAAGGTCACAGGCCCTGAGGTACTGGGTTGCAGTGCCCTGTTGCTGTTGGTGAATGACTGAAATGCCTTGCTCAAAGATATAATAGTTGGGCTGTGGGCATAAATGAGTTTTTTTCAGCTGGGTCCTGAGACAAAAAAAGTTTTTAAACCACTGCCAGAGACAATGCCGTGATGGACAATGGGTGTGATCTTGCCCGACGAAGTCTCAGTTTCTGATGAAATGAAGAATTTCCCTCTTTACCCTTCTTCTAATGTCACTGCTCCTGACTGGCAAGTGACCAGGTTCCTGTGATGCCATGAGGAACAGTTGAAAAAGTTGCTTTGAGGAGAGTTTTGCTTCCCTCTGAAAGGTTGTTTCTTGCACCACTGCTCCCTGTAGTCAATACAACACTTGGCAGCATCCTAGTGGATCTATCAACACTGCTTGACCCACAGAGTTACCTTCTCAAAAGCTTTTTCCAGTTTGTCTTAATGCTTGTTCAGTACTGAAGTCTTTGCTATGTGTGTGAAGAGGTGTTAAAGTGCATTTATCTAATAGTCAACATTCAGACTATCATTATAACAATAAACTTCATTGTTAGTTCATGACTTTCTCTAGGGCTCAAGCCTCATGACCAAAATATGTTGAAAGTGAAGACGATGAGAGGCAGACGTAGCAGCAGATAGAACAGTCCAGACTGAGCGATTCATCCACCCTCAACTGGTGACCCAGCCAGCCAGCCATAACTTATGATCCATCCTTCCTTTGTTCTGGAGTGCAAGTCATAGACTTATAGAATATTAGAGCTGGAAGGGGCCTCATGAGGTCCTCTAGTCCAACCCCCTGCTAAAAGCAGGACCACTCCATTCAATCATCCCAGACAAGGTTTTGTCTAACCAGGCCTTAAAAGTTTCCAAAGATGGCAATTCCACCACCTCCCTAGGCAACCCATTCCAGTGCTTCCTCACCCTCCTAGTGGGGAAGTGTTTCCTAATATCCAACCTAGACTTCTCGAGCTGCAACTTAAAACTATTGCTTCTTATTCTGTCCTCTGTCACCACTGAAAATAGCCTAATCATGTCCCTTGATCTTTCGGCAGTGCTCCTACTGAGGCAGCCCAATATGCTGTTGGCCTTTTTGGCAATGACGGCACACTGTTGACTCATATCCAACTTCCCATCCACCATAACCCCCAGGTCTTTTTCTACAGAGCTGCTACTTAGCCGATTGGTCCCCAGCCTGTACCAGTACTTGGCATTTTTCTGCCCTAAGTGCAGGATTTAGGACAAGTCATCATGGTACCTTAGTAGTCGAGACTATTATTACTATTTATATTTTATTATGGGCTGACAATGTGTTTCGTGTTGTCAGGCAGCTACAGTGAGGCAGTCTCCAACAGGGAGCTGGTGGGGTGGAAGAGGTTCAGAGGAAATGTGATAGACAGGATGTCATATGCCAGTTAAAGTCACTGGGAGATGAGGATCAGGAGCAGAAAGTAATTTGCATTTGTCATTGTTTCTCTTTCTGCTTTCCCCATAGTTAGAGTACCCTCAGTGTGCTACACAAATGCACCATAGACATGTTCTTATCCTTTAGGCTTAAATAAGAATACAGATTCTGACCTCTTGTTACTCATGAGCCCTTTCAAAGTTGCTGAGATCTGATATCTACTGGATGTCTTTGCTGCTGCTCCTAGCTAGGCACTGTAGCACCGGCCTTTTTGTTTTGGAGGGATACAGTCCCACATTCGATACAGTTAAGGAATGTACATCTCAGCTTCGCTGACTCATCTGTCACAGCAAAAGAATTGCTTGACAGCTCACAGCGTATGCCTATTTGCAGACACTGTCACTTGATCAAGACACGGTGGATAAACATTTATCTTGAGGAACTCCCATTTGCTTCCTTCTTCCCTGAAGAGCCTGAGTTAGAAACTATGCTAAATTATTTTGCCTCCGTGACTTTAGTTAGAGGGCATCTTCTACTGAGAGTAAAGGGCTCCGTAATGAACCCTCTGATGAGACAGTCAGATGCAAAGAGACGCATTGCACAATGACTGTAAACTTGACTGAAAAGAAGAGACAGAATAGGTCAGCCCACGCCTACCGGATTTGATCCTAGTTACGCCAATGCAAATTCAGAGTCACGCCAGTAGTGTCAAAGGGTTTGTACCAGACAATTTGCTTTTGAGCAAAATAATTGGACTGAAAACTGTGTCCTTCTGCAGAATCCTGTCTTCTGCACAGATATGGGTTCAAAAGCAAACCCCAGTTTTAAACACCACCACACCTTGGTGCTGTTTAGGTCCTGATTTGGATTTTGAGACTCTTTCCTCTCCCCTAGAAAAATCAAAAACCCCTGGATCTGGAGATAGCTAAATCCAGCCACCCTATGGCAGGTCAGCTCCATCTCCAGTGCTCTGTGCTGGTTGCCAAGTGAGTCTCACTTCCACAGGGGCATGTGGTTAAGCATATGGAGCTGGTTCAAATTAAACAGGGCATTTGCCATAGTCAGTATGGTTAATCTTGCAGCATGCTGGAAACTGATCTTTACTCCTTCTTTCTTGTTCCGGACTGGCTGGTGCTATTAATGGCTATGTCCACACTATAAAAGCTAAGTTGACCTTATTAAGTCTACTTAATAAAGTCTACTTAAAGTCAACTTTAAGAAGACCTTATTAAGTCGACTTAGTGAGTCCAGACTGCATTAAGTCGACTTTATAAAGTTAACTTAAGTCAGAGGACCCATTTAAATTAGACTTAATGAAGTCAACTGTAAATAGGTCCCCTGGCTTAAGTCGACTTTATAAAGTCGACTTACATGGCCATACTATGCTAAGTTGACTTTATTAAGCCGACTTTAATGTCCATATTGTGTTGTTGACTTAATAAAGTCAACGTAATCCCTAAAGTTGACTTTAAGGTCAGGAGTTATTAAGTCGACTTAAGGAAGCCCTTCAGTGGACTTAATCAACTCCAAGTGTGTCCAGGGCTTTGATTAAGTCGACTTAATCCTCCTTAAGTTGACTTAAGCTCATAGTGTACACATAGCAAGTGACACCAGTGCCCCAATATGTGATGATGTGGAATATGCCCAGGATGGCCCCATGCTTAAAGCTTATGAATGGTGACTCCTGGTTTCAAATCTTGACTCCAGCACAAACTTCCTATGTAAACCTGGGCAGCAGACTTAGGCCATATCCTCAGAACTAATTACCCTACAGGATCTAGAACTTGGCCCCCCTTTGCTTCAATTCCCATCTGTACAAACAACACTGCCCCCACCACATAGTGCTGTTGGGAGATAAATGCTACAAAGACTATGACGTGCTTCATAGCTAAGGTGATGGAGGACCAGCCCTTTAGCTCCTACAACTAACTCCTCCTAAGGAAGGCAATTAGCCTGCCCTCCCTTCCCGCCAACCCGCTAAAGGAGGTGGAGAGGCAATTATGCTAACCAGCTTTGTCTAGCCAAGCTTCTGTTAAGTCTGTTTGTGAAAATATTGATCCTGCAATTTCATTAGACAACTCATCAGCTGGGGAGGGGAAAAAGAGAACAACACAGGGCAATCGTAAAGTGCAATGTTTAGAGCCCAGGGAAAAGTCAAATAAGTCCACAATAAAAAGCATGTCTCTGAGGAGAAGTTAATTACAACACTGACTCCAGGGAAGGCTCCAGGAGGCGGTGGCACTGCCAGCTCTGTCAGATGCTTTAAATTAGTCTCGGAGCACCAGTTTCGTCCATGACAATGGTCTTCATCAGGAATTTAATTGGCTTTCCCTGCCAGGCCCTAGGCCTGTTTCACCCCACACAGGTCATTTCCTCTCAGAGGGATCTGGGCCTGTGGGCTCCATTTTAACTCAGTACCAAATGGCTTTCCAGAGACCACAGGAAATCTGAGAAGCATGAATGTCCCTGGTGTGCGGCCTTCGGCACCTGCTGCCTCAAGGGGACTATGAGAGAGTGTTTTATCTGAGGCTCTTTATGCCTGATGGCTTTGTATTTCCCAGTGGTTTATGCCTGGGAGTGTATGCCTGATGTTTCTGTATTTCCCAACGGTGTATGTGGGTGACAAAGCTATTGGGAACTGCAAGTCTGAAGAGGGTTGTCCATGACAGCACACGTGGCATGCCCCAGCTAAGCGGAAGAAGTAAGGCAGTGAAGAATCGGTGTCATTTTATGCCACCTTGGGTTCAACCTATAGTATTAGAACTAAAACACACATTCCTACTGTCAGGGAAGAATTGAAATGGGATTGGTCATGCCTAAAAAAGGCTGCCTCAAAGTCTACAGCCTCACCATAGAAGATAGGCCAGAAACTTCCCTGCTTTTGGATGGCAAGGACAGGGCTGTGCCTCCCTGCACCCCCCATCACTGAAGAAGTTCAGTCTCTGCTCCTGTGACTTAAAGAGCTTGTGCACCCTGCTGTAGCCCTCAACAATTATTGGGGGGCCCATGTCCCTGCTTATCCCACACACCCCTCTCCCCCCAGGCAGCCCCTGTTCAAAGCGAGACTGGAAAATCATTAGGATCTGTGGATCTGTATCTCCAAAGAGCCTAGCAGGACAGCAGGAGCCTGCTTTTAGCTCAGGCAGGATCTGTCAGGCTCAGCAAATCTGGGGTGCCTCTGCAACTTCCAGGGAAAAGAAGGCACCTACCATGGGAAATGGATGGTGGGCACAGGGCGATATAATCACTGCCCAGTGCCCTGCTGCCTTTAGAACAGAACCAAGAGCTTCTTCCCTTCACCTCAGCATCTCCAGGCTGCAGGTGGGCACCATACAAACCTGTGATCGTAGGCCCAGCTCCTCCCAGTCAGTTAGGGGCCTAATTTCTGCTGAAAGCAATGGCACCTAAGCACTTTGGAGGATCTGGGCCTTTACACTGTATATTAGGCTTGCGAGCTGGCTAGCATGTGCAGAAGCACCCCATAAAACCAAAGGCGCCTGACTTTCCAGACTGGGGTTATGGCTAAGGATTTGTCTTGGTGCCCATAAACCCGGCAGCCTGCACTTCTCAAGGTCTCCAGTCAGTATCTTGATTGCTTGGGAAGCCTGCATCAGAGCAGCTCCACTACGTGCATGATGCAAGCGGACAGCAATTCACAGTCTGGCCCATAATTTTTATTATGACTGGCGATCTTTTCTGGGTATGTTTTTTGATTTCTATTGTACCCACCAAGACCAGGGCCCCAAAGGGCTAGGTTCCCTGCAGCCCGGTGAGAGGAGGCAGTCCCTGCTCTGTCATTTACAAGCTATTAGACAAGATGGACTGAAGGTGGGTGCAACTGTTCAGTGGTGAGGTGCTCTCCTGGAATGGGGGAGACCCTGTTTCGACTGACTTCTGGTGAGTCTCCGTATGCACATCATTCAGCCTTTGTGCACTTGCATCTGCATGAACAGCTATGGCATGGCAGCTGTGGCATAGCTTTGTCCTGTGTTGATGGATAGGGTTTCTCTATCTATGTAGTTAACTCACCTCTTCAAAATGGTGGTAGCCTGACTGATGCGAAGACTCTTCCCGGGACCTCGCTGCATTGGCACTGAGGGTTAGGCTGGTCTATGTCACATATGCAACAAATTTCACAGGTCTCATACATGTAGCTTGGTGCATCAAATTTTTTGGTGTCGATCAGGCCTTAGTTCCCTATCTGAGGATAATGGCACTTCCGTACAGGTGTGTTGTCAAGATAAATGTGCTAAGTAAGATTGTCAGGCGCTTAGATGCTAAGGAGCTGGTGGCCATATAAGTACAATAGTTAGGGGGAAGTATTATCTTAATCTAAGTTCTAGGGAAATATCTTGCTTGAGATGACACAAATGGGCTTCAAGTGATCTTTCTCTAGGCTCGCTGTAGGAATAGAGAAGAGCATCATCCACAAAGCACTTCCCTACTTGCTTGTATACTCACGCATTTTACCTTCAGGCAGCCTCATCTAATGCGATAGTCAGAATGCCTCTAGCACAAGGTAATCTACTTTGTAGCAGATTTTTACCAGAGCCTTATTAAATATTGTCTTGATCTGTTTTTCTGGCTGAAATTTAATGCCAATCTAAGAGATAAATCTTGCTGCAATGCAATTAGTAGAAAATTACACCTGCAATAAGTGTATTATTGAATTTTTATTAATATACTCCCCTTGCATTCTCAATTTCTTTGCACAAAATCATTAGTCTCCCTCTCCCCTGAGAAAAACAGCAAGTTTGTTCAGAGACAGTTATCCTACTCGTATGGGGGAAAAAGATACTTTCATAAATACATTTTTCAACTATCTAATTTACTTTGTAGTTAAATAGTAGTTAAGCATTAATTAAATTTTCATGAGGAATGGGAAAGTAATTGCATATATATCTTTCATAACAACAACTTACTTACATTACCACTGAATTTATCATTTACTTATTTAGCCAAGGTCAGAAAATAATTTATTGAGAATTTACTGATATATATCTGGACTATATTTAGGAATAAGGAGATTAGAAACAAATCATTAATACGTTTTACACATCGACCCTCCCCCCCACACACAAAATTTGAATTCAACAGGTCATAGCTTGTCCATATCTTCAGCAATTTTCCTGAAGCTAGCCAAAGGCTCTTTTCTGAGCCCAAGACATCTTTGCCAAATTTTAGAGCCCTGCTGCAGACCATAGAAGTGCTTGGGGTTCTCAAACTGGGGGTTCTCAAACTGTTAGCTCCCATGTATGCCAAGGCTCTGGCTGTCAGCAATGCGCACAGTTGACAGGCTAAGCCCTTCAGAGCTGGGGGGGGCAAAGAATCACTGGACAGGTGCCCAGATCTAAAATCTGCACTTCCCCAGCAACAGCACAGAAGTAAGAGTGGCATGGCATGGTGGAGGGTCTTCACTTTTGGGGGACATTTGTCACAGCTTGAACTATTTTCAAGGGGGGGAGCAGCAAAATAAATTTGAGAACCCCTGTCAGAAAGCAGCCAGAAGCTGTTTTGAAATAGCTTGGACAGTGTAGACATGGCCACTGAAAGATCCTGTTGCCCATCTATGTTTTGCTGGTTATAGCTTATTTCTAGTTTGCTGTCAAACAGTGGGGATAGTTTACTCCAGTGGTTCTCAACCTTTGCAGGTTGGAACACACTTGGCTGGATATCATGACTCTACAGGACACAGCAGCCTACTCCCCCAGCCAAAATCCAGCCATCTGCCTGCTCTCCGTAACAGATGTTGGCAGAAATGTGTTGTGACACAGTGAACCACTGGTCTACTTTACTAGCCCTATGCATCCACCAGTCATGTCTTGGTCTAGCATTTCACAAAGCGTGATCTTGTAGCTGAAGACAATCATAATGCATGCACACCAGGAGACAGAATTAAGATTGCACAGGCAACCTTAATTCTGGTGTTTCCAAATTTCTGAGTGCCTGATTTTACAACCTTAGCATTATTTTTGTATGTAATTTCCTTGGTATTTTTTTAAAGGAAAAGTTATTGTTTGTTTTTTTAAAAAACAGTTCTATTATATTGTTGTCCCTTTAGCCTGAGTGATCAGCTGATATTCAGGGACTTGATGGCTTATTTCCAGTTGGGGAGAAATTGAAATGAGTCTGGTATCATCTTTAGTGCAATCCTGTATATTTATAAAGAACATCTACGAAGTCCTGACAGCACAAAGGACCAGCAGACAGTTTCCAAGCCAGTCTTTCCAGTAAGTTCCATGTCAAATGGATCTTGCCCCTCTGCTCCCTCTCCGGCTCCCACTGTGTCAGGTGCTGTACAAAGGAAGAACCAAAAGATAGCTCCCCTCCTAAGGACCTTATAAAGCATTTATAAAAACTTACAATAAACTGAATCACGTTACATTCTGACAGTGGACCTATCCCCTGGAAGAGCATCTGAGGGTCTCATATGGCTGTCATGCTTTCTCTGCATGGCTCACACACCCATGGCTCAAGGCCTACTACTCTTATTTTCATGGCATTGTAGCAAGCAGCCCTACTTTGGAAGCTGACATACACTTAAGCCTAAATATGAGCTCTTTGGGCCCAAACAGCTCTTCTAACACAATCAAATGAGTGCTGCTGTCTAGGAAAGGCAGGGAAAGGAAGCTCTTTGAATAAATAACACTGAGAGGTGAAAGCGGTGTCCAGAGAAATGTTATTTTCCTGTTACTTCTCTATCAAGTTCCTTCGTTTCTGTATCTGATATCCGTTAATGCTAGGGGGTGTAGAGCAACTACACTTGAATTGTCAGTGGGACACCACTTTAGAGAAGCCTTGAAGCCTTCTGTGAAGTGCCAGAGCTCATCTCTACCTCCAAAAGATTGTGGTCCAATAAAAAAGACTCCAGTATGTTTTTCATAGACTGTAGAACCAGAAGAGACCGTTGGAAAGTCTCATTTGATCTCTTTTCTCGCACAGCCCATTACACGTGAGCTGCATTCTCCTATGTTAAGCCTAGCTATTTCAATTAGACAAAAACATTTCAGTCCTCAGGAAATGAAATTCTTCCTCCTGATGCTTGGAGAGCTGTCACTGACCTTTCTGGATAGGAGCCTGCACCCTGTATAAGTTACTAGCTGTGTTCCATTCAAGTCAATGCCAAACATGCATTGGACTGAGCCAGGACTACTCTAGGGTAAAGTTCATCTGTGGGAGATGGAGACCTCAAACTCTGGCTGAGTTACTGAAGTCCTCAGATCATGATTTAAAGACAACTTTCAGAGAATCCAACATTTACACTAGTTTATGTGGCAAGGGACCCATGCCTCATGCTGCAAAGGAAGATGAAAAAGCCCCCAGGGTATAGTCCAAGGGTCCGTAACCTGCAGCTCCAGAGCCACATGCAGTTTTTGCCTGCCTCCTTGTGGTTCTGGGCTCTGAGCCCCCATCACCAATAGAGGACGCTGTGGCTAGCCTGCTCCTGGCTTCAGGCCCCTTCCGCCACCAGGGGATCCTGCAGCCAGCCCAGCCCAGGCTCCAGGCTAGTCCCCACCACTATTGAGGGACCCTGTGGAGGGCCCACTCCTGGTTCCCCCCTCCTCTCCCATCTGGGGACCCTGCAGCAGGAGCCCTGGCCCAGTTCTCTCCACACCCTCCCAGGAGGTTACACCCCTGCAGCTCTCGAAACACTTGGTTATTGAAGGAATTTCAAAAAATGGCTCTTATCTTTTGGGTTGCCAACCCCTGGTCTAGTCCCACAGTTGCTTCTATCTATTGTGCTAAGTTCGGCACTAAGCCACACTCACACATCTAAACAGTTGACCCCTTTGCTATTCATACTAAATAGCTCTAACAATTCTACTATGAAGCTGCATTTTCAAAATGCCCTGTGCCTAAAATCATGGTACAAAATGCTTAGTTCTGTGCAAAAGTGTATTTGTGAGTTTAATTATATTTTTAATTGATAACTTTTGGCTAACAAGGCTTAATTGCCAAAGAGGTTTTAAATGCCAAAAAAGGGAATAAAATAGGCAAGGCAGCCTATTTGAGTGTGCAGTCATGAATTTCCTTCCTTAAATGCTGTTACACATTTGATGGCATCTGGAGCAAAGATGTGCGAAAACCTGGAGTTATTTTTGGAGTGCAACTGAACTACTCAATTGTAAATATATTCATGTATTGTTTCGCCCATCTCAATCCCTGTATATTAACTTGATATGCATGCTTCAAAAATCCAACCCAAGAGGCCTATTTCCATTACCCCCTTGTCTTTGATTTCATCATTCACCCACATGCAAGAGCGACAATGGAATGGCTTCATCAAAGGGAGGTAGGAGGATGGAAGTTCTTTCAGATGAAAATGGACAGATCTGTGTGAATTCAACAACAGAAGCTCTGCAAACATTCCTTCAAATTGCACATTAAATTCTCTTCAGCTATGCCTACCTCTCTTTTGTATTTGCTTCCCATAACTATGATATATGTGTAGTATTTATTTCTCATATATTATATAACACATGATTTGTTGTGCTTCCTACAAAATACATCTTCTGCAGTCCTGTGCCATGAGACTTACAGGAACAGGGAACAGAAACAATACCCCATGACCTATGTAACTCTTGGCAACTCCTATATTAACAAGTCCAAACCTTCAAAATTCATCAGTCAGGTCACCCACCAAAATGATATTGCCTTATAAATAGTGAGTCATTAAAAGTAATAAATAGTGGTATTAGAATCATGGAAGATATAAATTGTAAGGGATTGCAAGAGGTCATCTAGTCACTCTGGTGAGTAGATTTCACAAAGGCTTCACCACCCTCCTAGTGAAAAAGATGTTTTCCTGTTATCCAGTCTAGCCTTCTCCTTCTGCAACTTTAGTCCATTGATCCTTTTCCTGTCATCTGTCACCACTGAGAACAGCCTAGTTTATTCGTCTCTGAAATCACCCTCTAGGTAGTTAAAGGCTGCTATCAAATACTCTCTCATTCTCTTCTGCAGCCTAAACAAGCTCAGTTGTACCATGTTTTCCTCATAAGCCATGTATTCCAGCCCCCTAATCATTTTTGTCACCTTCCAGTGGATACTCTCTAATTTGTCCACATCTTTCCTGAAGTAGGGAAACCCAAACAGGAGATAATAGTCCAATTGTGGCCTCAACAATACCAAATAGAGGGAATAATCTCTTCCCCAATCTGCTGGAAAATGCCCCTGCTACAGCAACTCAATATGCCGGTAGCCTTCTTGGCAGTAAGGACACACTGTTAACTCATGTCCAGCTTCCTGTCCCCTGTAACTCCCAGATCCTTTTCTGCAGAACTGCTGGCTACCCAATTGGTTCCCATTCTTTTTATTTGTCTTCTGCTTTCTGAGCCTCTAGGGTTGTACTCAGGTCACACTGTCAAAATTTTCTCAGCAACCATGAGGGCTAGAGGTCTATTCTCTGTTGTTTTGTTGTTTTAAATGAAAGCTAAGATTTTCACATAATCTGGAAAGCTTTAGGAAAAATGCTTTAAGAAAAATTTCACATAAACTGAAGCTTTAAGAAAAATGCTGCATGAGATTCATGATAAAATCATAGGAGTTGTCGATGCTGAATCAACAACAGGTCGAATTCTGAATATTGATTCACAAACCACCTATGCAGTTAAACAAATTTTGGGGGGAAAATTGAATAAATTACAATTCTGTATTTTTAGCAAATTGTTTTGTCGGCAGAATGATCTGTGAATTGGAAAGAGGCAACATTTGTTAAGTCAATGTCCTATGATGAATCATGCACTCAGCTCTAAGAAGAAGAAATTCATTAGTGCAGGAGTGCCATACACCCCACTGGAGGGTATTAATGAGTCTTTAACACTTCATAGACCTTGTACCAAAGCTCCATGCAGGGGAGAGCTTTGCCCATAACAAATGCATTATTTCCAATGTCTTTTTTATTCTCTGTGAAATTCAACAAAATATCCCAATGAAATGTTTCAAGCCTCTCTTTGATAGGAAATGGGTGGCTGTAGGTACCAGCCCAGCTGACAAGCTGTTAAATTATGACAAATTTTTTAAATTATCACCAGAAACATTAGTTAAAAATTGAAAATCTGCATGAATAATTAACAGCAATGGTCTTTCCTGCATGAGATGGGAACACCTTCATTAAAATTTGATCTCAGCAAAGGAAAAATGGAAATGAGACATTTTCCAAGTTCACCAGACCAATCTGCCAACTTTATAATTGTTCAGTTTTGTACAGTGGGGATCTGTGGAGATTTTACAGAGCAGTGTTACAAGCAAGTTTAACATCCCTAGGTAGCATGTCATACTAGTTATTGACATGATGTTATGAACCTGCTAATTCTCAGAAGCTAAGCAGACAAAAAGTGACTACTTTCTCTAGATTCACAGATTTTAACCTCAGAAGGAAGGTTAGATCATCTGGTTGGACTTCCTGCATAACACAGCCTGGGGATTTCATCCCTATATTCTGTTAATGACCATACCAGTGCCAAAGATAGAAGTAATATAACCTCTCTACTCCTACTCTAATTCCCTTGTTTATTCATCCAAGGATCACATTAGCCCTTTTGTCCCCAGTCTCACACTAGGAGCTCATGTTCAGCTAATTACGCCCCAATAGTGCACACCTTACTGAGAGTCTGCTTCCCAGAACAGAGTCTTCCATCATGCAAGTATGGGCTACATTTTTTGTTCCTAGATGAGTGACTTTGTATTTGGCTGTATTGAATTGCATACTGTTTGCTTGTGCCCAGCTTACCAAGCAATCAAAATATCCCTGTATCAGTGACTTTATCACAAATTTCATCAGTAATGATTTTATGTTTTATTTCAGCTTTGATAAAAATGTTAAATAGTGAAGGTCGAAGAACCGATGCTTTCATGAGAAACACACCTGCTCATCAGTGATTCCCTACTTAAAATTACATTTTGAGATCTTTCCGTTAGCCAGATTTTGATCCATTTAATGTACACCATGCTTATTTTGTATTGTTCTTGTTTCCTAATCAAAGTGTCATACAGCATCAAGATAAATTCCTTACAGAAGACAAAGTATATAACATTAAGAGAGAAATAATCCACAACTTCCTATAGTAGTTTGTTCCACCAGTTAATCATTCTTAGCTGTTAAAAATGTGTGCCCAATTTGTAATTTAAATTTGTCTAACATTAGCTTCCACCCATTGGTTCTTATAAACAATTTCTCTGATAATTTAAAGAATCCTTTAGTACCCAGGAGGAACTAATAAATTGTGATCAAGTGATCACTTGATCTTCTTTTTGATAAATTAAAGAGACTTTAGTCTCTCACTGTATGGCATTTCCCCCAGCTCTCAAACAATTTTTGTGGCTCTCCTCTGCATCATCCGCAATTTTTGCCAGTTTGTGGATGGGAGATCTTTTAGAAAATGCTGTTAGTTACTCAAAAATGATCATGTTCCCCTCTGAGTAAAGGCTTATCTCATGCTGTAGCAGGGATAGCCTGGGGCGGAGGTCTCAAACTCAAATCACCATGAGAGCTGCATGAGGACTAGTATGTTAGCCCGAGGGCCGCACCACTGAAACCTTTTCATACAATGATATTGCAAATATTGGTAACATTAATATCATTGTGGGCCACAGGAAATAGCTTTTGAAGCTGCATACAGACCGCAGGACATGTGTTTGAGACCCCTGGCCTAGGGGAAAATGGTATTTTCTCAACCTCCACCCACCAGAGACCCCAAACCCACAGGATAATTAACAACTGGAATCATTTGCCAAGGACTGTAGAGTATCCTCCATCACTGGAAATTTTGAGTATTACTCAGTCTTGACATAGATTAAACATAAGAACATAAAAATGAAAGAGCTAGTATACTAGGTCAGTCTATGGTTCATTGTGCTCAGTATCCTGTCTCTGGCAGTGGCCAGTACATACCAAAGCTTCCAGGGGAGTGACTAGACCAGAGAAATTATGAAGTGTCCGTCCTCTTTTGCATTCCTGGTTTCTTGGATAACAGCCGTAGATGGACCTGCCCTCCATAAACCCAGTTATACTTTTGGCCATCACAGCATTCCATGGTCATGAGTTCCATAAGTTGACTATCAATTATATGAAAAAGTGATTGTATTAAATATACTATCTATTAGTTTCACTGGATGAGCCCTGGTTTTTGTATTATGAGAAAGGTTAAATAAACTTCTCTGCTCACTTTTTCCATATTATTCATGATTTTATAGACTTTTATCACATCCCTCTTAGTTATTGGGCATTGACTGCCTAGCAAGGAGTACTGCAGAAAGGGATCTGGGTGTAATAGTGGGTCACAAGCTAAATATGATTCAACAGTGTGATACTGTTGCAAAAAACCAAATGCCATTCTGGGGTGTATTAACAAGAGTATTGTTAGTAAGATGTGAGAAGTGATTCTGCTACTCTACTCTGCACTGATTAGGCTTCAACTTGAGTACTATGTCCAGTTTTCAAAAAGGATGTCGAGAAACTGGAGAAAGTCCAGAGAAGGGCAACAAAAATAATTAGAGGTCTGGAACATTTGACCTATGAGGGAAGATTGAAAGAGCTGGGTTTGTTTAGTCTAGAAAAAAGGAGATTGAGAGGGGGTATGATAACATTTTCAAATCCCTAGAAGGTTGTTATGAGAAAGAAGGAGAAAAATCATTCTGTTTAATCAGAGATGATAGGACAAGAAGCAATGGGCTTAAATTACAGCCAGGGAGGTTCGGTCTAGACACTAGGAAAAAAATCCTAACTGTCAGAGCGATTAAACCCTGCAATAAGTTGCCTCAGCAGGTTGTGGAATCTCCTACATTGGAGGTTTTTAAGAGCAGGTTAGACAAATATATGTGAGGGATGATTTAATAGTGGTACTTGGTCCTGCCATGAGTGCAGGGAACTGGACTCGATGATCTGCCATGGTCCCTTCCAGTTTCTGTGATTCTATGATTGTTTTTCGAAGATGAGCACCATTGATCATTTTAGTCTTTCATTTTATGGAAGCCTTTCCTTATTCTTGGTCCCCCTTATTGCCCTTTCTGAACCTTATCCAGTTCTGGTACATCATTTTTGACATGAGCCAGCCAGAACAGGACACAGTAGTCCAAGTGTGGACACACTATGAATCTATATCGTGGCATGATATATTCCGTCTTATTTCCTATCTGTTTCCTAACAGTTCTTAACATATAGTTAGCCTTTTTGAGCGTTGTTGAGCACTGAGTGGAAATTTTCGGCAAACTATCCATGATAACTCCAAGATCTCTGGCTTGGGAAGTCACAGCCAATTGAGAACACATCATTATTTATGTGTAGTTGGGGCTATTTTTTTCACAGCACATTACTTTGCTCTTATCACCATTGAATTTATTCTGCTACTTTGTTGCCACATCACCCAATTTTGTGAGACCCCTTAGTAATACTTCACAGTGGGCTTTGAACTTAACAATTTTGAATAATTTTCCATCATATGAACACTTTTCCACTTCACTGTTCATCACCCTTTTCAGATCAAGTTGAAGATTCAAACTAGGGTCAGTGGGAATTTGTCTAAGGGCTTGTCTACACATGGAATTTAATCCCAAATTAGGTGGTTGTGCATTTAAAATGGATTACTTTCCTGTTTAACAACAATAAAATGAAGTAAGAGTGTCTATACCTGGAGTTAATTAGGAGGAGTATATCAGGAGTAGCTATTCCAGGCCAGCACCAGTGCAGACAAGCCCTAAGCTCAGGTTTTCAACGTGAAGAGGAAAGTAATCTGACCTGTCATGCAGAGTTGTGTAGCTGGAGCTCTCTGCCCACATTGATCATACCCCATGAGCCAAGCTGTTGATCACAGAGGTATCTCAGCCACCTCACCTGAAGCAGCTGGGTCTAGTGCCCATCCATGCATCTTCAGAATATGAAGATGTTAGAAGGCTTGACATCCTCTGTCTTTGGATTTATAACTCAGCGAGGCTTGGGCCTCGGAGGAACTCTACAGCTAATCTGCAAACATCAGCTTGGTTAGGCTTACTCCCCTTGAAACCTACCAGCATCATTCAGCCTGCAGCACTTGAATGTCAAAGACAATACTGCTACAAAGGAGACCCACTGCCCAGAGTGGTCCAGTAAGATCACACATGCAGCTAGGATACTTGCTGCCCGGCAGCATCCCCCTTGTAGCATCTGGGGCCAGGGATGAAAACACACCTGCCATGATGCCGTAGCTCCCTCTAGCTCAGGAAACACTGAGGCTAAGGACACCCTGGGCATGAATTTATGGTTAGCTGACCCCACCTGGTGTCCAGAGTCTTGCAAGACAGACACATGGCCCTTGCAGAGCTGCTCAGCAAGGTGGGGGAATATGGAATAATGCCCCCCGCCCTCTGCAGCAGAACATTTGGGGATCAGTAAGTTTGTCTCAGAACCAGACCCTGCTGCAGCACAGCACCCCCTTTAGCGCCATGCTGGGGCCCTGTAGCCAGCCTTAACTCTGAAATGAGATTGCCCCATTTTGAATCATCTGCTCCCTCCTTGCACTATAGTGCTCCCTAGTGCCACACTGTGGCACTGCGACCAGTCTTGACTTGGAAGTGAGAATGCCCTTTGCTTATGCATGGGCTCGTCCCTTGCATTATAGCACCTCCCACTGCCATGCTGAGGTACTGCGCTACACTTAAATTCTGAAGGTACAGCACCCCCATTGAGCCATGCACAATGCTCACCACAACACCCCAAGCACCATGCTAGAGCAGGTGGGCCTGCACTGACTCCAAGGGGAGAGCGCTTCTCCTAGCCATATCCCTGCAATGCAGTTCCCTCTACCAACCTGCTGATTTACTGACTCAGTGCTCAGTCAGCAAGAAGAACTCCCTCTAGTGATGCAGAAGGCACAGACAACCCCAGTCTCACTTTACTTACCCACAAAGTACAGCAGGTGTTAAAGGATCTCTTAGCTGTCCATGACCTGCTGAGCATGGCTAGAGGAGTTAATCTGGGGACACTCAGTTCACCACCTCCCCTGGGATGCTTCCATTTCCAGCTGGTGGAAGCTACACCATTGCCAGTGAGATTTGATCAACAAGCTAACTAAAAGCTGGCGAAGTCTAACAAACTCAGTAACTGTGGGTATGCAAGAGTCGGGGTTGCCTGTGCTAATTCTAGACTGCAGCTATTGAACCAACAGGGGAATGAGTCAAAGACTGGGATTAAACACTGTGAAATACCGGAAGATAACTAACAACTGTTCCAACCTATTGTGCAAAAGTGTGAGTTAAGATCACACTGGGAGCCAGTTTAATTTCCTTTCAGTTCCTGTTGGCTCTCTGGCAAAGCAATAGAAAGCCACTTATTATTTCTGTGTAAGGCCGGCTGGAAAATTTCATTATTCCATTTAACATCTTTTTTCCCCTTTGCGTAATCTGTCTGATTCCAGCTGTCACTCGAAGGCATTCTGCCCTGGCATTTTGGGTTCCCAATGAGTGAAATCTGGTTTAATGGGATTAGCTGTGGTCTGATAAACTAGATCAAAGGGATGGCGGAGGCTGATTGCACCTGATTTAAATAATAATAAAGAAATCTCCTATTTACAGTAGATGTGCCTGTTCATTAATGTCTTAATTCTGTTAAAGCCCCGTGGTAATTGTAGCAGGCTGTAATGAGCAGGAAGCTGTGAGACTGCAGCGTTTAGTCATTAACACAGATGAAGTAGGATGGCATATACCAAATGGGTTTTGCGGAAATACTCACAGCAGGACTGGCCAGCCATGCTTGTCAGATTGTTTCAATTGGACATGTACTTTTAAACAGCCTTTCCTGTACTGTTCAGGTACACTATTAAGCATGTTCTACCACAGATGGGGCAGCATTCGGAAATGAGTAAGGTTATCCCTGAATATAGATATAGAGCCAAATCCTAGAATCCTTCCCCGGTATTATTTAAATTTTTAGTGAAGCAAAACTGCCGCTGAAGTCGATAGCTGGTTGCCTGAATAAAGGCTGAGTGAGACTTCAGTAAAGATTTAAGGATTTAGGCAACAGTTTATAAAGGACTTTGAGCCAGAATCGCAAAGGGGTCTAGGCACCTGAAGATACAGTGGGCATCTACGGAAGTTTGCCAATAAGCCTAAGTACTGAATGGGAGTTAGGATCGCTTTTGCAGGCCCTGTAGAGCCTTTCTCTGCATCTTTACATGCCTAAATATCTTTGAAAGCCTGGGCCCATTTGCTTTATAACAAGATATCTTTAGAGCCTGATACAAACAACACATACGTAACCCTCATGGAAAACAGTATTATAATCTCCATTTTACTAAAGAGGAAACTGAGGCACAGAGCAGTTGTGAGCTGACCAGGCTCACAGTAGTCTGCACTTAAACTCCTTCCAAATGCCCGTGCCTGCACTTAGACCCATATGGTCTCTTGAATCTCACTGCATGGGAGGAGCTATATGATACCTGGTTATTCTGCTCACAGAGGGACAGCACCAGAAACATAGCTCGTCATCTGTGCCTAGCGACTTATATGTCTAGTCCAAGGCAGAAATTGGGCAAGCAGACATGAAATGAAGGAGCAAGAAATACGGCACAGTGTGCAAAGCAGGCCGGTGGGGTGCTCCCTCCAAAGGACATGGAAACTTCCTGCTTCCAATAATACAAACAGAGAGGGATCCAGCCAAGTATGTAAGGGCTTTCTCTCGTATCTAGCCACTGAGAAGAGCAACAGGCTTCATCAGAATATTGCTTGACTCCTTTGTTCACTTAGTATGTGGCAGTGTTGCTGGCCTGGAGGAAGCTGTGGTTGAGCTAACCTGCTGCTGCTGAAGCTGCTGCTAAAATTCCCCATCTTCAAAGCAGCTGACACAGTAGGGCTTTCTCCCACAAAAGATCATGCAATAAATAAATCTGTTAGTCTTGAAAAGCGCCACCACCAGACTCCTTGTTTGTTTTACAATAGTAAAATGTCTTAACACTCTCCAGGATAGTTTGTTGCGGTTTCACTGCAGCAGAGTAGAGACGAGAGTCCTAGCTGCACCGACAGAGGGCCAGAGATTGTCCCTTCCTTAAAGAGATTCCAAACAGAACTGGTCAGAAACCAGATTGTCCAGCCCACAAAAAATGTCGAGATTTTGTATTTTTTTTAAATTCTGAATCAAGACGAAACACCAACATTTGGAAATTTTTCACAAGACTAAATTCTAGGAGGGAAAAATCATTTTGGGTCAGTCAGAATTTTCTGTTTTTCCCACTCTGAAATGTTTCCTTGGGATTTTAACCCACCTGCAAATTGTCTTTCACCAACAGAAAGTAACATTTTGTATGAAAAATTGTTCTGAAACCAAGAAAAGTTGGATGTTTCCTGAACATGTCAAAGTCTTCCCCCCAAATCCCCCCATCCCAGTATTTTTTCAAAACAAAATTTCATCCAATGTGATACAGTTTCATGAAAACAACGTAGTTTCTTTGAACTGCATGTTCCAATGGAAAATGCTTTCACTGAAGATTTTTCTAACCAGGGCTACTTAAAAGACAGTTTGACAAAAGCGGTATCATTATGGCTAGAGGCCCCAAGAGGTTAGGTAGACTGGATCAGGGCCCAAAGATCAGGGCCATGAGCCTCTGAGGTCAGTCTCATTATCTTCAGGTCCCTCTTATTCTGGGACTTGTCTGGGTGCTCTGGAGCTAAGAGCCCAAGCTGCTACGGTCATGAACAAGCTCGCATTCTCAGTGGATCGGGTGCAGACAGGGTATCTGCTACACACTCTCCAGTTAAACACAGAAGCCTTGTTCTGATTTTCATACAGTGTGAGTTTTACCCAACACCCATTCTAGACTGGCACTTTATCAACCCATCATAGCAGCTTCCTGCCTAAGAAATATTGCCTAAGAGGCAATGCCAGTGTGCCACTGTTTGGATTTCAGCGCCCATTTATGATACTATTTCATATGAATATTTCATAATTGCAATAATCCACAGGAGCTCTGCCATTTTGGGTGCCAAAAGAAAGGTTACGATGTGCTGGGAATGATTATATAATTTAAGTGTAGGAATTGTATTTGTATTTGAAGTTATGAACATGGCTGGCGCTAGGGTTTCTGGCACCTCCCTGCAACCTATAAATCTGTGTGCTCCTCCCTCCCCCCCCCCCCCATGCAGGGCTATCCCTACGGGGGGTGCAGGGCCTGGAAGAATAGCCCTGAGCGGGGCCCCTACTCACCCCCTCTGCACTGGAGGGTAGGGCCAACCAACCTAGGGGAGGGCCGGCCCCTGTGCCAGCTGGCCCCTGCTGGCAGCATGGCCAGGCAGGGAGGAGCAATACTGGCTCCATGCTGCCTCCCACCCCCTCCATGTTGCTCCGGCACAGAGCCAAGAGCAGCACCTGTGGCCGGGGCAGAGGTGAGGGCAGACGGTGGGGGCAGACCGGCAGCATTGAACTAGCCACCCTTTTGGGTGGCTCACCTGGTCCTTGCCAGCATGGGATGGCCAGACCAGGGATGCATTCCCCTGAGGCCATTTTGGTGCCCCTCAAACAGCAGCACCCCCCTGCAGTGCTTACTTTGCTTACCATGTTTTGCCGGCCCTGGTTACGAATATGTTTGTTATAGTTGTACTTCAACTTGCGTGATTCTGGGAAACACCACAGACAGCACATTTGCTGTTGTCTCCTTAATGGCCCATAAAGGGAACCACAGCCACAATGGGCCTGTGGAGAAACCTGTTCAGTGAGTCACCTGGACTGACCATGTTACTCAACTCCATTTTGCTTTGTAAAAACTCTGCACAGCATGAGAAAGGCCAGAGGTGATAAAAGAAGCTGAGCCCAACTCCATTTTGTCGTCAGTTTTTGGCCGACACCCACTTCTGGATCTATCACCTGCAACTGACCAAAGGACTGAGGTCAACCCGGGTACTAGGTGCACACCAGAGGATCTGTGCATGCTTGCAAAGTCCAAATTCTTCCAAGGAGTTGCTTTCCATGGACTTTTAGTTATTTGTATGTATGTGATTCACTTTAATCTTTTAACATCTCTCATATTTTCTTTCTTTCTTTTTTATAATAAACCTTTAGTTTTAGTTACTAAAGGATTGGCTGGCAGTGTGGTATTTTGGGTAAAGCCTACACTGATACTATTCTGTGCAATGTGGCTGATGCTTTGGGGTCAGGAGAAACCTTCCTGAGTAAAGAGCCTGGAGCTGTGAGCAACTTGTCTCTACTAAACCCAGTGGCTCTTTGGGAACCAGGAAATGAAGTGCAATAAAGGGGGCAGGTTATGCTTTATTATGCTTCTTGATAAATGGTGTGGGGATTCAGAAGCATTATCTGTTATTGAGCAGGAATCTGGCTCTCATTTTTGCAGCTTTCCCTGATCTTTGCATTTTCAGGTGGTTATCCCAGAAGGCCCAGGCCACAGTCAGGACAGAGCAGTCACTCTGCTCCCGTAGAGTCCTGTGTCTAATGTCCATCTGTGATAACATCAGAGCATAAGTTGAAAGCAGGGCTGGCCCAACCATATAGGTGAACTAGGCAATCACCTAGGGCACCAGGCTTTGAGGGGTGCCAGATTAGACAGAATTGAATTTTTCATCTATTTGAAAAAATATATTATCTCTTACAAAACATGTATGGGAGGTGCCAAAGGCATAGTTTGCCTAGGGTGCCTTGGGCCAGCCCTGGCTGAAAGTGTAAGCTAGCACCAGAGGACGCAATATTATTCCACGGTGGTAAATCACTTCCAGATTCCACCTGAAGGGCAGTTTATATTCCAGAACCGTTTCAGTGTCTCTCAACATAACTACAAACGAGATTCTTCTTCGTGCAAAGGTTTGTCCTTTCTTGACTCCTGCTCAGTTACATATGTTGGCAGCAAGAGGAAAAAAAAAAAAGGATTTGAATCTTGTCCGCTTTTTGAGGTGGCCTAGGGCAGTAACATTTATGAAACGCTGGCTTCTGAGTGCTAGAGGGAGGGGGTGACTTGCCAACTTCATGATTTTGTCACTGAATTGAGTGCTGTTTTGGTTTTCCTAGGGAGGAAATGAGTGTTGCTGGGTATAACTACACTTGTGAGTTAGTTTGAATTAAGGAGGCTTCATTTGAACTAACTTAGAGCCTGTCTACACTAAGCTGTGTACACTAAGGAATTCCTTAATTCGAACTAATCAAAGCTTAGTTCAAACTAGAAAGACCTGTTGGTTAGCTTGAGCTAAGCCCTTAATTCGATCCTTAGTTCAAACTAAGGACACTGTAGACAAGGATTAACCCTTAGTTCAAACTTAATAAGTTTGAACTAAGGGCAGTTAGTTCAAATTAATAAAGTGGACTAATTCAAACTAATGTTAGTTCAAATTAGTCCATGGTGTTAATTCGAACTAAACTCGAATTTATTTGTTTGAATGAACAAATTTGAACTTTTCCTAGTGTAGACATAGCCCAAGGGAACAGTGACAAATCTAGTGACTCCCACTGCTTAGCTTAGTGATGTTGAGAGAGAGACACAGCTGATTGGCAGAGGCACAAAAACATTCTCAGGCAGCCCAATAGTGTTACAAAAAATCCATTCCATGTTCCTCTTACTACCTTCTGTTGCACACCAAGGCAATGTCATTATGTCTCCACAGCCTTAACCAGATATGACATGAATGGAGTCCATCCAATGATGATGGTGTGCTGTTGTGGTTGCTTGTAGGTAGCAATGGCAGTCATGGAAGGCAAGGAAAAGTGGCAGGGGGGCTAAGGGAATCTGGATCTCATCTATAGGGAGCAGAGCCCCACAGGAAGGGGTGGAGGGGTGGCCAAATGCCATGTTCAGAGCTAGGAGGTACCCCAAATCTGGCCCATGTAACCCATTACCAGCACCTGACTAACAGAGACACCAACACAGCTGGCCAATGATAACAAAATAAACTCAGCTGTCAAGACGGGATCTTTTGATATTGTTGTTGCTTTCTTGTCATTGTCCTCTTGCCTCAGCAGGATGACCAGAGAATCTGATAAAGGACGCAGGCGCAGCAGGGTTCCATGGTATCCCCCAGTTAGACAAGCTGACTTCCTATTCCTTGGAGGGGGATTTTGATCAGTTAACATTTCAGTGGCTAAAAGCTAAAGATCTGTTCACAAAGGGAGTTTCCTCCATCCACCTCACCCAGGGACTAGTGCCTGGCCCAATCACTAACATTTTTTACTAAGCAAAAGATCATAACTCTTCTCCCAAGAGACGATTGTATCCTTCTTTCTTCCAGCCCCTTTCCATTAGATCCAGCTTTTCACCCCCTACTCAGATCTGAGCCCAGTTACTTGCTAAGCATTTATTCAACCACTGGGAGCCCAAATCAAATCCTTCCTTTTATGCACAGTTCTAACAGTGAATCAAATGTTTACCCAAGATTGATCCATTTTCCTAAATTCTGACAGAACCCTACGCCCAGGATAGTTTGATCTGCTTGGTTGCCTGCCAGCTAAGCAATCAGCCCCTCAATAGCGAGGGCTCCCAGGGTCTGCAGCTCCAGGGCAGGCAACCCAGTGCATGGGGCCAGGGCTCCATTCCCTTTCCCAGTGAATGTTCGATTTTTGCATCTAATTTCTAACGGGAATTAAACCAGGTTTTGAAAGATCCAAATCTTCTAGGAAATGGAATTCCCTTTCTTCGCCCAGCTACACCACAACATGCCTGTTCAAATCTCATTGTCAGTGGATTATCACCAGGTCTGGTTTGTTCCTTAGCATCCTCATGGAAATGTGCCTTATTCAGAACACAAGAGGAACAAACACAAAAGGTGTGCTTCCCTGCTGGTACTGCAGTGACCCCTGCTAGAGGACACAAAGTATCCCTTGATCCAAGGTACTTATGTGACCACATCACAGTCTTCCATTTATTTATCCTCACAACCCATCTGTCAGACAGGGCAAGGCTATGATCCCCATTGGACAGGAGGCCCAGAGACACAAAGGGTATGTCCCCACATAAGTTTTAAATCGAAATAATGCTGGTTATTTCGATTTAAAAAACATTGGGTCCTCACAACATTTTCTTCAATCGAAATGACAAGCTCCGTCATTTCGATTCAAGAAAAGTTAGATCGATTCAATAAACCCAACTCTGAAATCAAAACGACCGTTGAATTGAAACGGTCATTTCAAAACAACACTGTTTGGAGGCATTGTTTCGAAACAACATGGTTTTGATTCAAAGGATTGACCTTCCTCCCAGGGTGTATGGCACTCTGGAAGGAAGACTCCCTCTCCCAGCACCCTGGCCGGGGAGGGGATCAGGACCCTGGCCAGGAAGGGAGGACATGGATGGGGGGAATGGAGCAACAGGAGCCAGGCATCCGCTGCTGCTTGCCAGGCGGTGGGGAAAGGGAGCCCCGGGCACCTGGCTCTCCACCCATAGCTGCTGGGCACACGGGGGAAGGGACCGCGGTGTAACTGGCATTCCACCCCCCGTCAGCAGGGATCCCCATGCACCCTGCATCCCCTGCTGCTGGCCGGACTGCGGGGGCATGGATTGTGGGGCGTCCAACATCCTCTGCCACTGGCCGGATGGCAGGGGCAGGGATCCCAGCACACCCAGTATCCTCCGCTGCCCTGCAAGTGGCAGGAGATGCTGGGAGCCCTGCAATCCCTGCCCCCGCCGCCCAGCCAGTGGCAGGGGATGCTGGGCACAGGGGGATCCCTGCCCTGGGGGCTTTTTTCCCTGCCACTGGCTCCCCTAGGCTCTCTTCCTGCCAGGGAGCCATGTTGCCACAGCTCCCAGGGTGCCTCTCTCCTAAATTGAACTAGCAAGTCCTGTGTCCAAACATGCTAGTTTGATTTGGGTTTTTTTTGACTGGACCTGTTAAATTGATTTAGCTTGAGTCGATATAATGACTTTTATATCAATTCAGCTTAAATTGATTCCACTTGAATTGATTTTATAATGTGTGTGTGGACATAGCCTAAATGTCTTGCTCAGAGTCACAGAGGAAGTCTATGGAACTTTCTGTACGAAGGGCCAAATCCTGGGCTTACATTCTGGGTGAGCAGTTTTCTGTGTGATTTCTCCAGTGCTGGGCTAGTTGTCCTGAAGTTTTGGACTAGCATTCTGGGCTGGCAGTTAGGCCAGAACAAGTTCTGGGCTAAGGATTTCTTATGTACACTCCCAAGTTCTGGACTCGTATCCTAATCATTGGACCATACTTTGTCTGCAAGATGAGTAACTAATTGTGAAGGCACACAAAATCTATGGTCATTTTTGCCAATTTTGATGTGGAAGTCCAGTCCTTGGAAACATGGTACAGGGTGGGCAAGATTTTTAAAGAGATTCAGGCACCTAAATGAAAATAGGCACCTAGTTTGGTTTACAGACATGCCTAAGTAGGTTAGGTGCTGAGGCATCGCTGGCACTGGGCACCTGGGGCATGTGCCCCGAATCCCAGCGCCGGTGCCCTGGATCTGGTCAAATTGGGCCGGAGATCTGGGGCCCAGCTGCCGGTGGCTGCAGCGGCCCTGTCCCCGGCCGGGGATGCGGGACCTAGCTACCCGTGGCTGCTTCTGGCCCCAGCCCCAGCCGGGGGGTGGGGCCTGTGGGCTGTGGGCGGGGCCTGGGCCCGTGCCCCGGGTCCCTCCCTGGGCCAGCGATGCCTCTGGTTAGGTGCCTAACTGCCATAAAGAATCAGAGTCATTGAGCACCATGCAGTATTGGGCTCAACACCCAGATTCATGAGACTCCAAATGAGCACCAGAGATACTAAAAAAAGAATGTAACAGTCCAGGACCCCTATGCCCAGCTGGCCAGAGTAGAGCAAGAAATGGCAGCCTCCACCTGCCCTGCAGCACCAGGGGCAACTTCTACAGTTTAATTGGTTTGTACAAACAATACCTTGCTGCACAAACCAGCTATTTGTTTTGCAAACCAAAAAAAAATTTGCTGCTGAAGCATTCCAAATGTCTTTCTGGCTGCCAGATCAAAAAATGGATTGTGAGGAAGAAATGAAAGCACGCACACAGAAATGGAGACTCTGACTGTGGGTACTTCAAGCAAAGACCCCAGAATCCAGCTGCCTGTGTGTGTATTTAAACTCCAGTCCATCTCATTGAGATGGCAGAGGCATTGCTGCAGCAAGGTTAGATATGGAGCTAGGGATGACAACCAAACGCTACAGAAATGTCAACATTAGCATGAGCCAAAGGAGAGGACTGATTGGGGCTGCAAGTGAAGGCCTGTGTATGAAGGGTGTTAGGAAGGTCTGGGGACGAGATGATGGCAGATCTCTGCCAGGGCTGCCTAAAGGCGCCCTCTCCTGGGAGATTTTTCCTCATGTTCTGAAGCTGCTTTCACAAGGAGCATTGTCAAACTAAAAAGCCATCTGTTTTTTCAGGATATCTTCTTCCCTAGTCTACTCACATTCTCTTCTCACCAGCTGTCGTTTCTGTTCTGAATTTGCCTGTAAGGTAAAACACAGTATAACCCTCTCTGTGGAGCTACCATGCAGTTTGCCACTGTCACGCTGATAGCTCTATTTCTGTCTTGTTGCCCTTTCCTAGACTGTGGCTTTGCCCCATCATTGAGACTATAAGTTCTTGGGGGCAAGGATTGTGTATGAGGCTGAGTTACAGTGTCTACACAATGGAGCAATGGTCTCAGCTGGTCTTTAGACAGTGCTATAATAATATGCTGAGGTCAGATCAATTTGATCACAGAGCAAGAATACTTGGCTTTTACCTAGAGCTTTCCAACAGGAGATCTCAAAACGCTTTACAAAGGAGGTCAGTGGCATTATCCTCCTTTTTCAGATGGGGAAACTGAGGCAAAGTGGCTTAGCCAACATCACCAGACAGGCCAAGCCAGGAATTGGGGTAGGAAGATTGAAAGAGGTGGGGCACGAAAGCAAGAGCCATACAGTCTCCACTCTAGGGCTTCAGACCCTACAAAGGTCAGTCAGAACCCCCCAAAGAAGAGATTGGGGCTGTCTTCCAAGCAGGTGCCACCAGAAGGGTTTCTTAGAAAAACTCAACCATATATGACAGCTGCCCCCCATTGCCCCAGACCAGTAGTTGAGCCACTGTCTAACTCCCCTAGGAGCTGAATCTCCCACTCGCATAACGAATGGCAGGGGTAATTGTGACACTTGAGCCCACATGAAACTCAGAGAGAAGAGCACAGGTTGCAGGAGGGAAGGGTTTTGAGGGGGCATGAGGACATCAGTCTGCATCCACACGGCTGGAATATCAGACACAGCATTTTTGTCAATAGTTCTCTGAACTAAGCACCAGTTTAGTTTTACAAGCTTGGAGTCACAGACTTCAAGGGCAGAAGAGGTAAGAGGGTTGTCTACCCTGACCTCCTGTATGTCACAGGCTATTGGCTCTATTCTTCTTCCACATATGCAGCCCAGCAATTAATGTGATGTCCCAGCATGCACTACATAAAATGGAGGTGTGATGGTGGTGAAGATCTTGGTTCTAGTCAGTTCACTCTCCCATTCCTAGTGGCCCAGCACAGTGCTGCTGTCTTTGGATCACTGGTGCTATGGGGATGTGTGGGGGATGAAATCCAGTAAATACCCCCACCCTTTTCACTGTGATACCTCTTAAATAAAGCTTGTCTCTTTCAACAACAGAAGCTGGGCCAACAAATGCTATTACCTCACCTTGTTTCTCTAATATACTGGGACCAAAACAGCCACAAATAACACTGCGAGCAACACTGGGCAAAACCAGAACAGCATTTTTTTTTCCACTGAGGATAATTTGAGGGGGGTGCTGGAAAATTAATCCCATGTTCTACAAGGTCCTAACCTTGCTGCAGGTTCAGAAGAAAAACAGGATGGGGAGATTAGCTTTCTGTGAGCCCAGCACAAGGATCTGCATCTTAATATGACTGGGGAAATCGCCAAGCACCTCTTAATAAGATTTTAAACAAACTAATCAGCAATATTGGATTTTCAAGGATTTCAGTGGGAATTCTTGCTAATTGAGATATACTGCCATTAGCAGCTCCCAGTAGGAGTTCCCATCGCTGTTAGTCCACAGGTGGGAGAACATGATGTAATTTATAAAATCAATAATAGCATGGCCAATTAAAAAAAATCCAACAATTAGTGCCAGTGTTTGAAATTAGAATAGCTGAGAAAGAGAGAGAGAGTGTGTGAGATGTACCATTCCAACACACAGGACAGACCCCTTAGTTGGAACCACTGTCCCTTCATATCTAAGCACTGCAGGAAGATTTAACCACAGCCCAGCTTCCTGCAGTATTGGTAACACAACAACCTAGACTGGAAGTCTGTAAGCTACTGAACTATTCCCATATGGTGTGCAGATTGCCCTGGCCTGATCTTTATCAAAGATGTAATGGTTATTTTTGAACAATTAATTAATTCTCCTCCCCCCACCCCATAGAAAAAGAGAGCATTATTTTACCCAGCCTACAGAAGGAACAATGAGACCAAGGCCAGGTCTACATCGCAGACCTACTTCAGTATGACCACGTCACAGAAGGCAGTGAAAATACCATTGCCCTGAATGATGTAGTTATACTAACCTTAACCAATGTGTAGATAGCACTAAGTTGGCAGGGCAGTTTCTTCTGTCAACATGGCTACCACCTCTCGGGGAGGTAGCTTAACTACTCCAATGCAGGAGCTTTCTCCTCTCAGTGTAGGAGCATCGTCACTTAAGCAATACAGTGGCACAGCTGCCTCAGTGCAGCTATGTTGATGCAGAGATTTTAAGAGTAGACCTGCCATTAGGCTCAGAACCTTGAAGATATTTAGGTACCAAAGTCCCACTGGGAGTTATAAATACCTTTGAGAATACGGGCCTTACTGATCAACTCAGGAGTTAGTCATGCAATGAGTGAGACATCAGTGGAGAACCCAAGAGCCCTGGCTCTCACTCATTACTATTTAGATTACAATAGTGCGGGGGGGCTGATTAGGGATTGCGCTAGCTACTGTGCAAACATAGCAAAAATCTTCCAGGCTACATATCAGAGAGATGCAGAGAGCAGGTAGGAGTCAACACAAGGTGACAGTGGGATGATCTTGGTTAATGCAACAAGCACTGGTCAGTACACACCGGGTGCCTAGCCACCTGTGACTGTTTTGTAGGCATCACCGCAGAAAAAGATTTAAGGAAAATTATTTACTGGCTTTATGGGTGTTTATGAGGAGCCCTCCCTGTGCATCACAGGACAAAGCAGGAAGGTGCCCAGAGGAAAATGTCACTAATGAGTGATGGAGGTTGGCATTGATGGTGGGAAACGACATCTCAGCAGCACAGGAAAGAGGATAGACAGGGTAGGATACGTCATGAAGAGCCCTGCAAGTGGAGACAAGGAGTTTGTGTCTGATACAATAGAGAATGGACAGCCAGTGGAGAGATGCAGAAGGAGGACCACGATCAGTGATGAGCCAGGAAGCTGATCATTGATGCAGTGTTTTGAATGAATTTAACCCACTCATGGTAGATGAGGAAGGATGGTTCAGTGTGACTGGTAGTCAGGGACTCTGAGGATCCATGTTTGATTCCCCTGCTGTCACAGACACTCTGTGTGATCTAAAGCAAGTTATTCAGTCTCTCCGAGAAACCCTCAGACTACATCTACACTACAAAGCTATGCTGTCTTAGTCTCCAAAACTAGACACAGGATATGTCAATAGAAGGAGTACCATGCCTTGGAATAGCATTACTATAGCTATGCTAACAGAAGTACTCTTCTGACAGCACAGTCATATCTGCACTGGGGGCTCTGCTGGCATAGTTAAATAGCTCGTGTGTTGTGACCTTTTCACACCCCTGACTGACACAGTATGAGCTTAATGTCTAGACCAAATCTCCTTTTTGTGTCTAACTTTAGCTTGTTTTCTCACACTCACAAAGCCTGGTCAAATAACACTAGTGGAACATCATACTAGTTTCTGGACAGACTAGTTTTAGATGGGGTCCTTAGCTGTCTCTCACAGCGATTGTGCTGGAAGGCTGCACTCAACATTTCAGTTTCAATGAGGTTTGACTCCAGTTAATTCTTCTTGGCTGGAACTAGCCCCACAGCAAAGCTAACAAATGAAAGCAACAGGCTTGACTTAGACATCACTGATGCTGTGTTTACACCTGTGCAGCTCTCTAGGCCTCACTGGAGTCACTCTGAGTTTGGACCAGCCTCTATAAGACGGAGCTCAGCCTCGAACCAAAGATTTCGTGGGGAATGATCTCAGCAAGGGTTTTATTGTTTAAATATTTGCCGTTACTGATGATAATGAAGCAATTTTGTATTTCTGAGCACTTAGCCCATTTAGGATTCTCATTAGCTGTAGCTAAACCCCAGCCAGGACAAGGCTGTGTGTGTGTCACAGAACATGGAGCTGGGATGCTGTAGGCAGTTCCATGCTCCCTGCCACTGAATTCTGCTGTGGTCTCCATACCAGGTCTGAAATTACTAACAATTTCAGAGAGGACACAGCCCATCGGGGTACAGACTGGCTGAATGACATGAACAGTGTCACCGCTAAAGAATGCATGCGTGAAAATAACCACTCGGATGCCAGTGGCATTGGCAAGCTGTGAACTATCAGACTTTGATGCTTGTCTTGGTGAGGTGCAAGGAGAGGAGACTTTGGCCCAGATCATTAAAGGTATCTAGGCAACCGATTTCAATGGGAGTTATGTGCTTAAATGCCTAGAGCAGGCTTGTCCAACATGCGGCCTGGGGCGCAGCATCCGGCCCGCCAAGGGCTTTTATCCAGCCTGCTGAGTGCTGCCACAAGAGCCTGGGAGCTGGGGCTGGCTGGGGCTATCTGGAATACTCTATATTGCTACATCAAGTGTGCAGGCAGACATTGACAATTCGTGCAAGCAAAAGCAATGCTAAATATCACACTAATCATTATTTTATTAAAGCTTATTAATAAAGATTAATTTGCATGTGTTACCTATCAAAAATTTTCTTACCACCCCCCCCAACTGAGAAAAGAATTGCAATGTGGCCCCTCACCCGAAAAGGCTAGCCAATCTTGGTGTTTGTCAGTATTGTGCAGGGTGTTGAGTGCCTCACAAAGGGAAGAGTCTAGAAGACATGAAATAAGTAGGTAAGCAAGAAACTCAGTGATGCCCTGCAGAATTGAAAAGTTTCTGTTATTTTTTTTCAGAGCAATGTTCTGTTTCATAATTGTAGTGCATATTAACAAACAAACAAACAAACAAACAAACAAACAAAAAATTTGAAAGGACAAAATCAAACCCAAACCTTGCACAGGTATCCAAATTAAACATTCCTATTGACATAATATGATTATTTTTTCCAGATTATTGGTTTTGTGAACATTTCCAAACTATTAAGTTTTTGGTCCCATTTCAGGGTGGAAGGATAAGTTGAAATCTTGCACACTCTCACAGGATAGGAAAGCCATTTCCCAGCCAGCTCTGCTCTCAGGTGGCAGGGTTAGAATTGGCAGATTGGCTCCCATTTGCTGTTATAATCCACCGAAGACATGGCACTGGCTGCACAGTCTGCCTGTTCCACTTCAGTACATAGCTGAAATAACCAGCAGGCAGGGTGCTTCTCTCTGCTCATTGCTGCCCTAGAGCATTTGAGTGGACCAACCCTTAGATCAGTGGTTCTCAACCAGTGTTCTGCAGCAACACCCAAAGTGTGCCGAGAGCATCCCCTAAAGCTAGAGTTGAAGTTCCCTCCCTGTTCAGCCCAGCCACATGGGCTGTGCAGGGCTGGGAAAAGGCAGGGGTTAAAGTAAGGGGGAAGGCACTGGAACACAGTTCCGGGGCCCCCTATTTTTAGGCAGGCAGCATTCCAGCCCCCCTAAAAATAGAGGAAGGCACCCGAACACAGAGTTCCAGGGCTCCCCCTAAAAATAGGAGGAGCAGTCCCAACGCAGCATTTGGGTGGCTCCACCTTAAACCCCGCTCCACCTCAACCCAGCCAGCAGAGAGGGGCAGGAGGCTGGTAGTGTGTGAATCTCCCCGTGCAGGGGAGAGGGTGTGTAGCAGGGGCGTGGGGTGGCTGTTTAGTTGGGGAGGTGTAGTTGGGGGGTGGGCTGGCTGTGGGGGGATATAGCTGGGGGCTGGAGGCCTGGGTCTGGCCCCTGCAATGATGGAAGGGTCCATCACAGGCAGCAGGGGACTGGAGAAGAGGAGGATGGGACCCACTGGGGTGGGAGGGAGCAGCAGTGGGGTGAGGATTTGTCCTGGGTGGCAGGGAGCCACTGTGGAGAAGGGGGAAGTGGGTGCTGCACCATGCTCTCCTGCCCTACCTTCCATTCCCCAGCTTCCCCCTGCCCCACCCCACAAAGCCACACTTGTTCTCCCTTCCTCTCTCCTCTCTTCCCATCCTTGCGCTGTTCCCCACATGGCTGCCCATGTTCTCTTTTGCCACCCCTGCCCTGCTCTGCTCTCCACACACACTCCTGCCACTGCACATGACTCCTGACCTCCCATTTTGCCACCTCTGCTCTGCTACGTCTACTACCTTACATAGCAGCATTTATGAAACACTTGTGCCATGGTTCATGAATATTCATAAGTAATTTGTTAATTTGAATATTCATGAGTTTTTTTAATAGTGGTGTGCCTCAAAAAATTTGAAGGTATCAAGGTGTGCCACAGCAGAGAAAAGGTTGGGAACCACTGCCTTACATACACCTTGCTGCTGTAGGAAGTCTTGGAGAGACCTCTTCTTTCGTGCCAGCCTGGCTCTTTGGGAATGCAGCTGGGTATGAAGGGGTGTCTACGGAGCAGTCAGAACTGCATACCCAGCACTCAGGGGAATACAGAATTTGCTGCCCTTGGCTACTCCCCAAAGTTAATGGTCTATGGTAGGTGGGAAGGGCATGGCTAAGCCTAGATCTCCTAAAGGGACTTCTCGTCCTGCCAGGAGACCTCCTCTCAGAACTGGGGCAGGACAACTGCTGGGTAGACTCCTCACTCTGGGTAGACTCAATCTCTGAATGGCACTCCCTTCTGTGGTACTTGGGCACCCCATGACTGCTCAGATCTCTCCTTCCGTTTTCCATTTTCTTCCTACTTAAATCCATGTGTTTGGATATCACTTGTAAACCTCCAGCTGCTGTTCAAGTAGCAAGGCTACAGAGATGAGACAGCCACACAAAGTGGGTCTGAGTCCCAGCTCAAAAGGCAGATGTGATGTTCCCTAAAAGTGCAAGCGTAAGAAGAGCCATTATCTATCTGAAGCCACCCAGAGGTGAAAAGGCTTTGTGATGACAGCAGCTGCTGGTTAGAAGCTTGCTGTACACTCAGCTGTACAAACCACTTGAAAAGCCCCCAGGTAATTAGTTCTCTTTTGGCATCATAATAACCATGCAAATATAAATCCACACTCCAAACTTGGCCTGATTTCAAGAGGCAAAGTGAGAAAGGGAAATTTGAGCAGCTCAGGAGTGGGGCTGGAGCATTAATGTCAACGTCCTCCTGCCTGGATCTTTTGAGAACTCAGTCCAAAATGCGAATGTCTAACTAGCTGTGGTCGATTTGACAGGCTTCCGTGATAGATGTCAGCAGAGCAGATGACAAAAGAATTCTGATCCTTGTGTTGCAGTTTGAATGGCTTCCCCCGGCTACATGTTGTTTTTTTCCGAGTGAATTTCAGGCAGGTGATAGGGGCCAGTTAGACACAGCTGGCTAATGAGGTCTGCCAGTTTCTTGCAGAAAAGCTTTAGCATCAGCAGTGAAAGCTTCCACTCACTAGCCTGACCAATGTGCTTCCACTCCAGCCTACAGTGTGGCCCCCCTGCTGACGTGGGCTCCCTGGACTCAGCTTTGCCAATGTATTTGCTATCCTCGTGCTGAGCAATTTGCCCGTGGCTCAGACGGTATTTCTCAGTTCTACCTTTCAGCCCTGTCATTATTGCAGCCCTGGAGCCCCACGCATGGCTCCTTTGAACCCCTCATGACACTTACCCTCCCACTAGTCCCTTCCGTCCTTCTGGTCCCAACCCCCTCTGATCAGACTGACCCCCAGATCCTAGGCAGCACCTTTCCCCAAAGATCCCCGCTGCTGCTGCTGTCTCCACACTCACTCTGCAGATAAGTGCCACCCTCTGAACCCCCAGTTAGTGCTTCCTTTGATCATCTTCTCCCCACCCCCAGGCAATAGATGCTCCCACCCTTTCCCCCTGCTGCTTTCACTGCTGTTCTGTGCACCTCCCCTGCTGAATCCCCACATCACTGATTGTTCCTGATCTCCTTGCCCAGTCCACCTCTGGGTGCACCCCACCATCTCTCTGCTGCCCCCTGGCTGCTGGTACTACTGGTCCCATCTCTTCTATAACCTGATCCTTCTTATTACCTTCTCTATTTCAGCATCTCATCCCAAACAAGATCACTCAGCTCCTGTTGGTTAACACCAAAGCCTCAGGGAGCAAGTGAACTCAGCTCCAGCTGGTAAACAGCAAGCATGATATAGCTTTCAGGCTCCCATCTCATCCACTGAAGTGATCAGAACCAACTCAAGAAGCTTTGCATTTTAACGGGCAGGGCCCATTCTGGGAGTGTGTTGTTTCAGTACATCCTAAACCCTCTGTAACTTAGAGCTCAAAAGCACATTCACATCCCGCCTGGATGAGCACTGTGTTTGTGTGCCAGCCTCTGGACCCAGCCAAATGTTCTTCTGTGCATATTTGTTGATAAACCCAACACAGCAAAGGCTAGCCTGGATCCCTTCTCCTTCCCCTTGGGCCGCCTCATCAGCACCCACACTGGCTTGTTCCTGCTGCCATTGACTGAGGGGAGCGACATGAAGGTAATGTGAGCTGCCAGAGCACTGAGTCTTGCTGGAGGGGGGGCCTAGCATTGAGAGAAGGGAGCCATTGCTCTTTTGGCTTCCCAAGAGGCATGGAGCTTCTGCCACCATCCCCAGTTCTGTACTGTTTCTGACATGCATCATGGATAGTGTAAGCAGGAACCCTCTAAGCTCCAGAGGCCTCTGGGGCGTCCTGCAATCTACAGGGACTGTTTAGGAGCACTGTGTGCTACCTGACTCCTGGCTTGCTTCTGCTGACTGGCATTCCAGGTTTCCCACAGGCTTTCCAGCTTCCTGGCTGCCTGAAGCCCTCAGGGTCCCTTGCAGAGCTGTTTGTCAGCAGAGGTCATGGTCCCAGTGGGCATTGAACTAAGATCAGCCACAAAAGCATACAATGAGAGACAGCTGCAGCTGGGAGCTGGCTTGAGGCACAGGGCCCTAGGAATTTAGGAGGCAGGGACAGATGACAGGCAAAAACTGGCAGGGGTGCAGGCTGTGGTAAAGCCAGAAAAAGCTGTATATCTTAGTGGATTGCAGGTCTGGGGATGTTGGTCTAGCTGACTGAGCTAGGCTCTGCTCCTGGCTTTAGCTTCACCAGCAGATGGCATGGCATGCTGGTGATGGGGCAAATACATACTCCCTGGCCCTTACACCAGGATTAGTGTGAAAGACCAGCTTTTATCTTGGCAATGAAGTCCTGGTCTTGATGCAGGAACCCCCTGAGGGACGTCCTCTGGCTTCTGGCAGACAGGAGGTCAGAGCGGAGGATCAGGTGGCCTCTTTGAACCTTAAACTACGTGGCTTTTGGATTTTGCCCCATGATTTCCTCCTCCACTTGGATCAGTGACATTCTGTTTCCCAGAGGAAAATGCCACTGCACATTCCCTCACTTTGAGACTCTGACGCCTCTCAACCTCTCAGAGCCTTCCTGCTGTGTTGCATTTTCCAGGCTCATGCCCCAAACACTCAGACCTAAACTGTTTTTTTAAGCCTGTCTCTGGTTTCCCAGATCCACACAGCCCCCAGATCCCTCATCCTCTGTTCCTAGTTCATAGGAGTTCAGAGCACTCATAGCTCAGTTACTCCTGATATAAAGCGATAAGTGAAGTTAGACTCCAGCTCTAAATTCAGGCTTCCTGTTGATAGGCAGAAGGCTTACTTTGTGATTATGGCACTCTACTGTGAGCCAGGAGATCTGACTTTAATTCCTGCCTCTGTCACCAGCTGACACTGAGAAAGCCATGTCCCCATTCTGAGACTCAGTTTCCTCATCCATTAGCAGGGGAATTAATAAGCCCTGCCTCATGGTCACACTTTGGTTGTCACCCTCCTGAGATCCCTGTGCTCTCCCTTTCAACAAGGAAATACTAAAGTCATGCTGCATGTATATTGAATGAATGGCCCGTAAGGTAGATAGAAAGCTGGCTATATTACCAGGCTCAGCAAGTAGGGATCAATGGCTTAATATCTAGTTGGCAACCAGTAATTAGTGGAGTGCCCCAAGGGTCGGTCCTGGGGCTGGTTCTGTTCAGCATCTTCATTAATGAGCTGGATGATGGGATAGATTGCATGCTCAGTAAATTTGCAGATGACACCAAGCTGGGAGTGGGGAATGGTAAACACATTGGAGGACAGAGATAGGACTCAGAAAGACCTAGACAAATTGGAGCATTGAGCCAAACAAAATCTCATGAGGTTCAGCAGTTTGCACTTAGAATGGAAAAATCCCATGTCCTGCTACAGCCTGGGGACCGATCGGCTAAGCAGCAGCAGTGTAGAAAAGGACCTGGGAGTTATGGTGGATGGGAAGCTGGATGAGTCAACAGTGTGCTCTTGTTGCCAAAAGGGCCAATGGCATATTGGGCTGCATCAGTAGGAGTGTTGCCAGCAGATCGAGGGGTGTGATTATTCCCCTCTATGTGGCTCTGATGAGGCCACATATGGAATACTGTATCCAGTTTTGGGCTGTGGAGGGCAAAAAAAATGATTAGGGGCTGGGGCACATGATTTATGAGGAGAGACTGAAGGAACTAGGCTCATTTAGTCGGCAGAAGAGAAGACTGAGGGGGGATTTGATAGCAGCCTTCAACTACATTAAGGGGTGCTCCAAAGAGGAGGGAGCCAGGCTGTTCTCAGTAGTAACAGAGGACAGAACAAGGAGCAATGGTTTCACATTGCACCTGGCGCCATCAAGGTTAAATGGAAAAACTTTCTCACTAGGAGGGTGGTGAAGCATTGGAATGGGTTATCTAGGGAGGTGATGGAATCCTTCTTTGGAAACATTTAAGGCCTGGTTAGACAGAACCCTGGGTGGGATGATTTAGTGGGAGTGGTCCTGCTTTTAGCAGCGGGTTGGACTTGATGACATCATTAGATCTCCTCTAACCATATGATTCTATGATTCTGTGTATTGGGCAGACTGTGTGGGTGTGGGGTTCCCATTGCACATCAGTGCCCAATTCTCTTCCCCCACATACAAGAAACTGATCTCTGTGTGGAAAATATGCCACCAAACTGGATCAGATATGAGGAAACAAATTAATCTCTGTTTCCCCTTCACTAACCAAACCTCCTGGCACTTACCACTACAGCAAAGGCAGGTGAATTTTCCAGCAACTCAGCAGAGGGTTTGGCAGGTCTTTGGGAATGGGCCTGGTCCTGGGTGGTACACCATGCCTGTTGGATTGTCTGTAGCCGCCTCTCAGGGAGCTTGATCAGAAGTGGTGCTGAGCACTCCCAGGAGTTGGCCAATGCTATTTATCTCCAAAGCAGAAGATATTACATCCTGGCCAACAAGGATGGCCCAGCAACATAAAATGAACTAGAGTAGAATGTTAAAGAGAACAAATGACTTTGCTGTTTAATAGCCCCACCATCACAATGGAGATGAGTCTTGCAAATGCCTCCCATCAGCTGAATTTTCAGCTCAAAGTGGAAGCAAGAAAGAACAAAAAGAACCCTAACAAGGAGGAACTGGATCTTTATGCTGCTTGTGCTCTGAGGAGTCAGGGTTACCAGGCATAAGCAAAAGATCTCCAGGGCATAGCTTGGTTTAGCTCTAAAGCTTGCTTATTATACATAACTCATTTGCGTGTGTATGTTTAATTGTTTTAACCTCATAAATAACCTATTTCCTTTTCCTATATAATGAATCTTTAGATAATTTGTTATAGGATTGCCTACAAGTGTTGTCTTTGGTTTGAGATCTAATGCACAATGGTCATGGGGTGGCTGGTACTTTGGGACTGGAAGTATTCTGAATATTGTTGTGACATTTGGTATAAGGGACCATCTATCACATGTGCAGGCTCACTTGGGTGGCAAACTCAGAGCAGCCCAGAGGAAATGTCTGTGACTCCATGTTAAGGCTGTTCAGAAGATGGACACAGGATAGAAGTGGCTTAATTTGTTACCCAAACTGTTTTAACTAGTACTTGCTGACTGAGGAAGGGTGTACCAGTCATTAGAGTGCTAGCATGTAACCTTGGGCAGCTGGGCTCAATTCCCTCTGCTGCTGGAGACTTCTGAAAGAGTAATTTGTGACTTATTTCCTTTTCTGTTAAACAGATGTAAGGCACTGCCCACCCTGCTGAGGATGATATGAAGCTAAATGCGTTAAAGGTTGTAAGGTGCTGGCACACTCTAGTTATAGGAGCTATAGAAATACCCAAGACTGATTAATTCACAGTTGCACAGCCTTTGTCAGATTTTCCTCATTTAACAATCCCAAGACACTGTTCTATGATCTGATTTCATCTACCCATCTCATAGATTTCTCTTTGTGAACATACTGTTCCCCTGTGGAACGCATGGGCACGTGATATAGATTCATAGATTTTGTAGCCCCTTCTGATCTCTTGAATAACGAAGGCCAGAAGATCTCATTGAACGATTCCCGCTTTGAGTCTAATAACTTGAACTGGAGCGTGTTTCGACTCTTTTAATATCCATTAAACATGAGCACTACAATGTATTTTCAGTTGTGCCCTCTTTGAAAGCAAAGCCCCAAGAGTTTATCCAGCTCTTTGCTTCTGCATTGTCTATAGTCACTGAAATAACTCTGACTATTCATTGTGTATGCCTGGATACTCCTTTGTTTTTGTGTAAGTATATGAAAGTTAGCGAGCCACCTACACAGCTTTAATTTAGACCGAGTTGCCTAAGGTGTTATGGATGTGACATTGTATATAATAAAAGCTCAAATTTTTTAACTTCAGAGACTTATGGAAATTCATCTTCAAAATCTCCACTATTGATGCTGTCTATTTACTATACATTCATAAGATTCTGTGCTGCAGGCAGCTAGACACAGATCTTGTCTCTGAGTGCCTTTGGGCTTTTAGGTGAGCGCAACAAAGGAAACTTTACACTAAACATAGAATCATGCAGTTGCTAGATCAACTTCTTTTCACGCATGCCAGACTTGAGCTGTTTTAATTGCATTCACCATCTGTCTCCTTTTCTGTACCGCAAAAAACAGCACCCAAGATGTTGTGTTGTTTCCTCATACCTTATAAACGGAAAAGGTTGGAAGGGATGCTTCAGAAAACTATTATTCTGTTTCTAGTGTCCTGAGCACCATCCACTGATTTATTACAGCCTTTGACCCTGTTATGAGAGTATTCTGTGTCAGTTTATGGGTAAATAGTTAATAAATATGGTGCTATTAGATGATGCTCAAGAAAATGCAGGTTTGCTCTTGAGTTTTGCAGGACGAAGAAAACTCCTTGTGCTCTGTAAATGGCTTCATTTGTGCAGGTCTTTACATGAGCCTTTAGCTGATTATCCAGACCAAAAGTGGATGGATTCATAGACTCATAGACTCTAAGTCAGAAGGGACCAATACGATCATTTAGTCTGACCTCCTGCACAATGCAGGCCACAAAACCTCACCCACTTCTGTAATAAACCTCTAACCTATGACTGAGTTATAAAAGTCCTCAAATCATGGTTTGAAGACTTCAGGGTACACAGAATCCATCAGCAAGTGAGCTGGGCCCATGCTAGTATAGAGGAAGGTGAAAATCACCACAGAGCCCTTGCCAATCTGCCTTAGGGGAAAATTCCTTCTGGATCTGGTGTTCTGCTGTGCCCTACAGACAGATATAAGCTGTGCAAATCAGATCTGGAACCCAATTTACCTCTTGCATGAAGAGTAAGGTTGGGCAGTTCCGTTCTGTGCAGGCTCCAATACATTTCTGCTTTACTTCATCTGTCCCAGGGATGGGTCAATCAGCTTTCTGGCATGACCATCAGGAGCGTCACTGCTCTGCGGCAAGACCCAGGACATGGGCATGGATATGGCCCCCCTGCCAAGAACCCTGTCCCTCTGCCCCGATTCTGGGCCCAGGCCCGATCCTGCCTCAGACTTCCTCTCTCCGTGGGCGGCCAGGCCCTGGATTCCTTGCCGAGAACAGCAGTGCTACTGCTCCCGGCCCTCTTCCCGACCAGGGACCTGGAGCCAGGCTGACAGCCTGACACTTAGGGCATTGACGCCGGGACTCACAGCATGTGCCAGGCGCCAGCAATGTCTCTGGTGACCATCACTAACCCAGACCTTTCCCTGTTTTCAGAACTGAAGCCAAACGGATCCTTTCCAGAGGGTTCCTAAATGGCTACTGTGCATGTTTTGTTTGCTGGGGGCTGGCTGAAGGTGGAAGGACATAAGGGAATGCTCAGACTCTCACAAGAATCCAGCCAGTTGGCTGACTTAGGTTCAGGACACGTTTACACAGCAAATGGAGGTATGAGTGCAGCTGCTGGAGGCATTCCCACGCTAGTTTTAATGGAGCTAGCATGGCTGAAAATAGCAGTGAACATGAGTGTAGCCATCTGCCGTTTTCTACCTGGGCCCCTGACTCTCCGGGGTGGGTCCAGCTAGTCCTACTTCTGTTCATGTGACTGGAAGCTTCCTGAAAATGGTCCACTTGCCTAGCAACTGGAGCACTGGGAGGAGGTGGGGGTGGGGGAGGTAGCATGGCCACTACTGCACAAAGGCCACAGCAAATGCCAAGGGCAGGAGCCACAGGGGTGAAGAGCAACCTCCCCCCACCTGTCTGCACAGATCACCACCGCTTGTGCCTGCTGCTGGTTGGTCCATGGTTGCAGGGCAAAGCTCACGCCACTGCCAGGTGCTGTGGGGAGCAGGCTTGCTGACCTAGTGGATGGGCCAGGGCCCACCCATAGCTGCACCACATGAAGACTCACTGGTATAAACACTCCTGATTACAGCGAAGACTTTCTCCTAGAGAACTCTGGCAGTAACCTGAACTTTTGGGTAGTTTGCTGAAACAACTCAAATTATCTTTGGACTTGACTAGTAACTAGCTAGGATCCTGCAGGAGGTTCCTGTTTATGGATGGAGAACTTGCAGGCAGCCTATCTGGCTTCTAAAGAGCAGACTGAGAAGCCATTGAAAAATAAAGCACTTAGTACTGGCCTACATTGTGACTGCTTGGTGATTCTCTGGTAGCATAAGGCAGCCAAATAAGCTATGGATCCAGCTCCCTGAATATTCCCAGCCAGACCAGCTTCTATAAAACCTCCACTCATTGTCCTATGGCAGCAGTATGTCCAGAATGTCACATTATTTCAGCAGAAGATTCAAGGCGGGTTTTGCAGTAACTTGCCAGAATTTCCAGCCCTTGCTGAGCATCACCCCATGGGAACAGATGGCCCTTGATTTTAATCTAGGACTTAAGTGCTTAGCAATTAAATATCCCAGCATCTCCTTGGTAATGACACTTCGTGCCGGGAGGGACATTAAACATAATTAACTTGTAACCTGTAAAATAGAAACTTCACGCTAAAGCCAGTGGAGAGGACAGACGTGACTATTAAACCTATGCCACTCGATGCTCCTAAAGTCATATGACTCAGTATCTGCTGTGTAGATAAATATCACAGTGTCTTATACAGTAAATAACCTGGATTTCCATGTTAATGATAACAATGGCCAACCCTTCCATTGTTCATTCAGTTAGGTGGTGTGAGTAGTTTCAAATTACTATGACTGTAACTTTCTCCTGTACCTTCCTAAGCTCTCTGCTTGGGTGCAGGCTCAACAGCCAGAATTACTGCACTCTCCTGTCAGCGTAGTTCATCCCCCCTCCGAAAGGCAATAGCTAGGTTGATGGTTGAAGCTCTCCCAGTGACATAGTGCTGTCTGCATGGGGAGTTACAGTCAGATGAAATGGGATTTTCTCCCACAAAAGCTCATGCAATAAATAAATTTGTTAGTCTTTAAGTGCCACAGGACTACTTGTTTGTTTTGCTGAACTACACTAACACGGTTGCCCCTTTGGAACTTGGCAACCCTGAACTAATGAATGTTGGAAAGATGTTTTTGAGAACCTCATTAAATGTCATGTTGTTGGCACTGAAGGTCCACATTGTGAAGTCCTCTTTCCGTCCCCATCACTGAGACTGGTAGCTTATGAACAATGTCTACCTTATCCATGCCTACAGCCTAGGGCCCTCTTTCTGGCAGATCCTAGCACCTACACTAGAGACCCACTTAAGACAACAGGGCTCCTTACAAACCAAAACTTCCCACTATGCTGAGTGGATTACAGGATCTGGGCTGAAACAATTTAGTCAGAGCACCTGGGATAACTTTTCTGCACTAGCCACTCCAAGAACCAGAGCCTTTAGATTCACTCCAAAGGTAATAAAAACCCATACGTCTCTTTAACACAGCCACGTATGTTAAGGGAATTTTCAATGCACTCTGAAAAAAAGAGTCTTCCTAGAATGCATAAAGTATTTTCCTCCATATTTAAAAGTCCCACATGATGTGTGAGGGTAGCAATTATCCAGTGTTTCTTTCTGCAGAATAGCCAGAGCAATATACTGCCACTTTATGTTTGTGACACAGAGATTGTCTTCTCAAATTAATAGCCTGAAACATGACTTTGAATTTTTCCAGCTGCAAAAGCAGCCTCAGGAACTGTTGTGACGCCAGTATACCACATGGATCTCCTCCTAGCCATTGGCTGTTTTCTGCAAGGTCTAAAAGCAAAAGATGAGGGATGTGATGTTTCCTGGTTAGTATTCCACACATGGAATGAGTCAAAGCACAGAGGAGAGACACAGAAAGTGAGTGGAAGCAGTCCTGGATGTTGTGATGTCTTGATGCAAATCCTCCCCATAATATATTTTTCATATGTTGGAATCTGAGAATTGTTCTTTCCCACACTCCTCTCATATCTGGATAGTTCAACCAGGAGATCAGAGATTCAGCCTGGGGCTTAAAATCATTATTCAAAGAGGCACTTACACTAAGCATTTATGAGATCATCAAAACCAGCATGGCCCCTTTAACAAATAAATTCATGTAGTGAAAATCCTTTCAGAGAAAATCCACTGGAGTCTATTTATTACCCTTGAGAGGTACTGGCAAACTACTTTTCTAGGTCTGGACACTGGAATAAAGAGATGGAAGGCATCAGTGGCGGAGGAGCATGGTCTTGTAGTTAAAGTGCTACACTAACACCCAAAAGATTGGGGTTCAGTCCCTGTTTTACCAGAGGCTGCCTGTATGATCTTTGGCAAGTCACCTTTTTCTCTGTGTTTCATTTTACTCTCTCATGAGAGCTGAGAAATACTCACTTGTACCAAAACTCACAAAATGTTCACATTGAACCCAGTCCCAAGAGGCCAGTTACTCATCCAGGTCAATTAGCATCCTACCTCTCATACCAAAGACAACACTGGGAGCCAATTCTATAGTAAATTAACTCAAGGTTTATTAGCTGCAGAAAAGGAGCATGAGTTATTGAGAGATTAAAGCAGGCAAAAATATTTGTACAGGTGAGTCACAGTCTGTAGTTTCAAAAGGCAGCAGATATGTAGTAATCTGCCAGCTTCCCAGAACTCTTTTAAGGCTACCCAGAGCAACTCTGGGCATCTCTATCTTCTTGTTTAGTTTTCCTGCCCTGTTAGAATGCAAACAGCCCAGAGAGGAAGATTTTTTTCTTGTGTCCATATTTATAGTTTCTCACAGAAACCAAGCTGACAGCAACAGTTCCTGTGCGTGTCCTTCCTTCATGGAGGTGGGCAGTGGAATGTTCTTCATACAGCCTTTGCCAAGTTCCATAGGGGCAGCTGTTTTAGTCTAGTAAAGCAAAAAAAGCAAGAAGTCTAGTGGCACTTAAAGACTAACAAATTTTTTTATTGCATGAGCTTTCGTGGGAGAAAATCCCACTTTGTCAGACGAAGTGGGATTCTCTCCCACGAAAACTCATGCAATAAATAAATTTGTTAATCTGTAAGTGCCACGGAAATTCTTGTTTGTTTGCTTTCCTTTGATTGCTGTTTTCTCACACATAGACCATTTGCTTCCCATGAATAGGAATTAGCACTTTCCTGTTAAAATTCCTCATTTACTTTACAGAAGTATTCTTTCTTGTTTGGTGAGTTCCAAAGGGGCAGCTGTGTTAGTCTGTTTCAGAAAAACAAACAAGGGGTCCTGTGGCACTTAAAGACTAACATAGTTATTTATTGCATGAGCTTTCATGGAAGAAAGTAGGATTTTTCTCCCACTAAAGCTCATGCAATAAATAAATAATTTAATCTTTAAGTGCCACAGGACTCTTTATTTGTTTTCTTGTTTGATGGATCCCTTTTATTTACCTAGTGTATAGGCCAGTGGGTCTCAGCCACTTTGTCAGGACACAGTACTGGGTCAACACACAGTAGTGAGCATGTCATGGAGAGCCAGGGAAAATGGCTGGATTTGGCCTGGAGAGGGTGGGCTAGTGTGTCCTGTGGAGTGGCAATATGCTGCCAAGTGTGTTGTGTCCCACAAAAGGTTGAGAACCACTGGTATAGGCTATGAAAATCTTTGCTGTTATATTTTAACAGGATACAGATAAGTGAAAACAATGCATGCAATACCCCCCACCAGTTTTCCACGAAGTTTAAACACAAAACACATTCTTATAAACATCTACTTTAAACTATAAAAACACACAAGTGGGTTAGCCTGGCTTCCAGGTGTGAGTTTGTCAGTTCTCAGCTGATGCTTAGGGTTTGGGTAGAGCTGGAGGCTGACTGATCAGCATTACAAAGGATATTTAGTTTGCCAAAAACTACTACTGCTCAAAATGAATATTGTTTTCCCATGAAATTGATTAAGGTTCTTGATTGAAAGGCCAGACTCGTAGCTCCCAGAAGATTTCCAGGAGCATTTAGTAGTTAACAAAACTTAGCAAACCAAAGAAAAGAGTGTGAAGGTTCCCAGATCACAATGGGATTGATATAAATATTTGTTTGTGGCTATGCCACCCCACTGTACCACCTTTGTAGGGAAGAGCTGTGATGTTAGGTCATGTAGACCAACCCCTTGGCAGTGCCTTTCTGATTGCATTGTGAAACTCTGATCTGTCTTTAAAAGTCTCAAGCAATGAAGCATGAAATATTTAGCTCATGTCTACAACAATATATTATGTAAAGCTGTAGCATGTAGTTAAGTATCTCTTAGTTTGTTTAGTACCATTTCACTTCAGTAGTGAATCCAGATGTAAGATGTTAGTGCGATGAAGACAGGACCCTCTGGGAGGGCTTCTGAGGCCACTATGTTCTTCTGTAGTGCTGCCTCTCATCAGGATCCATAGCTGTTTAGATGCTTCTCAGATTTACAAAGAGAAACACAGCATGGCGTGAGGGATGTGTGGTGAGAAGTATATGGCCTAATTGTGATCCCAGCCAGCCTTTTTAAACATGCTACTAAGCCCTAGTCTATACTTAGGTCAAATTCGGCGGCAGTCAACTGGCAGTTATGCAAGGGATGCAAAATTCCTTGTGTAACTAGCAGCGACTTTTAAAGCCGTCGCTACACATTAGGAAAAAGCTGACCGCAAGTCCCTTGCAGTTGACCTTTCCCTACACCCCCTGACCCCCAGGACTTCTGGGGATGACTTTTGGGAGCGGCGCGGTGAGTTCATACTCGCCACAATCTGCTTCCAGAAGGGCGAACTGACAGCAGTGAAATTGTTGCCATCCATGTAGACATAGCTTCTCAGTTACAGCTGGTTGAATACTGGAGATTTCTATTCACTGGCAAGTCTGGAAAACACACACACACACACACACACACACACACACACACACACACACACACGGGTGTTTTTTGTAAATTTTAAGGTCATAAAGATTTTTACTTGCAGTGACTGAAATGCTTCCATCACATCAAAATAAAATATTTTCTTTCACTTTGGACCCCAGCAATGTCAAAACAATTCTCAAAACAACTGAAAAAAGCAGTTCTGCTCATATACATTATCCCAGGAGTTCAGGCTTTCATCCAGGATGTGAGAGATCTGGCTCCAACCCCAGCTTTTTCTGATGGAAAGCAGCAATTTGAAATGGGTCTATTGCATTATAGGAGCACTGGGCTATGGGATGTGTCCCTGTGCAGCTTGATCGATCTCGCCTCATAAAATAGGTCCACTTTCAATAAAAAATTAAGGCCCGAGGGCTCCCACATCCCAAGCTTCAGGCTGCAGAAACAGTCTCATTCGTATTCTCTGGCCCAGTGACTATCCATTGATCTCATTTATGACAATGAAGAGTCACTGATCCAGAGAAAGAAAGGCACCACAGAGACTCAGGGTACATCCATACTGCAGCACAGAGGAGTAATTCCCAGAGCAAATGGACATACAGGCGCAAGCTGCCCTCAAGTGAGTGCTGAAAAATAGCAGTGTGTCTGTGGTGACGGGTTAGCTGCTGCAGGTATGTACCTACAGTCACGGAGGAGTGAGTCCTCAGGTGGCTAGCTCACATTGCTGGAGGTGCACAGCTATTTTTAGCATGCCAGCTCAATCAAAGCTAGTGTGGATATGTACACCTGAGGGAAAAATGACACCTCCAAGATGTGGTGTAGATGCACCATTAAACACAGAATCCTGTTTCTGTGTCTGGAGAAGGCAGGGCTGCTGAGATAGACTCATAGACTTTAATGTCAGAAGGGACCAATAGGGCCATCTAGTCCAGGGGTGCTCAACCCCTTCACCTTTGTGACCCAGCTGGGAGGGCTCCCAGCTGTGCACAACAGACCGCGTCACTGCCGCTTCCCCTACCGTTGCAGTTCTGGCGATGGTTCGAGCTGCAGTTGGCCCCACCACCAAAGAAATCGCCTTTTGAAGGGATTTTTTGGTGGTGGGAGGCTTGACTGACAGCCCCAGCTGCCGCAAAATAGCTGATTCTGCAGCAGCTCTGGCAGAGAACTGCCACCAATTCAGCTCTTAAAGGGCCAACAGCATAAAATCAGTCTGCTGCCGCAGCTGTCCTCGGGCTGTCAGCTGCAGGCTGATTTCATTCGACACACTCAGCCACTGTACCATGACACACTTTTGTGTCGTGACTGGTCAAAAACCACTGATAGTCTCACCTCCTGTATAATGCAGGCCACAGAAACTCACCCACCCACACCTGTAATAGACCCTAACTTATAACTGTGTTACTGAAGTCCTCAAATCATGGTTTAAAGCTTTAAGATACAGAGAATCCACTAACAAGAGCCCTGTCCTCCATGCAGCAGAGGAAGGTTAAAAAAATAAAAAGACCCTCAAAGCACTGGGGAAAAATTCATTCCCCGTCCCAAATATGGCAGTTGGCTAAACTCTGAGTGTGTGGGAAAGATTTACTAGCCAGACACCCAGGAAACAGTTCTCTGGAGTAACCCAGAACCCACACAATCTAATGCAGTGGTTCCCAACCTTTTCTCTGCCGTGGCACACCTTGATACTTTCAAATTTTTCGAGGCACACCACCATTAAAAAAAAACTCACGAATATTCAAATTAACAATCTGTTGCTCCTCCCCCACCTATGCTTCTGATTTCTAATCATCAGTGATTGACTGAAGTTGTGAAGCATGTGATTTACTATTTACTATCTGTTTCCAGTTCAATATTAGTATGAACTAAGGTAATGTTTATATCTTTGATATCCACAGAAGTGCCCAATCCCTTTTTGAATCTTGCACAATTCTTGGCCTCAACAGCTTCCTGTGGCAATGAGTTCCACAGACTAACTACACATTGTGTGAAATATTTCACTCTTTTTAATTTCAGCATGTGTCCCTTTGTTTTTGTCTTTAAAAGTGGGTTAAAATTATGATTTAAGCCCAAGGCTGGCCTACTGGGTCTTGGCTGAGTCTATAAGTAAGGCTAGTTGAAAAATAAAAAAGGTCGTATAATGTGTATCATTTAAAATGTCATAAAAATGTCACAGAGACCAACACATTTTTTATGCAGGTTTCCTTTGCTTTTTTGAAAAGGGCATTTTTTGACAAAAAACCCTTTTCCTTTGAACAAATTGGAGTTGTTGTAGTTATAAATGATATTCTGAAGGTTTGGTTGCTGTTTGATTAGGAAGAGCCAAAGAGTTATTTTCTTTTTAAATTTTTTTTTTTTTTTTAATTTTAAATGTAACACTGGTAAAGAGTGACAGGTTGGAAGTCCCAAAGGATAAAACCATCTGTCCAAAGAACAGTGCATTGTGGGTTTATGAAGGGCAAGTTCGTCCTCTTACCCACCCTTACATAAATCTGTATGACCTGATCCCCATTTCTAAGCTCCCCCACCTTTGAAGCATCTGACAAAGTGGAATTTTCTCCCACAAAAGCTCATGCAAAAAAATAAATCTGTTAGTCTTTAAGTGCCACAGGACTCCTTGGTGTGTTTGTTTGTTTTGTTTGTTTGTTTGTTTGTTTGTTTGTTTGTTTGTTTGTTTGTTTGTTGCTAGACTAGACTAACATGGCTGCCCCTTTGGAACTTCATCAGAAATCACAACATTCAAAAACCAGCAGCTAAGCACTTCAATCTTCCTAATCACTCTGTTGATTGTTTGTTAACAGCTGCGCTCAAGCAAGTCAGCAACATATCAAGACTTGAAAGAGAAACATCAGAACTGGAACTGATGTGCAGATTTGATTGTGTGAAAGCAGGATTAAATCGTGACTATGGATTCTTTTCCCATTATGACAGGTGATTTGATATCATCTTCCTCTATGTGCTGTTTCCCAGTGTTTGAATCTTAACAACTGCTTTGATTTGCTGTTATAGTATGACCTGATCCCATGATTTACACACCCAACATTTATTTTCCTCCCATTTTGTAAATTCCCCCATCTTCAAAGCATCTGAGGAAGTGGGATTTTCTCCCACAAAAGCTCATGTGATAAATAAATTTTTTAGTCTTTAAGTGTCACAGGACTCCTTGCCTATGTGCTGAACTAGACTAATATGGCTACGCCTTTAGAATTTGAAGGTAGAGACTGCATCTTTATGGTTTAGTTGTTTACTTTCCCTTGTGGAAAGAAAGGAGACTGGTAGGAAGTGATCCAGGGAGACAGATGCATAGCTTCTCAAAATGTAGGGCTTAGCAGCCTACCCTTGGGCTTTGGATAGGACCCTAGTGGACAGGCTGGGCGTGAGCTCTCCTAGCAATCTGTAACAAAGAGAATGATGGAAAACTAGCCATTGGTGGAGAACCTAGCTGGGGGGAGGCTCTGAAGGCACAAGACCCAGACACAAGGGGGAATCCCTCGCTGAATTCTGAGGAATTCCCCATTTTCAGATTCTTCCTATCTATCTTGAAAGGGGTGGACTTGAAATCATGTGACTTTGTCAGAGCACAGAATCACTGACTGAAAGGAGAGAGATCTTCAGGGAAAAGAAATGGGAACACTCTGATGACAAAAGGCCACACTCCCTGCCTGAACACTATGGGTATGGCCACACACACTTCTTATTTCGAAACAACAGAGGTTGTTTCGAAATAAGAAGTGCCATGGCCACACGACGCACGGCCATTTCGAAACAAGCAAACAGCTTGTTTCGAAATGGCCGTGGTTCAATCGACA
>ML681990.1:7162297-7319165 GCA_007922195.1 Podocnemis expansa | reverse complement strand
GAGCACAGAGCTGATATCAGAAATCAAAGAACAAAGAAACCAGTTGCTGAGCACTTCCATCTTCCTAATCACTCGATGATGGATTTGTTAATGACTGTCATTAGAGATGTACCTGGGACATCAAGACTCCAAAGAGAAACAGCTGAACTCGAATTAATATGCAAACTAAATTCTGTGAAAGCAGGACTCAGTCGAGATTATGGGTTCTTTTCACATTACAAAGGGTAATTTGACTTCAGGCTTCCCATTCTTTAAGCCTGTAAACTGCTCTGATTTGCTGTTACTTTATGACCTGATCCTATGTTTTACACCCCCTTGCATTTAGTTTCATTCCTTTCTGTAAGTTCACCCATCTTCAAAGTATCTGAGGAAGTGGGATCTTCTCCCACGAAAGCTCATGCAAAAAATAAATCTGTTAGTCTTAAAGTGCCACACAACTGCTTGTTGTTTTTTTACTGGACTAGACTAACACGGCTATCCCTTTGGAAACAGAGTAAAATAAGCGACCAGGCTATTCAGTTGTAGGATGAGATGACACAGCTTCTCTGTAAAGCTCCACCGTAGAATACAGCATTCACAACCACAGCTGTTAAAAGGGTCGGGGAAGGTTGAAGTCTTTCGCTCCAAGCAATCCCAGAGGAATTACTGCCTGTGTACTAGGTGTTTGTCTAATAATTTGTAAGCTGTGTGTGACAGACTATCTTTTGGTTCTGTGTTTGTACTGCGTCTAGCACAGTAGGAAACTAGTTCATGCCTTGGCCTCCTAGACAGTACTGTAATAAAAATAATAATATAGTTTTGAGAAAGCAACTCTTCCCCTGTGTTATTCATCAATCTTGTGTTTGGAATTTCCCCTCAAAACAATGGAAAAGCTTTGAGTGTTGGATTCAGTGATGCTCTGGCACTGATTAATGGAGAAGAGGCCTGCTCTTTTAAAAGTAAGTGGTAATGCATCTGCTAACAGCCGGTAAACTTCGTGCAATTTAAAGCTCCATTGCAGGAACAGAGCTGTAAGTAACAGAATTTTGAAGCAGCCTGCAGGTGTTACTTGTCACCAGTGCATTAAAGGAGCCAACTGAGAGGGATTGTTTTCTGACAGTAAGTTACCAGCTGTATGTGCTATACTGGCTGGAAACAGTGGAGGGAGATTGGTTCAGCTGTGTCTTTTCCAGCTCCATGTGCAACCTACATCAGCTTGTACAATCGTGAGCGTTTCCAGAAGTTTACGTGGCACAGCAAGGCAATTCTGAAGCAGTGGGGAGATAAACTGTTGGGCTCTGGAGGGAGGCATGCAGCATCAAACTTTAAACCAGTATCTTTAAACGCATTTTGGGATAACTTGCAACATCCAGCAAGGTCACCAATGGAAGCATAGCTTTGTGCAATACCAAACACAACTCTTGTGTCACACTGTCTGGAGTGGCTCAAGGCTGTGACTGCTGACCTTATGGCAGAATGTCAGAAAACAGAGCAGACCCTCCGAACTGGTGCTGTGTCCCACAATTAGATTTCACCAAGCCTGTGACTAATATGAACTCCTGGATCACTATACAGCTATGTTCACACACAAACTTTTATTTTGAAATAAGGGAAATCCTCAAAGCAAAATAGCACGTCCTGTGTTGGACATGCTATTTCGTTTCAGGAGAACAGGCATCATGGGAAGTGTGGCAACATGGCCCCCTGGCAGGGCCATGTTGCCGCCCAATCCCCAGCCTTGCTCTCACCTGGAAAAGGGCTATTTCTCTTTCAGGAGAGGCTTTATAGTTCCGAAATGACAGACCTTATTTCGAAATGACGAGGTCCCATCATTTTGAAATAAAGAAATGTTGTTTGGACAATGGCCAGTTTTATTTCGAAACAACTGTTGTTGTTTCAGAATAAAAGCCTTGTGTGGACCCAGCCTACAAGTCTTACCATGGAGCCACAGACAGTCCCCTTAGACTTTCCAGTCTATCTTGCCACCCAGACAAACTGGACTTTGTGATAGCTGGTCACTTACAAAAAAAAACCACATCAATTCAGATTGCTTCCAGTCCCAAGAGACCAGTCATTTACCCTAGATCAGTGGGTCACCTACAGCTTACATCAGAGAAAATGCTGATAGTCAATTCTATAATAAATTAACTGAAGGGTTATTGGTTAAGAAAAAGTGATGAGTTATTGAAAGGTTAAAGCTAATAAAATATATGCACAAGTGGGAGTCACAGTTTGTAATAACAAATGGTGGCAGTGATGTAATAAAGTGCCACTGTCCTAAAAGTCTTTTCCAGAGCCCAGATTATCTCTGAAGATCTTTGCTTTGCACCTGGTGCACTCTCATGTAAGAGTCAAACCAATCCAGAAATGAAAGGTCATTCCCTAAACCTGTACCTATAGTGTCTTCTGACACAAAAGAAGCTTACAGGGTCACTAGCCACCTCTGATGACAGAGAGTGACAAATAAATTTTGAGTCTGTGACCTTCAATCATCACACACAATGACCTCTTGCTTTGAAATTAGCACTTTTCTGTAAAACAGGGGCGTCGCTGGCGTTGGGCACCCCGGGGCACGTGCCCCAGGTCCCGGCACCAGCGCCCCGGATCTCCGGCCCAATTGGGCCAGGGATCTGGGGCCCGATCCCCGGCCGTCTGCAGCTGCAGTGGCCCCGTCCCTGGCTGGGGATCCGGGGCCCGGCTAGCTGCCCGGCTGGCCCCGCCGCTAGCCAAGGATAGGGCCAGGGGGAGGCCGTGCTGCTGCGGGCGGCTAGGCCACGGCAGGGCCGGGCAAGAAGTGGCCACTGGAGGCCGGGCCCGCACCTGCGGTTACCGAGCCCCGGCCGGGGATGGGGCTGCCGCAGTCACTGGCAGCCAGGCCCCAGCTGGCTGCCCGTGGTGGCGGTGGCCCCATCCCTGCCCAGGGATCTGGGGCCCAGCTGGCCGGCTGCCTGCAGTGGCCCCAACCTCTGGCTGGGGATCAGGAACTGCGGGCGCAGGCCCAGCCTCCAGTGGCCGCTTCTGGCCTGGCCACATTGTGGCCTAGCTGCCCACGGCGGCGCAGCCCCCCCCCCCCCGCCCCTATCCCTGGCCAGAGGAGCGAGGTCTTCCGGCTGGGGGGGGCCTGCCCGCTGGGGGCGGGGGCTGGGCCCATGCCCCGGGTCCCTCCCCACCCCAGCACCGCCTCTGCTGTAAAAGTTCTTTGTTTGCATTCTGCTATGCTTCTGTCTCATTTGATTGGTTATTTAGTTACAGGGGAACATATTGTAAATGTCTGCTGTTACTCTAGAATAGGTTGCAGATGAATGAAAACAGTGCAAGTAATATCCCCGTCATTCTCATGAAGTTTAGACATTAAATATAGACTCATAAATCTGTTAGTCTTTAAAAGTGCCATAAGACTCCTTGTTTCTTTTGCTCAACTAGACTGACATGGCTGCCCCTTTGGAACTGGTCATATGTTGACCAGTCACTTTGATCTATGCTAATATACAAGTGAATAGACTATAACTTCTGCTGGCATCTGGTGGCCTGCATCACACCAAGGACTGAACAGATCTCGGGATATCAAAATACAAGCTTTGCGACCTTGTGCAAAAGGGACCGTCATGGGATGCATGTCCATGCACTCCTGGGCTATGATCTATATGATTTTCCTGTTCACTTCTGCACTATGATCATATGATTTGATACCAATTATGTCATGCAAGGTTCCCTTTTGAATGCTCTACTGTGTTGTTATGGTATCATATTCCCTGCAGCAAAATGTATGTGTACAGAGGTGAAGCATGTTGTATAGCTCAGATACTGAGGACTCCCTTTCTGAGGCTGAAGAATTACATGACAAAGGCGATGTAAACTGCCATCCCTGGCTCAGATAGAAGTAAGGAATCACTGCTGCTCAAGAGGAGGGGTGGAGGGGCTGAAAGGGTTTGGAAACAAAGGGAGACAGTTTGAGCTGCTCCAGGCTTTTTGCTAAGACAGTTCTCCTTGAAATATCTACAAGAAGGATTTGGTTCTGTCTAGAAATTGGCATTGTAAGAAGGATGAGAATAAGCCGAAGTGTGATTCTAGATAGTGTTGTTATTACATTACTATGTGGTTTATATCCTTTATTTTGGATTGTGGCAACTCCTGACTGTTTTATTAAATGATTGCACATTGATTTGCCATATACACGCTTAACATCATATTCTAATCAATAAACTAGTGTTTGTTTTATCTAAGGCTGTGTGAACTATAGAATGTGTGAATCAGAGTGGCTGAGCCAATCCATTTCAGTGTCAAAAGGCCGGATGTGTGTTTACAGCAAGTGGGGGTGTTCTGTAGGATGGGGGTTCCCAGCGTGGTGTCTGGAGGTTGGACTTGTTCACCTGGAGACCATCCCACAGGTACCTCGTGGGCACAGAACCACTGCCTTGGATTGATTACACACAGGTAGCTAGTGTGGATTGACTCAGGAGTGAATAGTCACCTGGTAAAGCGGGGTAGGTTGGGGTTCAGGAGTGGGGATTGGGGTGTGGGGTCACAGCTGCACACAGGACGGGATCCAGCAACCCACCTGTCACAGTGGCACAGTGAGAAGCAGGGTTTATGTCCAGCTTCATGCTTTAATTGGTATTGAAGATTTTAAGTGAGTTATATGTATAGTAACTGAAACAGTCAGTTGATCATGTTTTGTTGTTTTCTGTGTGTTTATTTTGGGTGAGGGAAATAATCACAGGGAAACATGGGGAGGCTTACAAGTGTGGCAGAAATCCAGTTAGAAATTGCTCAGAGGCTGGAAGAATTGACCTACCTGTCACAGGGTTCAGGGCTACAGGCAGCTCCTTAGTCTCTAACTGTGGTCCACCCATGATCAGCAGCAGATAGAGAAGCAATTGAGCAAGCCTGGGTTACATTAGCCATGCTGGAGGGGTGTCTGCCACCTTGGAATGATGTGTCATTTTGTCATCACCTCCTCTTGTCCCATGCCAGACTGATATTGGCACTCTATTAACTGCTTGGATGTGCTCTGCAGTCCCGAGAATAATGACCTGAATCTCTGCCTAGGAAAAAAGTGTTTGGTTACCCATGGGTGAAGGCAGATTTCCCCAGCCTAGTTTCTTAAGTGTGTGGATAGAGCCTAGCTGTCCAGTGTGTTTCCACTGAGTTGAGCAGGATAAAATGAGTGAGGGCCAGCAGAGGCCATACAGTGCTCTAGAAAAACACACCCCATGCAGAGACTTTGGCACTGCTCTGAACCTATAGACCTAAACAGGAGTGACACTGGAATTTCACCCCAAATGCATTGGTCTTATCTGTGCCTTGTTCCCCATCTGTAAGCGGCACTTGCAGCGCTTGCTTCTGCAAATGCCCCCTCGCCCACTGTATTTTCCTGGTTTACTGACAATACAGATTCTAGCCCTTTCTTCCATGGCTGCTGGTTACCCACTGTCACTTGGTTCTTAGATAAATATTTAATACATACAAAATAATTCATTTTGACATCTTTCACTCACACCCACATATCAGCAGGAAGACACAGGTCAGTGTCTCAGAGCTTCCCTTTCCCTTTACAGTGATCTGCCAGAGGCTGGATTAATCTCCCTCCTCCTAGAATCAGCCAGCTCTGAGCACCAAACACTGGAACTAATCTTTCTAAAGGTTTATGTTCAAAACAGCTGATCACTGGAGAGAGCAAGCACAGCTGGAGAGCAGTGGATAATTGAAAAACAACCTCCTGCATTGGTCCTTATTTAGCTAGCTTTGCTTAAAATTGAGGCTCAGGGTGACCAGTACAGAGGGTTGTGCCCCCCAACTAATCCAACCCCTGAAACAAATATCTTCCTGTCCATTTTAGCTCGCTCTATTTGCACATGGAATGTTCACCCTGGAGGCTTCCTTAGAAATGGACCTCAGGACAATCTGCCTTTCAGTTTTATCCAGTTTTATTGCTATAGAGCAGGTGGTTCTAGTGGTATGGATGAACAAGTGCTGCTTCACTGTGTGTATATCTGTGTGCACACGCGTGTATCTGTCTGGGGTGTATGACTGTGTGAGAGACAAAGAAAGGGATGTGTGCGTGCACACACAAGGAAAGAGTGAGTGAGAAAAACCAGGGAAGAAGGTAAGGAAAGCTTCCTTTTTTGACAACGCCTTTGCATCACAACAGTGACACAATAACAGGATCCCTCCAGCACTAAACCCCAACCAATACAAGGGAAAAAAATAACTCCTTGCCTCTTCCCCAGTCACATTTTTGACACAAAGAGGGGAAGGATGGTCTAGGGATTAGGGCACTGGTCTTGGAATTGAAGATGGGGGGACTTGATGAGGGAGGCCATGGGAGGTCTGGCTTCAGTTCTCTGCTCTGTCATCATAGCCTTTCTGCATGACCTTGGGTACCTCACGTGGCCTGTCTGTGACTTTGTTCTCTCTTCCCCCTGTCATCCAGGGGTTAAAATAAGCCAGAACACACTGGAACAGCATGCCAGGGCCCACTATTTTTAGGGGATCAGTGTTCCGGGCCCCTAAAAATAGAAAATGGACCTGGACATTTAAAAATAGTGGGCATCAGAACACAGTGTTCTGGCTCCATTTTTTATTTTTAGGGGCCTGCCAAAGACTGAGACCCCAAAAATAGTAAGCCCTCAATTGTCATTCTGGCAAGCAGGGAGCTTCCCCCAGGCTGGCAGATTTTAAATCTCCCTCCATGAGCATGCTCAGTCAGTGCTGGCTCAGGGCAGGAGGAGCAGCCCGTGGGGTGGCTGCTCCACTCCAGCAGCCAAGTAAGGGGTCCGGGGAGAAGGCCTGGGCCAGAGGAGGAGTAGGAACAAGAGCAGGAGCTGGGAGCGCGGGGCCAAGGCTGCTCTGGCTCTGCAGGTACCAGGGCAGCAAGGTAGGCCGGGGGCTGGGGCTGCTCCGCTCTGCAGCACAGGCCCTGGGGCGGAAATCTGTGCTGGGGCTGGTGTTGGGGCTGGGGCTGAGAGCAGTAGAGAGGACTCTCACATGCTGGGCTGGCCCCGGTCAGGATCCCCCAGCATCCCGTGACTGCCGAGAGATGCTGGGTGGGCAAGCAGCCCAGTGTCCCCTTCCCATATAGCCCCAGTCCCCCAACTCCCCTCCTCCACCCCTTCTCTGCCCCCATCTCCTACTTCTGCCCCCTTCACCACCCTATCTCCTGCCTCCTACTTTCTGCCCACCCACTCCTTTTCTGCCTCCATCTCTTGCCCATGTCCCCCTTCACCACCTTGACACCTCCTGCCTCCCGCCATCCCCTTCACTGCCCCCATCTCTTGCCCCTGCCCCCAGTCACCCCTTCAACAACCCCATCTCCTGCCCCTGCTCCATTCCTCCACATTCCCTCATCCTTCTGGGAGTGGGGCCTGCACATGTGGGAAGGGGGCCCACACATGTGGGAATGGGGCATGGACAATATGGGAAGGGGGCCCACCGTTTAGGACGGTTCTGAGGCCCTCCAAATTATACTTTAACCCCTGCGGTCATCTGGCGATCATTATGCTTCCTTTTCTCATGGGGGGGGGTATGAGGAGAAGTACATTTATCAGCTTGTGAAGTGCTCTGAGCTCTTAATGTAAAATACTATATGAAGAAGAGGCATTATTATTAAACAAGAGAAGTATTGGAGACTCAGTGAAGTACTCTAGGGATTTTGTGATTGCTATTGATTCTGCATGCGAGGTATTACAGCCACGGGCAGCAGTATGAAGCCTTAAAGTATCAAAATGTCAAAGCACGAGTCTCTAATGAGCTAGGATTGTGGAAGTGGCTGTTCCAGGTTCATATCCTCTCTGGATTGGGCATAGCAAGGGATGCATAATACATACTGAACAGTGGGTTATACTATGTGCACAGCAAAGTACAAAACAACCCAACCCCATAGAGTTAGGGGGGGCATGTCCTGTGATATTTTGTAGGGTATTTTCATTTTTTCTGTTTTTCATACTTAATTCACTGATCATTGCAGCATCCTTTTCTCTACTGACCTCAATTAATTTTGTCCTAGACTCCCCATGAGGCAGGATTTTCAAACACTTTGGTTCCAAAAGAGAAGAATTGACTCAGCGGGTGTGTTCTGTCCTCCATGTCCTGCTCTGATTAGTGTGGCAATTATTACTTACTTGTTCCTAGCATCAGTTTTGCACTTCTCTAATTATTTCTAAGAGCTTGTCTACACACAAAATGGTATTACTTTTTTAGCTACATCAGTGTATTTAAAGCAGTACCATCCTTCCATGCTGTACCTTTACGCTAATATAACTAGTCCTGAACAGGAATAAGCTATACCAGCATAGCCTACACTTCAATGTTTTGATGACATTGCTAAGTTGGTTACCTATGTCAGCAAAATGTAGATGCAGCTACAGTGGCCCGGTCTACACTGACAGTGAAATTTGACTTAATGTTGCTTACCTCAATCTTTTCTGCATCTTGTATTTCCACTGTCAGAGGAGTAAATTAAAAAAAAAATGGAGCTGTAATTTGACCTGCTACCCTGCAAGTGACATAGCACTGAGGTTGAAATCTACAATTCCAATTTAGGTCCATGTAGCCAGAGAACAGCTTTTCTAGTTTTTCCTGTCTCTTTTCCATGGCAACATAGCTCCTCCCTTGCTTGCAGCTCCAGGAAGGTTTCAATTAATTCCTCTCTCTGCATGAAGCACTGTGCCTCTCTGTTGTGTCTGCAGCAGAGAAACAGCAAGGAAAGCTTTTCCTGCTTTTTTTTTCTTTAGAGAAGGGGGAGGAGGAGTGAGCAGAGAATGGCTTTCTCCGCACAAGTCCCTACACCTATTACTCAAAGTGCAATGCATTTTAGAAAATAATGTGAACAGTGGGTATGCAAGACCCTGAGCAAGCAATTTGGTTTGATGTCTCACTTTTGCCTTCTGTAATTCAGCAGCCAAAAATTGAATTAAAATCCCATCCCCAATTTAGAAAAGCCCAGTGCTTTTGCTAGTTTTGACTAACGTGTGGTGTTGTTCCCAGAGTTACTTCTTCTGTCGACATATGCTACAGCTATACTACACACTCCTCTGCCATGGCTATACCAGTAGACGTCTATCAGCAGGCATTTAGGAACCTAACCTGCCTAGCAATAGGAGTGTGCTACTTGAATGACTTTAATGAACTTGGCTTTTTATAGCAGCGTACTGTGATCGTGCTAAAGGTTGTACTGGTTCAACTATGTTGACAAAAATTCACACCTTTGACACACAAAATTATAATGATCAGGCTATGACCCAGGGCTGCTAGGATAGCCACCTGGATATGCAAAGATCAGGGCAAGCTGCAAAAATGAGAGCCAAACTCTCTAAACCAGGGGTCTCAAACTCAAATCACCACAAGGGCCATAGGAGGACTAGCATATTAGCCCAAGGGCCACACCACTGAAACCTTTTCATACAACAGTATTGCAAATACTGATAGTGATAGTTTCCTTGTGGGCCACAAGAAATAACTTTAGGGGCTGCATGCAGCCCTTGGGGCAAGAATTTGAGACCCCTGCCCTAAACCCTGATGGATGGCATTTAAGCCAGACTCCCAATCAGTGGCATCACTGCCAGTGGGCATAGGTGGCTCAAGCCCCAAGTCCCAGCGCCAGTGCCACAGGTCTGTTGCAGGGTCACCTGTGGCAGCAGCTGTCTTCCACGGCCCCAGCCCTGGCTGCGGGTCTGGGGCTGGGCCACCTGTGGCAGAAGCCCGATCTGGGCCTTGCCCGGGGCCCTGAAGTGGGGACTGTGGGGGAAAAATCTAACTCTGGCCCTCAGGTTCAGAAAGAGGCACACCAGAGCCTCCCCAATGAAGCAGACCCGTTCCCAGCCGAGACTCCAATGAGCAGAGAACGAGGTGTGGTTCAGAGTTTATTATTCAGCTGAATAACAAAAGGAACTGCATCAGAGGGCAGCAAAGAAGTGCTAGCCCTTCGGAGCAGGCCCCCCCCAACAACTCGAGTGCAAGAGAGAGCCCCGAGGGGCAGCATCACAACACTTTTATCCAGTACAGTATGATAATGCTATGATAATGCTTACATGATTGACAGTGTTTTAGAGACCCTTATATGGTTACATTAACATTATTAAATACATATTAATGATTAAAGAATGCATATAATTATCCCCGCCTCTGTTTACTGTTGACATCATTTGCATTATCCTGGGCAGCCGCAGTACCTGCAAACTCATTAATTTCTGCCTAGAGATGCTGACCTTACATTCTTGTGAGGCTATGGTGCCAAGAAGGGTGAGCAGGAGATAGGAGGCAATACTCCCTTTTCAGTTAGAACAGAGACGGACAGTCTAGCTTACATTCCTTGTCCAGATGGTCAGGAGAAAAAGCATGAGAAAGGGGAGATAACTCTAGGCCGCTTGTTAAAGAAACTTAGATACGTGACTTGCCAGAGAAACGACCCCACTACCATAGCAACCCACGGCTTCAACGAGGCCTACACTTCAGCACCTTTCTCACTGTCCTACAGAAGAGATTACATATAATTTTTCTTACAGGACCGAGGGGGGACATGGGGCCCAGGCCCAGGTTCTTTTCCTGGGCCTGCATCGCTCCTGCTCCCAATCAGTAAAAACCATGCTTCTGATTCCTCACACTGGTTATCATGAAGCATAACAAAACAAACAGTTCCCTTTATTGCATTTCAGTCTCTGGATCCCAAACAGACACTAGGTTTAGCAAAGAGATAATTTGCTCACAACTTCAGGCTCTTTATTCAGATGGTTCCTCCTAACCCCAAAGATTCAGCCACATTGCACAGAACAATACAGGTATGGATCTCACCCAAAATACCACACTGCCAGCCAATCCTTTAGTAACTAACATTAAAGGTTTAATATAAAAAGAAAAGAAATAAAATATCAGAGATGTTAAAGGGATAAAATGAATCACATACATACAAATGATTCAGAGACAAGGCCCTGGAAGAATTTGGAGTCTACAGGCTTAGTTCAGTTCCTCTGGTAGAGACCCAACACTTGAATGGGCCTCTGTCCTTTCTTTAGTTGCAGATGAATGGATCCAGAGCTAGGTGTTAGCTGAAGACTGATGATAAAATGGACGCAATGCTGCTGCTCTTTTTATTACCTCTGCCCTCTTATAGTTGGTGAAGTATTCTTCCAGAGACAAAATGGAGATTATAGTCACATGCTCAAGCCCTAGTGGCTCAACAGGTTTGTTCCCCCAGCAAAAAAACCAAGGAGTCATGTGGCATTTTAAGACTAACAGATTTATTTTTTGCATGAGCTTTCGTGGGAGAAAATCCCACTTTGTCTGATGAGTAAAAGACAAAGTGGGATTTTCTCCCACGAAAGTTCATGCAAAAAATAAATCTGTTAGTCGTAAAGTGCCACACGACTCCTTGGTTTTTTTGCTGGACTAGACTAACATGGTTTTTCCCCCAGGCCCACTATACCTGTTAGCTTCCTTAATGGGGCCATTAAGGAGACAATGACTATAGAAATCCGTTCTGAGGAGTTTTCCAGAGGCATGTAAATTGGAACATAGATATAACAAACATATTCATAACTTCTAATACAGATATGATGCTACACATAAACAATACAGTGACTACTAACCAATCATAACCTTTCTACTGATACCAAACATGGCATGAGTCCTATGGATTATTGCAGTTATGAAATACTAATATGAAAAACAATCGTAAATGGTCTCCCAAATCCAGAAAGCTTCATACAGGACTGGTTTTTTTTTTTTTTTTTTTTTTTTTTTTGAGTCAGAGCTTTTTATTTGCATCTGTTTCCTTCTGCAGGACACTTTAAAATGTCAGGCATTTATTTTTGCTCTGCCCTGAATCTCTGCGAAAGTCTGTAGAAATGACCACAGTTCATATATGGTGTTTCACTGTCACTTTAATTTTCTCATGGATGGGGTTGCACCCTGAGAAAGTCACTAGGGTTTGTGGGTGAAATAATTCCCTTATATGTAACTAGAGCAGGAAGGATTCAGTTTTTATCACTAAATGCTGCTACATACCAATTTCTCCTCACATACACAAGCTGACAAAAATATTATATATGTGTATGTGTATATAGATATAATAGTTCAGTCAATAATAACAGAAATTTACAGACAGGTGGAAATAAGAAAAAAGCTGCCTGAGAACCTGTCAGACTTTGATATAAGGCTATTTACTATGTATATTTTGACTTGTGATGTGAACAATTTACATTTTACTTTTTGAATCTCAATGTCTGCTGTCGTTAACAATTATCATTTGACACTCCCCCAATGATTTCCAACAACACTGAAATTTTAAAAAGAGGGGCTGAAATGCTTAAACCCTATAATGTTCAATTTTGACAATTTAATTGAGAAAAAATTAGAAAAATACTTAAAAATAAACTTAGACTGAATCTGCCAAAGTGACAGAATTTTTTAACTCTGTCAGGGCCAGCTATAAATGGCATGCCTGGCAGGTGTCAGCAACCTTTGCCAACCCATGTACCCCTCCTCCCCAACCCTCAATGGATGTCATGGCCACCAGCGCAAAAACAGTTACCACTTGCAAATTTGGCAGTGGCTATGACTAGAGTGCATGTGTCGGTGGTAGGGATTCACAGGCACATGGTGGAAAGAAGCTGCTTGGAGTAGCTCCTCTTGGAGGTATACCTAGGGACTGGTCCCCATGGATGCTGTGGAAGGAAGCCTCCCTGGGCAGTTTCTTTCCACAGTGTCTCCACGCATGCATTAGATTGTGTGAAAGCAGGGCTGAATTTTGACTATGGATTCTTTTCACATTATAACAGGTAATTTGACTTCACCCTCCCTCTGTGTGCTGTTTCCTAGAGTTTGAATCCTTACAAATGCTCTGATTTGCTGTTGCAGTATGGCCTGATCCCATGTCTTATACTCTCCTGCATTTATTTTCATCCAATTCTGTAAGTTCTCCCTCTTCAAAGCACCTGACGAAGTGGGATATTCTCCCACAAAAGCTCATGCAATAAATAAATCTGTTAAGACTTTAAGTGCCACAAGACTCCTTGGTTTTTTTGCTTCAGGATCAGGAAGCGTCTTTCCATGGCACGCCAGGGACACCCACCCAGCCACTGCAAAAAGGAGCCTCTTTGGGCAGCTGTTTTCTGTGCCTCGCCTGGGACATGCCACTCATAGGACTTGCTCTTGGTGGCTTGTTTGGCAGCAGGAGCAGGAGCAGCTTGGCAGCGCCACAGAGGGTGCCACATGCCACTCCAAATGGACTCCCATGCTACTGTTGGCACATGTGCTGGTAGTTGCTGACCCTTCATGTCAGGAGTCCTAGGTGTGCCAGGTGGGCTTTAATTGATATGCAAGCTTACTGAAGGATCTTGATCAACAGTGGGGTAGTTCCTTGAAGGAGGGGGCATGAGCCATGTTTTGTAACTAGACCTAGGCTTAGAATAGCAGGTAAACCAACCTAGTCTAAATTCTGTATTCCCCAAGTGAGATGGGATAAACTCTGCTGTTGGCTCAAAGTGATTTTGGGGGCCAAACATCCAGGCTAATGCATGTCAGTACAATGGCCTGCTCCAAAAGCCAAATCCAAGGGTATTGCTGTGGGGCGTTAACAGTTGGAGCTGAATGTGGATCCCCTGGATCTTACAGCACTAACCTCCAGTTACTGAGACTGAGAAAACACCCACTTCTGTCAGCTAAGGCCGTAACCGTCTCATGAACTCCACCTGGGGCCCGCCATGACTAAGCCAGACAGAGCACATGCTGAGTGCATCTGGCTGACACAAACACACCCAGACAAGTGGTAGAACCCAGCTCCTGCCACTGGGCATTTAACTCCAAACCTCTCTGTTTTTATAACCATTTGAAGGGCATATTCCTCAACTAAGCCATCTGCGATTCCATTTGATAAGCCAGAGCTTGGTGAAAATAGACAAGCTGTTAGCAAGACAGGCAGATGGCAAATTTACTGGCAGTGTGATTATTACTGTATTGTGCTTCAAAGTGATAATCAATAATCAGGCAATTAGGGTTTCATTGCATCTGAGATGGACTCATAGACATTTCAGGAGACTTGCAAAGTGTTGCCCTAAACACCTGTGCAGCAACAGAAATTTGTGCATAACCCACCCACACATTAGTTAACAGTATGTGCACCTTAATCGTAACTAATTCTTCCAATAAGTAGCTAATAGGCAGCATGTTAATGTTTGATTAACTAACTTTCTTATTACATTTGAAAGGAAATGTCTCTGCAGTTTCCCTCACCTCACAAGACTCCTCTTTCTATATTTTTATTATTTAAAGCCTTTCTGTGGCACTTTATTTGAAAGGCAGGGGCAAATGAACTTTTGACCTCAAGAAATGATTTATGAGAGGCAAGTTCACGACTCGTGTGGTGCCATCAGTCTTTTCAAGATAATACCTAGCTTTTCTATTCATCCATAGTTCTCAAAAGCACTTTACAAATGGGGGGGGCAGTATGATTATCCCCGTTTTATGGATGGGGACACTGAGGCAGGGAGCAAGAATGCCTTGCTTCTGATCACCCAGGAGCAGCATCAGGAATATTCTTCTGAATCATGATCAAATGTGCTGTCTTCTACATGACTGATGAAACTTGAAGAAAAGCATTGTTTATAATTCAAATCACAAAAGGTCAAATGGTATTTCTTACACACAGCCTCTGGCTATTGTTACAGCCACTTCCCACCTGCCTTCCAGAAAGGGAATTTCTAGGTTAAAAGGAGCTCATTGTTCTTCAGTGGCAGTCAGCCTGTTAGAGAGGAGAGTGTAATAACCCTTGGGGAGGAAGGGGTTAACACTCTGGTCAGTGAGTCCCAGGACAGCCAATAGGAACGAAGCACAGCTTTTTGAATGGTAACAGCAGCCTGGCCTGGGCCTGTTTGGAGGCAGCAGAGCTCCTGGAAGGATCAGGAGGAGGCCAGAGGGGCCTGAGGAAGAATCCAGCGACATCCTTACCAGAGATAAACTAAGTTTGGTACTGACCAGGCGTGGGTAGAACAGGGAATGTTTACTTAGACGCGGTCAGGGTATTTTCCTTGTTTTTGGCTTGTTTTTTGGATTTCTCTGTGCTAAGCACATGTAACCCAACCCCCACCCCACTACCCTGTAACTACCTAAGTTAGTTCCCAGAGAAGCAACTCTCTGTGTTTATTATCTGTTCTTTTTGATTAAAGAGTTTACCTTTTAAGCAAGTTCTGGTTCTGTGTCCTGAAAGGCAAGAGGTTTGTGTGCCCGTGCCTTAGACTGCACAGGCAGCTACTAGAGGGAACCCTGTTCCAGTTCCAGCTCATATTGCAGCTGGAGTTCAGTCATTTTCCTGAGAGAGGAATAAAGAGGATTGCAAGTACCTCACAGGGAGGAATTCCCAAGTGCGCCTTCCTGGGTCTCAAGAGGTTTTTTTTTGCATTTGGGTGGTGGCAGCGATACCACTCCAAGGCCAGGAATTGGAGGCCTTGGAGACTTTTAAGAGCAGGCTTTAAGGCCAGTGGCTTTTCTGGCCTGTTGCGGGCCCCCACCTTCTGCACTCAGAGTGCCAGAGTGGGGAAAAAGCTTTGACAGAGAGAATCAAAGATTCCTGAACACCAGGTGAGCTCAATGCTGAGGAATTCAGCAGAAATAGGACAGGAAGGATATGTCCACACAGGGTTCTTATTTCAAAACAACAGAGGTTGTTTCGAAATAAAAATTCTCATGTCCACACGATGTACTGTTGTTTCGAAACAATAGGACCCAAAACTGTTAAACCTGCTTTGATATCAAAATAGCCGTTGTTTCGAAACGGCTGTTTCCAAACAACGGGCATTGTTTCGAAACGGCTGTTTCGAAACAACATGTCCGAATGGCCTTAGTTTGAAATAACCATTTTGAAATAACAGCTGTTTCAAAAGCAGGCTGTCCCTTAATTTGAATTAACAAACTGTTAATTCGAATTAACTTATTTCAAAATAATGGTGTATGTGTGGACATAGCCAAAGAGGAACCCCACCACCACTGCCCCTAGACAGATGTTAGAGCATGGGCGGATTACTGCATGGGTCTATGGGGCCTGTGCCCAGGGGCCTGCTCTGCCCTCACCATTTATTTACATAAATTATAAATACAGACCCCAGCAATTGCTCAGTTCACCCAGCACAGCAATGCACCACTGACTGATGGGCTACATTCTGCATAGCCCTGTCCTCTCCATCCTAGCTACTGGCTGCACTACATGGTGGGAAAGGAAGTCTGCCCACTCACCCACCAATAGGACTTGAGCTGTGGCCTGGGCCCTACACAGAGAAACTAGAATCCCACAATGTACTGCAGTGCCCTCCTGGAAACAGATGCAGGCCAGCTAGGCACAGCTGTGCATTTGCAGAGTGGGCATCTCAACTCAGAGGATGGAGTGGGGATGGTGGGCCCCTGAGACATCTGTGCCCGGAGCCTCATATTTCCTTAATTTACCTCTGCTTTAGAGGGAAACAGTACAGCAGGTGGAGTGCCATGACCCAGATAACCTGGCTGTTGGGGGATACTCTGTAGGGTTCCACATTGCTGCCTGCTAAAAGTGGAAGGCATGGGAACGGTGGAGACGCACAGCTAGCTAGTGGAGCCATGAATGGTTTCCTGTCATGGAACATCCTCTATTAAAGTACAAATTCAAAACAAAAACATCTCAAGTACTCAAGTGTTAAAAGGTTCAGGAAAGATTTCATTTTGAACAGTCTCCCCACCACACACACACCATGTCGCCATGTTGCTTCCCTTGAGTTGTATTAGGAAAAATCATTTGCTTGCCAGGAGTTGTAAGCATTCCACTAGCTGATGATGATTGATGATGTGACTTTCTTGTTGGCGGAAAAACCAGACCAAGCCACTTGAAATGGTCTGAAATTGGTGGTGAAATTGAACTGACTTTGTCAAATTTATGCCGAGGAAGAGAAAAGGATAGCAAAAGATAGCACAAAGGCTGGCAAGGGAACCACTCACAGAATCACAGATGTTTGTCATGTGTCTTAAAACACATCTCTGAAGTGATCTGATACCATAGTGAGAGACTGGTGGGACCATTTTTTGTCTAACTGAAATTTCATCCAAATATGCTACTATGGCAAAGCATTTCATGGAGACATATTGGTTTCAAGTAAGTTTTTGTCATGAAGTTTTCTTTTCCCCCTAGGAAAGAGACTCTCAAGCCTGGTGCTTAGAGCACTGGCCTGGGAAGTAAAATGGTCCTGTTTTTGTTCTGCTTAACTCAGGGTGATTTAAAACTCCACTCTGATTCAGCCAGAGCAGATGCTTGATCGTGAAAGTCTCACAGACTAGGCAAAGGACCAGACCACTAGACCAGAGAGAAACAATCTCAGCAGCTGAGCTGAAATCAGGCATTTGGTTTTTGCTCTCTTCTAATGCAGAACAAAAATAAATTTGGAAAGCTCCTGAAAAACAGAACTGTCATCTGTGGTGTTTTGGACTACCTAGGGTCATTGGGGTTGTCACAGTGATAAATGGGAGGGTCATTTAGGTGCCAGGGAAACCTGTCTGTGGGTCCTCTCTCTCTCAGTTCTCTTTCAATAAAGACTCCTTACACAGCTCTGAATATGCTGCCTCTCCTTATTGGATTATAATTTCCCCTAAAACTCTACATCATCCTTCAGTCTGAAATATGTGAGATAAGACCTAGCCTAAAAGAGAATGCTACCTCCACTCGCACCTAGTCTGTCTGGCCAGGTATCCCAGCATCTAGAAATGTTTCAGCGCTGGAAGTCAGACAATAGCTGCACAAAGCTCCCTTCTGGACTCTCTGAATCCATCTTTAGTTGACATTTCAAACTTTCTCACTTTGTTGCAGGCATCAGAGAGGGAGAGGCTGATTTCTTCCTAACTTCTACTTAAGTGCATGCTCTACCCTCAGCCCTACTCAGGGGAGTGGCTGGGATGTCTCACAAACACCACGGCACATGCTGGAACAGGCTGAGAGAGGCCAGCCAGCCCTGAAGAGCTCTCTTGCAACATCATATTGTCACACACTGACCATAAAGTGAATGAGGTTCCCCACCACTAGTCAAGGCTTTTATCTAATTCATGGGAAGCCCAGGGCTGGATGAAGGGTCCTGGGTGTCCGGGTCTGCCCACTTGTGTGCTCCCCCCCATTGCAGCACCCTGCCTGGGGGCAGGGCCCACAGGCCAGCCACAGGTGGTCTGGTGCTCAGCACTGGAGGGGCCCAGCTGGCATGGAGGGTAGCATCCAGGGCCCACAGACCAGTCACAAGTGGGCTGGCGCTCAGTATTGGGCAGGGGGTGGCCGGCCAGCTGCGGGAGTGAGGCAGAGGCAGTGCTTGGATTTTAGCAGGGCGGTGGGGTCTCCCTTTAGCCTAGACCTAGGGCTGAAGCCCCTAGAGCCCCTGTGATAACCTAGCCTTGGGAGAGAGTCTCACTCTGCCACACCCACAGGGTATAACTCATTAAAAACAGACATACTGCTGTTTCTGTCCCTACTAGCTTTTGTAATACTCTTTCCTGTTCTTTATGGCAGGTCCTAAGTTCTGAACCTCAATCAAGTTAAGTGTCCGTGTAACTCTGTTGAGATAATAATTTATATATGAATAAAGTATTTTCTTTCTTTTTTCACATCTGTGCTATATCAGCCTGATTTCCCAGAGTGATTGACTTGTTTCTAATTACTTAGTGATTTAGCACCAGTAAAAATTGATTGAAAACCTGAAAATTATCCCTGACATTGTAGCTTATTACTGACTCCAGCTACTGCTCACTGAGATTAGGCTTTCCCATAAAAGTGTGGGAATTGTTTTTCTTTACCAGTGCCCCATAATTAAGAAATGGAGAGCAGTAATTAGGCACAGGGGGTTTATATGCTGCTACTTAAAGTCCATAAAAATGATTGCTTGGTTTTTAAGAACGCTCTTTGTTGCTCCTGATAGATAAAGGGAATCATTTGCCATTTGAGCTTGCGTTGTACTCACAGTGAAATAGAAATGCCTCTGATTTGTGTGGTGCTCACACCACAGGAGGTCAGGCCATCCGGACAAACCAAACAACCCATCCATTTGCATTGCTATTCCACTTTATTAGCAAGTTTACAGCTAAGCTTTGAGACCTTCATTTATCTGAATGGGAATTGTACGTGTAAAACAGCTACCAACAGATATAAAGTACCACTGAGAATCATACATTTTCATAACAGCCTGTATCTCCCAAGAATATCAATGCACTCTGCTAAGTTAATTAAGAAACATCACAGGCCCACACAAGATACTAAAGCATGACTACTCCCATTTCACACATGGGGAAACTGAGGCACAGAGTGAGGCAGTGACATGCCAAAGACTACACAGCAAGGGAGTGACGGGGCAGGGAGTAGAACTGATTATCTAATTTCTTCTGCCTTCTCCCCTGTTTATCTGTCTACCTGCCTTCACATCTTATCTTCTGTAAGTTCATTAGGGTAGAAACTGTCTTTTTGGTCTTTGACTGCACAGCACCCAGCAGAATGGAGGTCTGCTCCAGGCCTAGGTGTTACCACTCTACACATAATAAATATTAACACTAACCCAGGGAATATATTTGATTACTTGCCCCATTAGCTCACCTGCATGCCCTTCTCTGACCTTTGTCTGATCATCCAAGCCTTCTGAAACCCTCCTACTATTAACTAATGCAAACAAGCAACAGTGGACATTAACAAACTGAGTGGATGACAAAAATAGCCTGCTCCAGCATGTGCATTCAACTTTTTAAACAAGTTCCGTTAGTTTATGAGAATGCACCTTCTGTGTCTGCTTCCGACAACCATTCTTGCACAGGAAACAGCAGATTTTGTGCTAATCTTGCAGGCTATTTGGGGCAACGGAAGTTTGAATTTGTAATTAAATATTTGCACCAGGAATCCTGCTCCAGTCTTGGAACAGAATCATGCTGTCATTTGTGTGGCCAAGCACAGCCGTTTAAATTCTGCATGGCAATATTCCCAACAAACTGCTCATGACTAATCTGCATACCAAGAACTGCTTGGTAGACCATTGAAATAGCCAGTACATTTGAGTAAATTGCACAGCATTTGATAGACAGTTTGCTAATGGAAAAAGAAGAGAAATGGGCTGAATAAAAGATTCACTGTGAACTGTTCATCTGGCTCTCTTTGTCATCTCCTACTGAGGATGGAGCCAACACTGCAGCTTGAACAAGCCTCCCAGCGCAGGCAGATGGCCTGAGCCCCTAGCTGCGAGTGCCCATGGTGCAGTGCACAATGATGTTCGCAGTGCTAGTGCAAGTCTGTCTACTCAGGCGATGTGGCTTGCTGTATAGACATGCCCTTCAAGAACCACCGTAAAGTTACTCCCAACAAATGACACTCCTGTTTAACATTAACACGGGCTGCAACTTTTCCCTCTGAGGCCTGGTCAAATGTTTCATTCAAGTGACCACCTGGAGTAGTGCTTATGCAAAGGCCACCATCTTAGTTGGCAGTAGGAATAAAAGCAGAAATCTAAAAGCACAGGTCTCTTCAAACTGAGTCAAAGAGCCCAGTGCCAGAACCAGGAGCGCCGCTGGCCCCGGAAAAGACCTGGGGCTCAGCGCACTGAGACTCAGGGCTCGCACTGCAGCTGCAACTGCAGGCAGCCTGGTGGTGGACCCGGGGCTCAGGCGCTGGGACTCAGGGCTTGAGCCCTGGAAGCCCGGCACCAGTGATGCCCCTGGCCAGAACCAAGAGCTATAAGAGAGTCTGCATAGCCTGCACTGACATTAGTGGGTTAGGTTGTCTTCAGTGTGTAGGGACCAAGACTGCAAGTTTTGGGTGAAAAAAAAAAAAAAAGAGTCTTAAGCCTCCTGCTGCAAGGACCAGGCTTAGGAGGAGGGGGGAGACACTTCAGTGCTTACTTCTTCACCACAAAGGGAAGGAAGTCTTTCAAACAAGTCTGGGCAAGGCCTTAAAGAACTTGTCCTCAGAGGGCCTATCCCAGCATGTGCTGGGCCACTGACTCAAGGGAGCATTTTCTAGTGCATTGTGGCTGGTTTTCACGGTCACTGAGCTCACATCAACTTCAACTGGGGATGTTGGAGCTCAGCATTTCAGAAAACCAGGCCCACTGGACCACAGTCGCCAAAGGCTGAGTGTATAGCAGGGACGTGTGCCAGGGAGAAGAGTCATTAGCACAGAACTAGCTAGCTTTGAGTCATTTCAATAGGTGGCACCTATTCAAAGATAAGCTATGTGGACACTAGTAACCCCTGCGGCTTAGTCATCATAGGCTTTCGGCCTAATTCTTATAAAACGTGATGTCTGGGGAGTAGAGCTTCTTCCAGCTGACTCTCTTTGCTCATCACAGCCAGCCAAATTGTCTCTAATAGACATCATCCCATCCTGGCCATGATACTCTGTGGTGTCCTAGTCAATGGACCCATTACAAGGACAGAATCTGCTCTTGGGAACATCTGTTCATTCCCATTGGCTTCAGGAGGAATGATGAATCCTTCTTGTTGAGCATTATGAAAATGCTTTGGCTGAAATTGTTCTATTGGAGTTTCTGAGAGGAAGAGATACATTTTGGGGACTGGCTGGTGAAAGGATGAAAATATCACCATGATGGTCAGGAAAATTACATGTGCAGTTCAGGTCCCTTTGCCAAAGAGAGTGTCATCTAAGATGTTAATCACAGCAGCACCATAATGGGACAAGCAATTTAAATTAAACAAGACTAAATTACTACATTTATATTTGGGAACTAGACTGGAAAATGTGGTTCCTGTGGGATTGTTGGTATATCTGAAGAACTGATTTTCTGTTTAGGATTTTTGGTAATGCAGGGATTGTATGCATGGGGTCTTGTCCCCAGCTAGCTCTATTTCAATGGAGCAGCACCCATTTATGCTAGTGCTAAATCTGACACATTGTCATGTCAAGACAATTACCTTATAAAGGTAGTTGAAATTCATTATCTCCTTTGTTTCCTTTTGTCAACTAGTGAATATTTGCTTTAGAAAATGTGATCTGTCCAAAGGATATGTAGATCATAAAGTTCCAAAGGGGTAACCATGCTAGTCTAGTTCAGCAAAACAAGCAAGGAATCGTGTGGCACTTAAAGACTAACACATTTATTTATTGCATGAACCTTCATGGGAGAAAATCCCAATTCGTCAGATGCTTTGAAGATGGAGGAATTTACAGAATGGAAAGAAAATCAATGCAGGGAAGTGTAAGGCATAGGAACAGGTCATACTGTAACAGCAAATCAAAGTAGTTGTTAAGATTCAAACACTGGGAAACAGCACATAGAGGAAGGTGAAGTCAAATCACCGCTTGTAATGGGAACAGAATCCATAGTCACAATTTAATCCTGCTTTCACACAACTGAATCTCCATATCACTTCCAATTATGCTGTTTCTCTTTGAAGTCTTGATGTGTTACTGACTTGCTTGAGCACAGCTGTTAAGAAGTAATCAACAGAATGGTTAGAAAGACTGAAGCAGTCAGCTAATGGGTTTTAAATGTTGTGATTTCAGATGTCAGTTTTGTGCCCATTTATTCTTCTGCGCAGAGATAGTCCTGTTTGTCTAATGTATGAAGTGTGGGGGCATTTCTGGCAAATAATGGCATAAATCACATTGGTGGCTGAGCAGGTGAATGAGCCATTGGTGGAGTAGCTGGCTTGATTAGGTCCTATGATGGTGTCTTTTGTGCAGATATGTGGCAAAGTTGGCAACGTGGTTTGTTGCAGGGGTATGGGCCTGCTTTGATGTTTCTGTTGTTAGGTCTGTAGTTGTTGGTATCTGTTTAAGGTTAGGCAGCTGTCTATATGTGAGGAGAGGTCTGTCTCCCAAGGCTTGAGAGAGTGAGGGATCATCTTTTAGAACAGGCAGTAGGTCCTTAATGATCTATGGCAGAGGTCTGACTTGAGGGTAATATATGGTGACCAGTGGCATTCTGTTGTTTTCTTTCTTGGGCTTCTCCTGTAGTAGTTGACTTCAGGGTACCCACCTGGCTCTGTCAATCTGTTTTTTCTCTCAAGCCTTGAGAAACGGACCTCTCCTTGCCTGCAGGAAGCCAGAACAAGAACTCGAGGTGGGAAGGACTCTGATTAGATTCATTATTTATATCTGTGATTTATGGGTTAAATCCTGATCAGCTAAAGGTTAGGTCAATGGAATTTTAACATTGCCTTCAGTGTGAGCAGGGTTACAATCTAGAAATGTAACTGGTCTCTAAGGATATGTCCACACGTCTCTTTTATTTCGAAATAACACTGGTTATTTCGAAATAAAAGAGATTGGGTCCACGCAACGTATTCTTATTTTGAAATGATGGGCTCTGTCATTTTGAAATAAGAGCCATCATTTTGAAATAGCTTAAACCTACTTTAAATCAAAACGGCTGTTATTTCGAAATAACCATTATTTCAAAATAACACCTTTGCCCTTTTCCTTCCCACCGTGCCTTCCTTTTAGCCTATACTGGGTGAGGGGGCCATGTTGCCACACCTTCCATGGTGCCCTTCTCCTAAAGCGAAATAGCAAGTCCTGTGTTTGGACATGCTATTTCACTTTGAGCTTTTCCCTTAATCCGAATTAACTTATTTCGAAATAAGGACTTGATTTCAAAATAACTCATTTTGAAATAACTTATTTTGAAATAACGATCTACATGTGGACATAGCCTAAGAAGTTGATCCTGAATATAGAGTTTGCCATGGAAAGAATCATAGCAGATGGAGCTAGAAATGTCCTGCTGGTACAACTTAATAACAATTTTGTTATTAAAACTATACAAAAAGTATAAAGGGTGAAATCCTGCCTCCATTGAAATCAGTGGGAGTTGCACTATTGACTTCAATGAAGCCAAGATGTTATCCTATATTTTCACTAGAAACACCAGAAAAACAATGCAAAATGGAGACAATCTGCAAACAAAGGCTTATAAACCCTCTGGCTGTGTTCACACGGCCCTCTTATTTCGAAACAACAGAGGTTGTTTTGAAATAAGATTTAGGCTGTTCACACGACGCACGGTTGTTTCGAAACAACGGGTCCCATTGTTTCGAAACAACGGCATTGTTTTGAAACAAGTTAAACCCCATGTGGGGACGAAACAACATTGTTTCGAAATGATTGTTTCGAAACAACGCTGTGCGAACATGTTGTTTCGAAACAACAGTGACTTGTTTCGAAATAACTGTTGCCTGAACCTGCTATTTCACTTTGAGCTTCTTTCCTTAATTCGAATTAACAAACTGTTAATTCGAATTAAGTTATTTCGAAATAAGGTGTTATTTCGATACAAGTTGTTTCGAAACAACCATATCGAAATAAACCCCTGTGTTTGAACACAGCCTCTGTGTTAGAAAGAGGACACAAACCAAAGACAAGCAGCTTTCCTGTTAAGCTGCAGTAAAAGGGTGATTCTGTAGAGCTAGTGTAACCCATGCAGTACAGTGCTTACACAGCAATGGGTAACAAATTTGCACCAGTCCTCACTACTGTTGTAAAGGAGAGACCTGGGCTCAGCAGTTGTAAAAACACTTTTGTGAGTGAAGGTGTCCAAGTCTTGTTTGCAAAAGGATGCTGTGACACCTCAGTTTTGTTGTATGTCACTACAGTTGAGAGTCTCAAATTAGGTTTCTCAGCTGTCTCAAAATTCAGTGAGAGTTCAGGCCCTAAATATACCGAGGGCCTTGCTCTAAGTCACTTCTGGAAATGAAACATAAGCTGCAAAATCAGTTAATTGTTTTAAGAAATGTTACCCCTCTTCTCCATGCAGTGAAGTCTGAGGGCTGTGCCTGTGTGGGTTGAGGGTGGAAAAAAGGAATCAATCCCCCAGAAATAGCCACCTTCTGAGGTGCTCTAAGCCCCACATTTCAGTCCATAACAAGGACCTCAATTACAAACATAAGGAGTGGGAGCACTAAGCTTTCTGGTGTCTACGAAGAATGGTCACCAACCAGATTCCCAGTGAAAACAGGACCCTGTGAGGTATATGGGAGAGGCAAATGGCCCACCCAACTCTCAGGAACACCTAATCTTGAAGCCCTTGAAGCGCTAAAAGTCTTTAATATCTTGTTTCCTGATCAAATCTCTATAATATGCTCCAGTTAAAGACTTAAAATGCTGCAGCTGCACCACCGTGAAGCTTCAGTGTGCACATTTCCTTGTACCAGTGGGAGAGGTTCTCTTGTCAGCACTGATAATTTATCACCCTGAGAGCTAGGTTGTTGGGAATTCTCCCACTGACCTAGTGCTACCTACACAGAGGTTAGGTCCATTTAGCTGTTTCACTCAGGGGTGTGGATTTCTCACATGTGCAGAATGATGTAGTTATACCACCCTACTTTCCTGTTATACAAGACAAATTCCCCCTTGAGAAGAAGAATGGCCTAGTGGTTAGGTGTTAGGCTGGGATTTGAGACATGCAGATTCACTTTCCTACTCTGCTGTAGCCTTCCTGAGTGACTTTGGCTAAGTTACTTAGGCCTGGTCTACACCTAAAACTTGGCATGAACTAGCAATGCCCCTCACAGGTGTGAAATCCGTCCCTTTGAGAAATGTTGTTAACCCAGGTTAAGCCTGGTGTAGTCACTGTTGCCCCAGCTACTGGTTCTCATGGGGGTGCATTAATTAGATTGCGGGAAAAAAACCCTTCTGTGTCAGAAGTATGACTCTCCAAAAAAGCATAGCTGTAGCATCATAGCTGTGCATCTGTAGTGTGGACAAGTACACAGTCTCTCTGTGCCTCACATGGAAATAGCGGCGCTTCCTTGCTTCTCAAAGATGGGCATGTTAAAAGAGCTGAGTGATATTCAGTAACTTCTCAGGGGAATGATATTCTGAGGGAAAACATGGTTTCTGCAAAACTGAAATTTTCTATAGAAAAATTTGGATTTTGCTGAAAATGTTCAATTTTCTTTTACAAAAATCAAAATGAAATTTTTCATTTTGGGACAGTTTGCACCTGAATTGGAATATTTCATTTTTTTAATTGACCCCAAGCACTTTGCCTTATGGGGTTGTAGTTCAGGGCTGCTTTTTTCCTTATGGGTCAGGCTGCCTGGAATCCTACATCTACCATGATGCAAAACGAATTTCCCTCTCACTGAGCTCTGGTGCTTCATGAGAGTCACCTCACTCTAGGTTTATTCATGGAGATGTAATCCAGGGAACCTGACCATAAGTGAAAATGGGGGCATCAGGCTCCCTGTAAAGAGGAGGCAAGATCGCTGACTCCAGAAGAGGCAGGATGGCCACCTCTAGACGAAGCAAAATGGCCGCCCCCAGAGGAGGCAAAATGGCCACCATGTGACTGTCCATCAAGGCAGAAGGCGAGGGATGGGACAGGAAATATAAAAGCCAGGCCAAGGAGTTCAGTCCAACCCTGGCCGCCAAAGAGGAAGGATGGCGCCCTCCTGGCTCCTCAGCCCCGGACCTCCCTCCTGCAGGGGGAAGCCGGGCCTACCTGCAGGCCTCCATCCCAATACCGGGATGGCTGACTTGGGCCTTCCATGGCCGGTGCCCCATGGGAGAAGGCTGCTCCACTCGTGGAGGATAGGCAGTGGGGACAGACGGAACCCCAGAACTGCCCTGCTTCCACTGAAGGCCCAGACTACAGGGAATGGGTCCCGCTGGCTGCAGGGGAGGACCTGGATGAACTGCCACTCGGTCCACCAGAAGCCGACCGCTCTGTGGGACAGGACCTGGAGGAGCTGCCCCTCACACCCAACCATGTGGAGCTGCCAGAGTTACCCCAAGAGGAGATGGAGGTCACCCCAGAGTTTCCAGACCTATCACCACCAGATGCAATGGAGGGCTTCTGCTCCTTGCCTCTCAGCGATTACCCAGAGGACATTGGGAAAGAAGCGGAACAGGTACTAATGGGAGAGGGGGAAGCCCAGGGGAGCTACGCCCCACACCGGTGTCAGCGTGTTGCAGCCAGATCCCCGCTGACTCCCTGGTTGAATGCCCGGTTGCTGTCAGGGCCCTGGGCTGGGACACAATGGAGCAGGGCGGGCCTGTATCCACGCCCTCCTCTCCCCTGTGCCTAGACGGCAACCCCATTCAATACCTCACATTGTTTACACCCCTAAATACTTACTGATTGTGCACCCTCCTTAAAGGGATTAAGAGTATTAGTGAACAGCCCAACCAAGGGCCACAGACTGTCGGCTTACCCCTCCGAGGGAATGAAATGTACTGTTTATTCCCCTTATCGTCCCAAAGAGGGGTGGACCACCGGACTGCATGAGCAGTAATTCCCCAACCCACCCACCAGGATGCGCCCTCCCGGTGGGCTGAGGAAAGGACTCGTGTACACTCCTGTGAGGCAATGCGCCACAAGAGGAAAATGGAGTTTCACATTTAACTGTCTAATAAGGAAGCACTTGAGGGCAGTTCAACAGATTGCAATAAAACATTTTGAATTAGGAGTTATGAGTTTTGAGTTACATTATCATATGCCAGGAATGCTCCTCCACCTTATACATTGGACAAACAGGACTATCTCTGCGCAAAAGAATAGATGGGCACAAAACTGACATCAGAAATCACCACATTTAAAAAATGGTAGCTGAGCATTTCAATCTTCCTAATCACTCTGTTGTTTGTTGACAGCTGTGCTCAGCAAGTCAGTAACACATTAAGACTTCAAAGAGAAACAACAGAATTGGAACTGATATGGAGATTCGATTGCATGAAAGCAGTATTAAATCATTACTATGGATTCTGTTCCATTACAAACAGTGATTTGACTTCACCTTCCTCTATGTGCTGTTTCCCTGTGTTTGAATCTTAACTGCTTTGATTTGCTGTTACAGTATGACCTGTTCTAATGCTTTACACTTCCCATTTTCCAAAGGGATAGCCGTGTTAGTCTAGTCCAGTAAAAAAACAACAAGCAGTTGTGTGGCACTTTAAGACTAACAGATTTATTTTTTGCATGAGCTTTCGTGGGAGAAGATCCCAGAAGCATCTGAGGAAGTGGGATCTTCTCCCACGAAAGCTCATGCAAAAACTAAATCTGTTAGTCTTAAAGTGCCACACAACTGCTTGTTGTTTTTTTTAAACTTCGCTTCATTCATTTTCTTCCCATTCTATAAGTTCCCCCATCTTCAAAGCATCTGACAAAGTAGGATTTTCTCTCACAAAAGCTCATGCGATAAATAAGGCTGTGTTCACACGCTGGGGGTTATTTGTTTCGAAACAAAAACGCTGTGTGAACACAGCCTAAATGTTTTAGTCTTTAAGTGCCACAGGACTCCTTGCTTGTTTTGCTGATCTAGACTAACACAGCTGCCCCTTTGGATTTTGAGTTTGGGAATAGTGAAATATTCTCATGTGATTGAAATATCAAAATGAAACCTATTAATATCTCCAAGTCAAACTGTTTTGGAATTTCCAGTTCATTATATAAAGAAAGAAATAAATTTCAACCTTTTGTCCCAAATATCAGTTTCCTGTAAGGTAGAAATTTCAAATTTTGCTCAGCTCTCTACAGAATCCACAGCTCATATCTGTTGCCACGCCTTCTGCAGTGGGTCACACTCTCTTCCCTGTGGGGTAGAGGAGGGCTGAATAATTTCATATATTTTAATAAACTCAGCTGCGGTCTCCATGGAAACAGAACAGAAATATTCAACAGGGTTTGGGTTAGGTACAAAGCAGGCAGTAACTCTCTTTTTTAACTAAATTGCCTCATAATTGGAGAGGCTTTTCACTGCAAATGAACATACACTCTACAGTAAAGCTGTTTTCTGTCAAACTCTCTGCACTTTATTGAATCTGCCCTCAGTGGCATGCAGAATGCACTTGCCTTTATGAAATGCCTAATGGACCACTCACATACAGGAAATACATTAGAGCCATTTACTCTGGATATGTACACAGTAGGTATATTATTGGTAAAGCAAATACATGGAAAACTTGAAATCACAGAAATGTAGGGCTGGAAGGGCCCTTTAAAAGTCCTCAAATCCAACTCCCTGCTCTGAAGCAGAATCAAGTGAACTTGGACAGTTCTTGCGAGGTGTTTGGCCAGCCTGTTCTTTAAAACCTCCAACAATGAGGATTTCAGAATCTCCCTGCGATCCTATTACAGAACTTGAGTACTCTTGTAGCTGGACAGTTTTCCTAACTATCTAAGGCTATGTCCACACATACATCATTATTTCGAAATAAGTTATTTTGAAAAGAGTTATTTCAAAATAAAGTCCTTAATTCAAATTAAGGGAAAAGCTCAAAGTGAAATAGCATGTCCAAACACAGGACTTCCTATGTTGCTTTAGGAGAGTAGTACCATGGGAGGTGTGGCAACATGGCCCCCTTCCTGGGCCATGCCCCCACCCAATGTAAGCTAAATGGAAGGCACCCTGGGAAGGAGAAGGGCAAAGGTGTTATTTTGAAATAATGGTTATTTTGAAATAAAATGTCCGAAAGGCGTTATTTCAAAATAACCAGTTTTGAAATAACAGCCATTTTGATTTAAAGAAGGTTCAAGTAATTTCAAAATGATGGCTCGTATTTTGACATGATGGAGCCCATCATTCTGAAATAAGAATACATTGTGTGGACCTAATCTCTTTTATTTCGACATACCCTAATTGAAATCTGTTTTGGTGCACAATATGCCCATTGCTTGTCCTGCTTTCAGTGGAGATGAAGAACAACTGATCACAGTCCTCGCTATAACAGTCCTTAACACAGTATTTGAAGACCACTATCAGTCCCCCGTTCAGCCTTCTTTTTTTGAGACTAAACATGCCTGCTTTTTTCAACCTTGTCTGACTGGGGTTTGCTAAACTTCCTTTTATCACTTCTGTTACTCTCCCCTGGGCTTTCTCCAACTGATCCACATCTTTCCTAGTGTAGTGCTCAGAACTGGATGCAGTACTCCAACTGAGGTCTTACCAGTGCTTAGTATAATGGGAATATTACATCCCATGTCTTACATAGGACTCTACTATTATTTCACCCCAGAATGGTATTAATCACTTTTGCTACTGCATCATATTGTTGGCTCAGATTCAATTTGTAATCCTTTACAACCCCCAAATCCCTGTTAGCCGTCCTCCCACCTAGTCAGTCATTCCACATTTGGTTGTTGTTCATTGGATTTTTTCTTCCTAAATGAAGTACTTTGCATTTGCTTATATTGAATTCCATCTTGTTAGTTTCAGACCAGTTCTCTAACTTGACATGCCAGAAAAAGCAGCATATAGCAGCATCTCTTCAGCCAACTGGTCCTGAACCTGCTCCTTATTCATTATGGTTAATGCATCCTCTCACAGTGAGATATATTTGAATAGACTCTTATAACTCCACCACTGGATAGTACGGCCGTAAATCTTTAGAAAGTCCAAATCACTATTCTACAAGATGCTGAGTATCCGCATTAAAACTTGTGAGGAGATGATTGGAAACTTTCCAGTGGAAGGTTTTTCTGTTGAATCATCAAAAGTGAAATGTTTTGTAGAACTTTCCAGAGGGTTAGCCATGTTAGTCTGTGTATAGCGAAAACACTGAGCATCCTGTGGCACCTTATAGGCGAGCAGATTTCTTCATGCATAAGCTTTCGTGGGCTCCAACCCATCCTTCATCAGATGAATGTCAGTTTCAACACAATTATGTTTCAGGGTATAAATGTTAGAAAGAAAAGACGGTGTTTTCATATGGTTGAAACATTCTGATTTGACATATTTGGAGTGGATCAGTTTGACTTTTTATTTCAATTTTTTTAAAGATTTCATATTATTAAAAATATTGAAAATGTTAAAAAGGTCGACATCAATATGAGACATGGCCCAAGACAAAGCTTGATGGAAATTTCAGTTTGCAGGAGCTTTTGAAATGGGAGGAAGAGATGATGTTCCAATTTGGAATGAAAAAAAATCATTCCAAATTTAAAAACATCCCATAAAATGGAAAATTTGCTTCCTGTTTAACTTTGCTTGTGGCTTTAATGGGGCTATTCACTTGACTGATGTTAAGGTTGTGTTTTGCTGCGTCTAAGCATGAGTACTTTACAGGGCTGAGTCCCTGTAGTTAGGCCATGGTGCTTAGAGTCTGGTGTTCTGGCTTCTGTTCTTTGCTTTGCCACAGATGCGCTGTGTGATCTCAAAGATATTACAAAGACCTATTAGCTCATCAAACTAATCTGTCCATGGAGAATGAACAGGATTAGCCTCCATACAGTATATTTACCAGTGATGTTTTAAATGTGCCAAGTGATAGTGCTTCTGTTATATTCTTTGTGAGACGATTACATAGCCAATACATCTCTTTGTAAGGCTGCTTTTCTTGATATAAATCTGATGGTTCTTCTGTTAAGTGCATTCAACTACCTCTCATTCTACTCACTTCTATCACTGTAAAGAGACCTTGGTTTCCATCAAACACATTGGCTATGGCTATATTAGCAAATTAGTTTGAATTACGGAGCCTTAATTCAAACTAATTTGAACCCGTCTACACTAAGCTTTGCCTAGTTCAAACTAAAAATTTTTTAGTTTGAAATTAAGCAAAGCTTAGTTCAAACAAGTTAGTTCAGCTGGTTAGTTCGAACTAACTGCTTAGTTTGAACTAATTTGCATATTTAGTTCGATCCAGCTGAATGTAGACATGCTACTTTAAACTAAAGTTCAAACTAGTGATTAGTTCAAACTAACCACGGTTTTTTAGTTCAAACTAACTTTTAGTTCAAACTTGCTGCTTTTTTTAGTTCGAACTAAAAAGTTAGTTTGAATTTTAAAAAGCGCTGCTAGTTTGAACTAAAAAGTGAGTTTGAACTAAAAAACTGTGTTTAGTTTGAACAAACTGCAAACTACATAGTTCAGACTAAGCAAGTCCAAACTAAGGTTTTAGGTGCAGACATTGGATTGTTATCACCAATTACTCAACCCAGACTAAAGCACCATATTCTCCTCCATCATTTGCAAGTCAGTGACTTGCACGAGCGCCTTCATACAGGGAAGACTGCAGGTAAGTGCCTTAAATTGCTGGTCTATCCTTCTCTCACAGTGGATGTTGTGTAACTAATACACTGGGAGACAACCACCTACTACTGCTGTCAGCTCAGCTATTCGTACAGTTCAGTTCATAGACATCTTCTGCTGGGGACCATGCAGGGAGGTTGTTACAGTAGACAGGTGATGTCTGCAATGAGATTCTGACCTGAAGGAACTGTCTCTTTCCTCAGTCAGACTAGTAACAACTGTGGGCATGTCTACCCTGCCTGCCTTTTTGACAGCAGTCAAAATTGTATGCAAATTTCTTAAAATAACTTGTGTATCTGCATTCCAACCTCCTTACTTCCCGCATGTCCACTGCTACCCCAGGTGCTGAGATGGTGTTCAGGGATCACCTTCCTGATCAGCTGAGTGGGTCTTCAGAGACCCAAACAGTTGATCAGGAAGTTCAGACTGACATGGTGAATTTGCCTCCATCAGTGAAGACTAGTCCTGTCTGTTAGAAACAGTGGTTGCATAGCATTGTATGAGCCACACAAGAGCTTTTGTTTGACAAAATGAGCCAATATAAGCAAAGTGAAATGCAGAATGTCTACCCTTATTGCTTGTAAAATCCCCAGTCAATGGAACATTTAAAGTTAGACTGGAAAAATGCATTAGCCCATTCACAAGAGGCAAAGATTTTGCGCTGATCCTGGGAAGATTGTTTGGACAACCCAATAGCATTTCCCTGATCTCAGACCTGTTTTTCTCAACCAATTAGTGTGAAGACTGTGAAGCCCCACATAGTTCTGATGTTTTACAGAAGCAAATGAACATTTAAAGGAATTGAATATATACTGTGAAGTATTGGAAGTTTATGCATCTCTGTGTGTGAATCTGTCATATGTGGTTTTTTATGGGCTTACAAAAACTGCATTTAATTACTTAAAAACAGAGTGGTATTGCAACTTCAACAGGCCAGGCTCATTTGAACCTGTACCCTGCATGGAATGTGTCGGAGCAACAGCGTCTTTTATATGCTTTAATGAAATACACTGGAAGAAATCCACGATGACTTATTTAAAGCCTGACCACTTAGCTCCTCTGGTGCTCTTCTAGCTTGGCCGTTTCCATAGTGACTCGGTAGCAGAAACCTTGCCTCTCTCACTCATTCAGTACTTAGTGTACCACTCACTATATTTCAGTCTGTCCAACTATTTCCTGCCCCAAATGAGCTGTGGATTCCTAAAATAAGCCTGCACTTTCTTACGAGAAAGCAGTAATGGGAGGTGTTGTGCCATCTCTGTGTGCTAATGAGTTGCAAGGTAGACTGGCAGAGAGTTGGATAGTTAGATCAGGTATGGAGTGGAATTCAACATGGAATCTGAACAATAGAATTTAAGGCAAAAAATTATTTGTGTTACTCTATGGGCTGGCTGCCAGCTTGAAAACCCACATGCTTATCCTAGTGGGGAAAGTGCAGTCTATCAAACCACCATATAGACATTCATGAATTAGTCTAAGAATACCCCTACTTCAGTAGCTGGGTCACCTTTTTACAGATTGGGAAACTGATTAACAACTTGATCCTGCAAGGCACTGATATTTTTTAGCCTTCTTCCCGTAAAGCATTTAAGCACACTCTTAAATTTAAGCAAGTCTTCAATATAGAATATTATTTATTAGATTTAACATTACATGTATCTTATATTTAATATTTTATATGATAAGGTTTTAAGATTATTGAAGTGCAATCATTCAACATTTTCAAAACAAAATCACTCAATAGCCTCCAACTGATATTTTGTTGCATTTGCACAATGGAAAATTTAGAATTTCTGCTTTTTCACTTTCATTTGGAACAAAAAAAAAAAAAGTCTAACATGTTAGATTTTTCCACAGAGAGAAAATTCTATTTTGAAGCGGATGTGGTTTTAGAAGCAAGGTCAAATAGCTGTAGTACTTGCAGACCAATTAGAAAGCTAGGTTGATGGTCACAGAAAGAGTTTTTCAAGTGCAGGAGAGTTGTTAGAACTGGCTATATCAGTGTGTCATCATCCCCCCCCCCATATGGAAATTTTCAAGAGACAATTTTTGGTTTTAAAAAAGGTTTTCAAGTTTTATTAAAAAGAAAAGTATTAAAACTCCAAAACTTATTCCTCCCCCAACCCCCCTTCCCAAACCTGAAGAATTCTGGTAAAAATCTGAAATATCAATTTCAAAAGGATAGCCGTGTTAGTCTAGTCCAGTAAAAAAACAACAAAGAGTTGTGTGGCACTTTAAGACTAACAGATTTATTTTTTGCATGAGCTTTCGTGGGAGAAGATCCCACTTCCTCAGATGCTTCGAAGATGGGTGAACTTACAAAAAGGAATGAAACTAAATGCAAGGGGGTATAAAACATAGGATCAGGTCATAAAGTAACAGCAAATCAGAACAGTTTACAGGCTCAAACCATGGGAAGCCTGAAGTCAAATTACCCTTGGTAATGGGAAAAGAACCCATAGTCTCGATTAAGTCCTGCTTTCACAGAATTTAGCTTGCATATTAATTCAAGTTCAGCTGTTTCTCTTTGAAGTCTTGATGTCCCAGGTACATCTCTAACGACAGTCATTAACAAATCCATCATTGAGTGATTAGGAAGATGGAAGTGCTCAGCACCTGGTTTCTTTGTTCTTTGATTTCTGTTTTAGCAGGAAACACAACATTTCCTGATTCTTTTACCTAATCAGTCCTCCCAAAACACATGAGATTTAAAAAACAACAAAATAAATATGAGTTTTTAAAATTACTTTCTAGTAACTTTGGAGTTCTAAATGGTTCAAGATTTCCCCCCTACTTTTTGGGAATTACAAGCTGAAATGAAGCTGGGACCTTAAGGAGATCACTGATTACCATCGGACTCAGGATAAAATCATAAGGATTGGCTTTATAGATTCAGAAAGGGTGACGGTGGTGGAGAAAGAGTTGTCTGTGGGCATCACAGGCCGAAAGCATAAACCATAGGTGGAAGAAAACAGCATTGACTGAGTGGACTGCTTGAAATGATTGAAGATGATTAGAGTTCAAAGCGACCTCAGGAAGTATCTAGTCCAACCCCCTGGTCTACAGGACCAATCCTAGCTAAATCGTCTCATCCAAAGCTTTGTCAAGGCAGGCCTTCAAAACCTCTAAGGATGGAGATCACATAATCCGTTTAGGTAACCCATGTCTAGGTAACCCATTCCAGTTTTTCCTATGATATATCAGAGGCTCCCCATAGAGATTTATTCCAGCTATGACACAGGGCATTTATATTCCAAATTTAAAAGGGTTTCAGACATGCAATCACATGACTTTGCAGGCCCTCAGGGTTTTTCACCTTCCCCTGTAGTGTGAGGCATGGGTCACTTTCTGATGGTTTCTCTACCTTGAAGTCTTTTTTTAAACCATGATTTGGGGATTTCAATGACTCAGTCATAGATGAGGCATCTATTGCAGGAGTGGGCAGGAGGTTCTGTGGCCTGCATTGTGCAGAAGGAGAGACTAGATGATCATATTGGTCCCTTCTGACCTAAAAATCTATGAAAGTGTGACTCATCCGTGATACAGCTGATAGGCCCCGAAGGCTGGGTTCCCTCAAAACCTATCACTGCCAGAGCTGTGGGGCTGTATGAAGAGAAGATCTAGGCAGAATGAGCATGTGCTAGTGGGGGTTTGGGCTGCAGGGGACCAGGGGTTGAGAAGAGAGGATTGGGGAGAGCTGGGACAAGGTCGGGGCAGGTTGGGGGACTAACTGTAAAGAGAATCTGTTCAGTAAATAAATAAGTAGCAAAAAGCCCTTTGCTTTTAGCTTAATGGTCAGAGAACAAGTCAACCTCTACTGGAACGTTCAAGTCCCAGGGAAGGATTGTAGCTCCTACTGAACTACAGGATTGGTTTGTTAGAAATGTTGTCTTTTGGACAAGACTTTTTTTTCTGACTCAGTTCTTCAAGACTGAGTAGTGAGTTGGGGTCCTTGATATTGAGGATATTGGGGTGTCCAACTTAAGTGGGATGTAATTTTCAGAAATGGTAGTTTTCATCAAGAAAAGACTCTTGTCTTAGGTCCTATAGAGTATCCCCTTGTCAATTAAACCTGGATCTCCTGTGCCATGTCCAAATGCAGAATCATCCAAAGAATACCTCTGTGTAAGCTTGAAAGCTTGTCTCTTTCCACAACAAATGTTGCTCTAACAGGAGATATGACCTCACTGATATTAACTCATTTGAGTGCTGGTCTTTACTGTTGGCAGCAAAATTCACTGTCGTCAGTTTGAACTTCCTGATCAAGCCTGTGTTGATCCACTCAGCTGATCAGGCAGTCGATCTCTAAACACCACCCCAACAAGTGGGTTAGTGCTGAGTGGCAGGGAGACCTCACTCTTCCACTCAGCACAGTGGATGTGCTCAAGGGTAGGGAGGTTGGAATGCAGATATGCAAGTTACTTAAAATAACTTGCATATATCCATTCAACTGTTGCCAAAAATGGCAGGCAGCACAGAGCTGCCCATAGTCAGCGTGGTGCCAGAATATGGAGTAACTCCAGGGGTTAAAGAAGGAGGGGATGCACAAAACGCCATTCTGGAGCCACAATTTTGAGGGGCTAGCTTTCTGGTGTCCCTAAAAATAGAATAATGGTCAGCAACACAGCATTTCAGTGTGTTCCCCCTTCCTTACACATGTTCTGCTGGCCACCCTGCCCTGGAGCTGCATCCAGGCTGGGGAGGGGAGTTTTCAGAGCTCCTGCCCTGAGCATTTTCAAGTGAGTGCTCAGGGTGGAATCAGTGCTGCTAGGGAGCAACTAGCAGGGACCACCTGGAGCTCCAGCCAGGTAGTGAAGGGACCTTCTGCATCCCTGAGCCAGTGGGGAGTTGGGGAAGGGGCAGGAGGGTTGGGGGGCCCAGAGCTGGCAGGTGTCAAGAAAGGGGTGGGAGGGGATTGGGGAGCTTGCAGCCAATGGGGGTCAGGGGAGGGGCTTGAGGGGTTTGGGGAACCTAGACCTGGCAGGTGTCAAGAAAGGGGCGGGAAGGTGTTGGGGAGCTGGCAGAGGCGTCAAAGCCCAGTTTTAGCTGCCCCTGTAATCCACAAAACACCCCCATTTGGTTGCTGCCTAACCCTCTAACCACTTCAACTCACTTGGCATCTAAATTTCTGTTCAAAGCTCTCTAGAAGCCAAACTTTCTGACTGAAAACAAATGCCCTGCCATCTTACTCTGGACATCTAGAAAGCTAAGCCCCTGGGCAATCCTCAGACTGGAGAAAAAGACAAAAATAGGAATGCCAAATTCACCTGTGAGCCCTGATCCCCTATGCATGCCCACACAAAATACAGCAGAGGAGATGGTACACACCTTGTAACTTTTAGCACAGTTTGTAGCTGGGATTTGAGGTTGTGCTTCATTTATGAGGAAAGAGCTGATGGGGTCAAAAATGCCTATCTGCACTTGGACCCACACATGCATGAAGGGGGCCTGGAAAATGCGAGAAGGGGGCCCAGAGAACAGGAGGGTTCCAGGGCCCGTCAAATTGTACTTTAACCACTGAGTAACTCTGACATGCCTTGAGTAGGAAAGGCACTAGATAAACTTGAAATTTGTTTTGTTTTATGGTAACAAGAATACTGATCAATGGGAAAATAGACAGTCTCTCCTCTTAAATTCCAAATGGGTTTGTCGCAACAGAAGGGAAAGAGCCATTAACACAGTGTGGTTAAATAGAAATATAAAGTCAGAATGGGCAATAAGAATGTGTTTAAAAAAATGTACAGAATCCAGTAGTGAATGGGACTGGGAGATCTGAGCAAAATAAGCAGATGGACATTAAAGACTAATTAGAAAAGCAAAGAGAGAAACACTGCTAAAACAGAGCATATTTCAATTCACAATAAAATGATTTTCACAATGAACTCCTAAAGAAAAGACACAAGGAGAATGTGTTAGATTCAAGATTGTAAAGTTCCTAGATACTAGAATAATGGGGACCATATAAGTACCTGGGAGAGCAATGAGATGAGAGAGCGATGAGATGAGATGATTATGTAAGGGGATAAACAGAGAGATAGATATAAGAGCATAAGAATAGCCATACTAGGTCAGATCAATAGTCCATCTAATCCGTTATCCAGGCTTCCAACAATTGGCCATTCCCAGTCTCCGACAAACAGCAATCACTGCTTATCCCAGGTAACAGCCATTAATAGACCTGTCCTCCATGAACTTATCTAGTTCTGTTTTGAACTTCATTATAGTCCTGGCCTTCACAACATCTTCTGTCAAGGAATTCCACAGGCTATGTGAAGAGATACTTATTTTTTCATTTTAAACCTGCTGCCTATTAATTTCACTTGTTCACCCCTGGTTTTTGTGTTTTAACAAGGGGTAAATAACTCTTCCTTATTTACTTTCTCTACATCAGTTGTGATTTTATAGACTTCTCTGATATCCCACTGTATTATCTTAGTCTCCTTTCCAAGCATTAAGTTCCAGTCTTATTAATCTCTCTTCATATAGAAGTTTTTCCATATTCCTAATCATTTTAGTTCTCTGTTCTCTTTTCCAGTTCCAATATACCTTTTTTTTTTTGAGATGGGACAACCAGATCTGCATGCAGTATTCAAGATATGGGCATACTATGGATTTATAAAGAGGCAATGAAATATTTTCTGTCTTATTGTCCATTCCTTTCCTAATGATTCCCAGCATTGTTAGCTTTTCTGACTGCTGCTGCACATTGAGTGGGTGTTTTCAGAGAACTATTGACATTGACTCCAAGATATCTCTCTTGAACAAGAACAGCAAATTAAACCTCAGCATTTTATATGTATAATTCAGATTATGTTTTGATGAAGTAAATCACCTTGGCTGAATTGAAATAAATTTCCACTAGCTGACTATGTGGACCAAAATAATCACAAAATTTATAGTGAGAAATCTGAGTGGCTAAATAAATAGTTAGAGGAACATTAAGGAGAATCTATATGAAAGAGAGAAATCATGTGCACTGATGTAGTAGAAATAAAATCACACAGTGACTAGCTATACAAATATCATTGGAAGCTGGGCAAGGAATGGGAGCCCTCTGGCTTTTGGCCATGATCTCATCAGCTTGGCCATGCTGCAGTAAACAAGGTGAGGCTGGGTCAGCACTTGACTGGGAGACTTCCAGCTGCTGCAGAAAAAGGGCTGGGGTGATTCTGTTTGTGCACTTGGTCTGGATTTCTACAAACTCTGCAAATTCCCATCTGATGCTATGGGCTCTCATAGCAACCTTTTAAATACATGCCACACAAATAAACAGGCCCATCAAAGAGGAGGTTCTTTCATCTCAAACAGATGCTCCCTGTCTCGAACTCCTGTGCAGCGCTGCTGTGCAATGTGAGTCCGCTATAACATCCTTCTTTGGTGATCCAAGAAAAGGGAGGTGCAAATTGTTGATGCAATCAAATCAGTGTGGTGCTGTGTCTCCCCCTAGTGATGGCTAGCTGCAGTTGAGCTGGTGAACTGAAAATAGCAGTCTAGTTGGGGCAGCGCGGGCTGGCTGTCCGAGTAGCAGACACATGTGAAAGGAGAGTCAGGCCTGCAGACTGGAACTGTTGAGTTCAACCACAAAATAACCCTAAGCATTTGCTGTAAGAGTCTGGGAGGGGAGACAGCTTTTCTGCTTCCCATGTTAACCAGATAGCTTGGCATGTGTGTGCACATCTCCCAGTAAGGGCTCCCCAACACACATGAAGAGCCTGCTGCTACTTCTGTGCCACGACTGAGTGTGTTCGATGCGGAAGGTTGCAGGGATCAGTCCCCGTTGATCACTGTTGTCTTGTATGTACCCCATTGTGGCTGGTCACAGAATGGCCTTGCTGCCAATGCTCCATGCCACCTTGGAAGGATGTGACGTATTGGTTCCCCTAGTGACTGACGCCTGCAGCCAATGGCCTGTTATATATAGAAGTAGAACCAAGTTCTCCCTGAGACCAGGTGGGGTAGACTGGCTCTTTCTTTTGGTTGTGAGGGTGCTCTAGTCAACTGCTTGCTCTCCTCAATGAAATTTATACCTGTGCAGCACTGAGTTTACTCAGATACACTTTGGACCTTCTCTGGGCCCATCAGATTGCCCCCTACATTTTCTAATACACCGTGTGTAGTGACTCTAGATTACAACAGCTACCAAGCTACATACCAGAGGTGGCTGCAACTGTAGGGGTGGGAGAAGGAGGAGATCAGCCAGCAGCCATCTGCCAGGCTGCTTTCTCCTTTTCTGGGTTGGAAGGATGCCTGGAGATTGTCTGATCTAACAGTTTGCTGTCAGGAATGTTGATTCAACTAAGTAGAAAATTTCACTGGAGCACCTTGAAATTTTCAGAGAAAAAGATCAAAACATTTTACTTTGATTTTACTGGCTTGACTTTTTTGTTCTCTTACATGTAAATTGGCAGAAAAAACTAAAGCAATAAAAAAGACAAAACCAAAACCAAAACATTTTGATAAAGCAAAAATGAAATATTTTCAGGCTAATTAATTCTGCATTCTAAATATATATATTTCCTCCCTGTGCTTGATGAAAAAATAAAGATGTTTCCTCCCCGTTCTTGATTAAACCAAATTTTGAAGTCTTGGCATTCTCCACTGAATGGAAATTTTGAATTTTGACCAGCTCCGCTTACAAATTGGTTGGCTCCTGGTGCAAGTCCCAGCTGCAGTATCATGTGAGATAGCCATGATTACAAGGCCGACACTGAGCTGGGACATGCAGCAAAACTGATTATACAACAGCTGGGCTGCAATGGTCCCCTGCCAGCTGGACCATGGCCAAGGGACATAGATCAGTGCTTTTGGTCCCTTAGCTGTGGCAGTACCCCTTTTAATGCCAGGAGCAATGATAAGGAAGAAATCTCTCCATTTGTAGTGCCCATAGGAGGGAGGCTTTAGCATGGATATTAACAGAGCTTCATCAGAGAGGTGGAGGGTAGGTATCTGTGTGTGAAGAGGGGTCCTGTATTCTTAAAGGGCAAGAAGCAAGTAGAGTGACGATGACCCAAAAGGCAAAGTAGCTGCATTCATAAACTGCCCCTGCAATGGCAGCATCTTATTTTCCTGTCCGAGGAGGCGGTGGTGGGGAGGAAGTTATGTGCCCTTTGCACTGTCACTCCCTGAAAGGAACTGAATGCATTCAGCAAGTGGAGAAATGTCTCACGCCACAGGGCGGTTTCCAGGGTCGTCAGCTCCGAAAGTTTTCCGCCTCCATGGAGCAATGCTGATGGTAATTCAAAGTGACGGGCATGCCTCAGAGCCCATGGCTTTATCAGCAAGCCAGGCTGCTCAGAGATGACAACCCCATTTCTTCAACAGACTTCTCGCTGTCACTCTCCATTTGTCTCCAAACAAGGAAGGCCCTACTGAACCAATCGAAGCAGAACACATAAACCACAGCAGATTGTAAAGGATGCAACACGAGTAATAGCTGCATATGCAAAACACATGCTGAGGTGCATGGTCATGGCCTCAGATACCAACAGAGTGGCTGACTTGTGGGTCAGGAGAGGGCAGACTAATTTCTGTCAGCAGACCAGAGCTGAGAGCCAGTGGGATGCAGCCTGGAAATTCCCTTCTGGTGAAAGACACCTGGGTGACTGAACCCTTCTATTATTCACAGACTGGGGTGGTGTTGGCAATGGCAGCCTCAGCTTCCCTATTGGGTCTGCTCAGTCCTCACTGGGGGCCATCTCCAGAGGTCAGGAGGGCTGGTCTCTCTGCTGAGATCACGGAAAGAGTGAGTGACTAGTCACCTTTTGATGCTGGGTTTTATGCCGTGATCGCTGGTCCACTGAAAATGGGGACCTACTCATTTCCTATTGAGAAAGGTGGCCCAGTGTTTAAGATGCTAGCCCACAATGCAGGAGACTTGGAGTAATTTCCAACTCTACCACAGACTTCTTGTGTGACCTTGGACAAGTCACATAGCCTTTCTGAGCCTCAGTTTCCCATCCATACAGTGGCGGTAACAACTCTGTCCTACCTGGCAAGCCTATTGTAAACTGCTCAGATCAGATTTGGTGGATTGTTTTGATGACCCCTGTAAAGACCTATTATCCATGCCCAATGACCTTAGACAGATTCGTGTCCCAGGTAAGAAAAGCAGCCTGAGTTGATTGAAATCATTGTTGCACTGAACCCAGCAACTTGTGTTGGATTAAAGCACCTCTCAATATGTTCAAATGGGTTGGATGATCTGATTGTTATATAAAATGATAACAAAAGGGAAAATTGCAAAACCACATCCTTTCTGCATGTATGTCTCATGTCTGTGCACGTTTCTGGCTTGTCAATTATCACTCAGTGTAGTAAACCTGCATAAAAGACTACCAATCCAGCATTGCAGTCTGATAGGAACAAGCTACCAAGGCTAGTGGTGGTTTATCCCTCTGTCAAAGTATTCATATCTAGGCTGGAGGCCTTCCTGGAAGTGGTGCTGTGGTCAAACACAAGCCATTGGGCTCAGAACAGGAATAATGGAGTGAAATTCTCTGGCCTGTGTTAGGCAGGAGGTCAGATTAGATAAGCCAAACTGGCTTAAAAATACATGAATCTGCTCCTGTAGCAAAAGTGAGTGAAAGCAGCAGACATTCATCCGCTATCAACATCTGGCCCTACTATATGACTTGCCCATTATTGAACTGGAAGCCCCTGGCTAATTAGGGATGGAACCGCACTTCCCTAATGTTTATTATGTGCCTGAAGCACAAGACCAGCCTTTCCCTTGGAACAACCTAGCAACCTCAACAGTTAAACCTAAGCGACTTTAGCATTTCTTAGCAGTGTGGACAGGGCAGGAAGAGTTCGGAACTGAGTGGGATGAAATACCACTGAGAAAGGTAGTGGGTGCTTTTGTAAGTAAAATTCTGCAAAACTTACAGACATCCTATTCTCATAAGGCTTCCAGGTGTGTTTTATCAGGCCTCTGAAAGAAATTCTGGGCTCGAGAGAATTCCAGTGTTCAAGTGCCTACTTAAAACCAGCCTTTACATCTTCAAGACTCCCCCACCACTGATTTTAATCCACATTTTTCAAACTGAGAAGAAAACATCCCTCCATCCAAAAGTGCACAAGCAGAGAGCAACTGGCTTTGTCCTCATGCTTCATTGCAAGAGGGAAGGATTTGCACAGAATTCAACATGCAATGTTCAACTAAAGGAGTGTGACAAATTCTGCCAGAATTAAAGTTACACGGTATTGTCTGATAGGTTCATTTGCATTGGCTCTCCTACAAATATTAACACTCTCCATTGTTAAGATTGAATCCTAACACACCTGCTTCAGTGCAGAGCTGGGATGAAACTTTGTTAATTAGCATTTGTGAAGTGCTTTGAGATTTTTCAGATGAAAGGCAAGAAGTCTAAAAAGTGTATTGCATGCATTATCAATACACAGAAGCCATAGTAACAGAGAGGGTTTAAAAGAATCCTGCCAGTCAATTTACACCTAAATAGAAGGTTTGTTTAAAAAAGAAAGCAACTGAGAAGTTCATGGCACAAACTGACAATTCTTCTTTCATCCTGGGTGTTGTAAAATTTTGCTAACCAGAGAATTTTTTATTAGAAAACATCATGATTGTTTTAAAAATACCACCATAAATTATTTTAAAATATGTAATTTTTTCCTCTACAATTCAAGAAAGACAGGAGATGCTCAGGGCAGAACATGATAGTGAAACTCAAGGTAAATAGTAAAAACGACTCACTTAGTTTTCCAGCCCAGGCTGGCTGATATGCGAAGAGCAAGTGAGCATCTCAAATGGGCAAAAGAAAACCAGTCTTTTCCATCAGTCTTTTAAAACTACACTTAATTGAAATGTTGTTAGCAGAGTGGGCAGAAAAAAACAGTAAAAAAATGCTGGAGGGTTGGGAATGGTTGTTGAATTTTAAATTTATGTTGCAAAAATCTAGCGGAAAAACTGAAATTCAAAATATATTGACCAACTTCAGTCACTACAGGCAGAATGGGCAGCATTATATATAATTAAGGTTTCCTAACGCTTTCTATTATGAGACCATATTTTTAGCTGCCTGCTTATAACATTCCAAAGTTTTAGTTGTTCCAGCAAAAATGTCCTTAATGTCCCAAACATATCTCCCTTTTGTGTATCTATTATGCTCCAGTGTTTAATCACCACACCAACCTCTTCCAGTTGAGTTAATGGAGTCACCGGAACCAGCAGCAAATTTACCCTCGGAGGAGCAGGCACTGGGAAAGGTGGGGGATGAGACACACACTTCCAAAGGAAGGATGAACTAGGGTGAGGGGCCTTGTGTTCAGGGTGATTGCTGTTTTCTAAATCAGTGGTTCTGAACCTTTTGCAGGTTGCAAAACTCTTGGTGGCATATCACAACCCTACAAGACACACCAGCCCACCCCCTGCAGACCAAATCCAGCCATCTCCCTGGCTGTCCGTGAAACACTTAACACTGTGTGGTGACAAATAAAGTAAAGTAAAAAGCAAAGGTGGTTTTGAATCCTGTACATGTGTGATGTGTTGCACCTATTCTCTGCCCTTAAAGAGTTAATTTGTAAGCCTATAGTACCCAGACAGCTGGCATTCTGGGAGAGGATGTATCTGAAAGAGAATCCAAGGGGTCAGCAATTCTCCCTGGAGTAGGTTGGACTGTGAGGTCTTAGCTCTTAGGAAAAGGGTGAGGGAGGCTGGACATAGGATCTGCAACCTAAGAGTGTGCTGGACTCTGTTCAGAGTGGTGGCTTCAGACGCATGTGGATTCTGCATTTGGATCTCCTCACAGGAGTCTGGCAGACTGGTGAGTGTTGGGCAGCTCAACTAGGTCTGTGGCATTCTTTCTTGCTGGTGCTCTTGATTTATCTAAAATATGAGTTACTGAAGCTGCATGGACATATTTGAATATGGAAAAGAATAAAGGAAATGTGGTATTTTTCTTTTGACAATGACCCTGTTAAACAAAAGCCTCACACACAAGATTTGAAGCCTTGGGCTATGTATGATATGCCTTTATTAGGACGCTGAGGAGTGGAAGAAAATGAATTCTCTTTGTCAGTAAATATTAACCATGGGGAAGATGTGGCTTCTTGCAAACTCACTGCCAAAAAAAAAATAAAAATTATCTGCTGTCCTTAATAACAGCACAAACACTTGATCCTGAGCTAGAAATTTCTCATGGAGTTTTCAGCTTATACTTTTAGTTGCTCCCTTTGGCAAATTTTTCATTTCTAAGAGATTCACGGTACAGAAAGGAAGTTTTCTGCTATTCATAAACTCATCCTCATGAGATTTCCTGGAGCAATTTGACTTTTAATCACTGGTATACTCAGGGTGGCTGACATGAACTGAAGGACTTAATGAGTTTCTCTTTCTAGAACACTGAAGACACAGTGTTACATTTGCCAGATCCTCTCCCTCTAAATGAGTGTATTTTAGACAGAATACTCAAAATTAAAGTCTGCAGGAAAAAGAGCAAAGTGTGTGTGTGAAAGAGATCCATGTCTCAAACAATCTTCATAAATTCCAAAGGGGTAGCCACATTAGTCCAGTTCAGCAAAACAAACAAGGAGCCTGTGGCCTTGCATGAGTTTTTGTTGTAGAAAATCCTACTTCAAAGTGGGATTTTCCACCACAAAAGCTCTTTTCATAAATAAATTTATTAGTCTTCTAAGTGCCACCAATCTCCACGAAGATGAACTTTACGGAATTTGTGAACGAAGTGTTCTGAGATGAGTTGGTGTTGAGCTGTTTTAATAAATAGAGATGACCCAGAAGAAAGGGACAGACATTCTATCACTGTCAGGAGTTTACTAGCTGGTAGGCTGCACCCACTGGTTCACAGACAAAAACTCTTGGAAGAGGCCAGAGTAAGCTATTCCGACCTGTATGAGAGTGACATGTTACCCCCAAAGAGACTTGTCAATTCACAGCACCACTTCAGCTCCAAGGAGCTTAGGGATCTATACCACATCATGCAAGGGATGACTGTTAAAGAGTTTTTTCATATCTGTATATGCATAAAATAACTAAAGTGCCAGGTAGAAAAGAGCTGCTTAGGAACATGTCACATAATTCCTGATAAAGGAAAGCTGGGTGGATGCTTAATATAAGAACATTATCACTTGATAATTGCCTTGTTCTGTCCAATGCCTTTGAAGTATCTGCCACTAGCTACACTGGGTGGAAGTAATGCTGTGGCACTCCTTTCTCACAAGTACTCCTTCTGTTCAAGTGTGTCTACAGTCTTCAAACAGTTCTGGCCATGTTGGGCCATACCCTCAGGGATTCCTCTCTGGAGGCAGTAGTTTCACCCTCTCTGGTCTGTTGTGGCCCCAGCTGTCCCGTAATGCCACTTAATAGTTCATCTTTTGTTATGGGTTCATCATTGTCCAATTGTAGGCCTCTTCCCTGTGGCTTATGTAGGAGACAGAGACCCAGTGCCACTGTCACAGGGTCCCCTGAGGTCCAAACTGAAAACTGTGGAACAGCTGTGCTCTCTTAGCTACTCATCTTAAGATTGACTGTCACCAGTATAGCATTGGGACAAACTGCCAGCCCCTCCACACCCTGTTATCTTCCAACACTACAACAAGTTGTGTCACATACCCAGCTGAGTTACCGGGAATGCTCTCCTTGATCAAACATGGACACAATCACCAGCCAGTTCACCCCAGCACTTCCAGCTTTACTATCCAGGAATACACCATTTTGTCATGTGTGAAGTTATAAAATATTTTTGGCTATGCTACTGGAACATCTTGTGAGATGGGAAACACCTGCAAACCAGCTTTTCAATGGTCAGGTGTACTAATGGCCCATCTCTGGAGGCTTCATAGAAGGATCATGTACACAGTAGATCTTGATTGACCACTGAGGAATGGCCTTCCATGTCACATGCCTAAATATTTCCCAAGGTCAAAAAAGTTTTACAAAGAGGGAGGGAGGTGACATCACTTGTCTTCACTCCCCCACAGCTCAACAAATGAAAAAATGCCTGGAAGACAATGGACTTTTGAATGGGAGGGGGAGGGACCCCAGCTGCAAGGCAGATGTATCCTGTGAGACAAGGAGTCTGCTCAAACCCTCAGACAAAGTGAGATATTGCTAATACAAATCCTGTTCAGTTATATAGAATTTAAATTGCAGACTTGCTTTTATTTCTTTGGTAAATATTTCTGGTCTCTTCATGCTTAGCACTTACAATCACATAAAATCTGTTTTACTGTAGCTAATAAGTCTGTTTTATAATTTCTCCTAAACTAGTGTTTCTTGTTTCTTGTGTTTAGAATATCTTAGCTTAGTTAACAAAAATTGGTGTATGTCTTTCCCACATTGATGGGGAAGCAGATTAATTGACAAGTCTGCACTGTAAAGACTTCTGTTCAGTACAAGATGGTGTAGTATTCCTGGATAGTAAAGCTGGAAGTGCTAACAAGTGATATCACCTCCCTCCCTCTTTGTAAAACTTTTTCCAGCTTGGGAGATATTTAGGCTAGTAACTACCTGCTTAATCCCAGCAGCCAGACAGGAGCTATTTTTGGGCTTCCCTTGTTCCTATCAGTAACTGATCAGTTCAGCCCCAGCTGCCAGCCAGAAGTACCTCTCATTCACCAATCCCTCCCAATAGACTGAACTCATTTTGTCCCTGCAACTCTTTATACAGGCCTGCTGGCTCCTGGTTGGCTGCTCTTTGCAACCTCTTTTCTGATTGGCTGTGTCCAATGTAGCATCTCTAGGCAGGCTGGAGGACTCTCTCCACTGCCCTTTTCTGGGTCAGGGTGCAGAAGGTCAATAAGATTTCCAGCAGGAATATCAGTCCACCCCATTATCCAGGACAACTGATCTGACTCTGTCTGGATAGTCTTACATTATTAGAGTTGGCCAAAAATTTTCTGCTAGAAAATGCTGATTTCTTAAAATGAAAAAGTTGGAGGAATTTATTGAGTTTATGTAAATTTTCAGTGAAAATTATTTAAATGATTCATTTTCAAATTATAATATAACAAAACAAAGCTCTTCAGTAAGGCTATTTCAATACTCGCCAAATAGATATTATAAAATTTGTCTCAGACGAAAGTTCAAAATTTAATTTTTTTTTTCTACTTTGGGATAGAAGGAAATTTGGAAATGTTGGAATTTCCCATTGGACAGAAATTCTGAATTTTGACTAGTTCTTTTTCTGGGCTTTGTAGGACTAATACAACTTCTTATGCATGACAAATGTCTTCCTCTTAACATTCATCTCAGATGTGAAGCTCTTCATATCGGCTCTGAAATATCATTGCGACTGTTGACCAGTGAACAAAGTTCTGATCTGCCGAGTGTCTAGCTCATCATCTGACTGTCCTTGACTCTTCTCAGTCTATCTGGCCTTATCAGAGCCTTTGTTAATGTTCTACTTCCAGGCAAGTCTCATCAAACTAACTTCCTCATCTGCCACATAATATCTTGTATCTAAAGAACATATCACCTTATGCTCAGTGACATTTTTTGCTTGACTTCCCAAAGATATTGTTAGCACACCTAGACATCTCCTTTGACCTGAAGTTTAATAGCAGCTCATGTTTTAAAAAACTGCTTGGTAAGACAATCAGGTGCTGCAGACAGTGGTATTTTCAGTCTCAGACGGCACCCATGCTGGGAAATTAATCAGTTGTATAAAGACAGATAGAGAGGGGTGGAAGAACCAACACCATCTGCACTGGCACCAACATAAAAGGATTATGCACAGCAGCTGTAAAAAATCTTAGTGTTCTGATCCTCTACCAGTTGCCCTACCAGTGTGCCATTGCGTGGGGAAGGAGAGAATACTTCCCATCCCGTTTTTGGCTTTGTCTCATTATTTATTTATGTTGCTGTAGCACCTAGGAGCCTCAGTCATGGCCCAGAGCCCATTCTGTTAAGTGCTGTACAAACAATCTGTGCTGGCATCAGCCTACTTTTTTCATTGGAGTTACTCCCCATTTATTTTTGGTCCAAAAATTATCAGAAGTAGATCCCATTCCATACAGTGTATGTCAACGAGAATCATCTTATCCCCTTAGTTGCCTGAAATACTGTTGGTTTCAAAATATTTGCTTGTTTATTTTTCCTAGCCAAGGAAAAGTCACTTTTTCTACATTCACATGATGAGCAAAGACCATAGCCTACTATGCAAACCATGAAAGATTTACTGTGACCTTTTTCTTCCCTGCTGCAACTCTATTTCATCTGTCTAGTGTAGTGTTTCCCAAACTCTTCTCTGCTGTGGAACACCTTGATGTCTTTAATTATTTTGAGGCATACCACCACAGAGTTTCCAAATGAACTCATGAATATTCATAAGACAATTCAAAACTCTTCAAATAATCATTCAAAAAAATTTGTGGCATGCCTGCTCAGACCTGACTGCACAGCAGCATGGCATGGTACACTGGTTGGGAAACACTAGTCTAATGTATCTTGTCATTAAATTAATTTTGTGATCCATCTGTGGCAGGGACTGTCTTCTGGGTGCTTGTCTGGACAGTGCCTAAGACCATGGGAATTGATCCCTGATGGGCTTTACAGAAACAATTATTACTGATAAATAGCTTTGGTATTTACCCCTGCTTCTATATAAATAGCTATCTCCCCTCTGCAAGATGTGTGCACACAGTGAGTACTCAACTAATTAATAAGAGAATAGATGTTAGAGATGAGAGAAACGACCTGTCTCATCTTCCCATCTCCATCTCTTCAAGTGCTTTATTGATCCTTGGAGGTATTCTCTCCATTGTTGCATTCAGTTTAGGATTAAATATAATGAAACTTTAATTTCAAACTATTCCACTTCTGATAGATTGCACTAGTAGAAAAATGTCCTGGTGGCTACTCCCTCTTACCTTTTGCTTTGTCATTACTCATAGTTACACCTCCTGGTACAATTCTTCCTCTGCCTCGGGGAGAATCCCCCCCCCCATGCCTGTAATTTACACCCTTCAAATGCTTACAGACATCTCTTATCTCTTTCTTTGCTGTCATTAGCTAGCTTACACATATCAAACTCTATTAACTTTCCCTTGAATTTTTCACTGTCTAGCTAATGTTTGGTACAATGGGACATCTCCACAGTTACAAAATATCATTAAGCAAAGGATAGATACAGTATCATTGGCAGCAAACTCTAGATGGCCTTTTAATTCACCCAGCAAATTCCTTGTAGAGTCCATTTGCAGTCAAGCCAGACAATGATAAATATGAATTTAAAAAAGTTAGGTGGATCCCTGGAGCATGTTAATAATTAAACTTGCACAAAGTATAGAGCACATTGTGCTCTGGCCAAATGTTATTCACCCATCAGGCAGTCAGGTTAGTCTGAGGTTATACTCTTGGCAAATGCAAAGCTGCTGAGCTGAAGTCAGGTCATGCTGGAGGGGGTCTTTGCAGTCAGTTAGGAACAGGTAGGTCCGGGTTGGCTTTGGAGTTACGAGGACAATGAGTTCTGAGTGGGATTCAAGGCTGGCAGGAGCATCTCAGGGATTGTTTGGGGCTGGTTTGAATTTTTTCATATATCAGTTATAATAATAATAATAATAATAATAACTATTCTATGAAAAAATTCAAACCAGCCCTAAACAATCCCCTGGGATGCTCCTGCCAGCCTTGAATCCCACAGAAAACTCACTGTCCTAGTAAGTCCAAAATCAATTATTTGATGAATAATAATCGTAGAATCACAGAAACTGTAAGGGACCATGAGATGTCACTGAGTCCTTTGCCCTGCACTCATGGCAGGACCAAGTACCCTCTTAAACTGTCCCTGGCAGGTGTTTGTCTAATGTGCTCTTAAACACCTCCAATGGTGGAGATTCTACAACCTGCCTAGGCAACTTATTCCAGTGGTTAATCACCCTGACAGTTACGAATTTTTTCCTAATGGCTAACCTAAACTTCTCTTGACAATATAAGCCGATTGCTTCTTGTCCTGTCATGAGCAGTTAAAGAGAACACTTTTTCTCCCTCCTCCTCATGACAACCTCTTAGGTACTTCAAAACTGTTATCATGTCCCCTCTCAGATTCCTCTTCTCCAGATTAAACAAACCTAGCTCTTTCACTCTGCCCTCATAAACCAAATATTCCAGACCTTTAATCATTCTTGTTGCTCTTCTCTGGACATTCTTCACTTTGTCCACATCTTTCCTCAAACGTGGTGCCCAAAACTAAACATAATACTCCAAATGAGGCCTAATCAGTGTGGCGTAGAATGGAAGAATTACTTCTTGTATCTTATTTATAATACTCCTGTTAATACATCCAAGAATGGTGCTTGCTTCCTTTTTTTTTTTTGGTAACAGCATTACAGTGTTCACTCAAATTTAGCTTGTGGTACACTATGTAACCCATAATAATAATTGTTTTTTCATCCAACATGAATGTTTTGAGGATTTTTTTTAGCCAAAATGATTACTTTTTAAATAAAAGTTTCCTATTTTGGGCTAAAAACTTGATTTTCATAAACAGTTTAATCTTTGGGCTTAAAGTCTGAAGAAGAAAAACATTCCAAATAAGATAAGTTGTTCCACTTGAGTTAATTTTGAGGCATGCATCAGGGAGAGAAGCCTCAATGTGTGGAAGGATTTTGCAAGCACATAGCTCATGCTGGGCAGCTGCTATTTCCTATCGCCTGCAGATATCTGAGCTCATAAGCACAAGCCACAACCAAAGAGTAGTTAAGGAAGGGTTTGTGTTATTCTTCAAAAGGCTTCGCTTTGTTGTGCTTATCAACAGCAAAGAGTGCCTCAAAATGCATTCACACTTGGGGCATGTTCCTGCTCTCAGACATGGATAAATGAAGGCTTACATGTGCATCTGGAACCAAAGCCCTTGAATGCCGGATTTGTAGGAAACTCCCTGAAGTAAGACTTGGTGTAGCCCAGAGAATGGGCAGCTCATGCCAAATCTCAGAGTAGCACCTACCAGCAGAGGACGTGCCCCACCATCTTTTCTTCTGCTTTTTTCTCCTGCCTTCTTGTTCTTTTAACTCAAAGTAGAAACTAGATCCCATGTCTAGACGTGAGCCAGGAGGAGACTCAAGTCCATTTATCCATTTCAAGGTAGTTGAGAAGACTTCCAGCTCCTCTTGCTTCGAGACTTGACTTCTCCCCCTATTATGCCAAACCAAATGTTCAAAATCTGTGAATCAGGCTAAAAAATTATGAGAGTTAATAAAAATAAACACTGGATTCTTTTGATTTGCTTTCTGGTTTCTGAGCCTTTGGGGATGCACTCAGATCACATTTTCAAGCTTTTCTCTGCAGCTCAACCAGGAGGTCTAAAAGCTTATTGGTTTTTTTGTTTTTTTTAAGTAAAAAGTGAGATTCTTACATTATCCTTTGACTACAGGAGCTATATTAAAACAAAACACCCAATATCATGAGACTTGTGACAAAATCATGACAGCAGGGAACACTGCTGCTTCTAAAAAATAAGAGTATTTCCTTCTTTCCCCGTCAGAAGGAGTCAGCCCAGAAGGGATCAACTAAAATGATGAAAAGATGAGAAGACCTGACCTATGATAAAACTCTAAAAAAGCTAGACATGTTACGACCAGAGAAAAGAAGATTGACAGTGTATCTGATAATGCTTTTCAAATATGTTAAGCGCTGGTATAAAGAGGACAGTGAGCAAGTGGTCTTCATTTCCCTTGAACGTAGTATAAGAAAGAATCAGCTTAGTTTGCAACAAACAAGATTCAAGTTAGATATTAGGAAAACTTTCTAAATCTAAGGAGAGTTAAGCTCTGGAAGATGGCTGAGCTGAAAAATCAGAAAAAAAAAATTGTTTCAGGTCAACCCCAGTTTTTGTTGTCTTACCAAAATGAATAGGCAAATCAGTTTCTTTGGGGTCTGAATAATTTTTTTTAACTTTTTTGGGAGGAGTTGGTGGTAAATCAGGCTAAGTTTCAAAATGAAATATCAAAACATTTACAGTTCTTCAGATTTTCCCCCATTTTTATTTGCTTGGGGGGGGGCGGTGGCCAAAACTATTCACTAAATTCAACCTGACTCTGCCCACATATCTATTCAAGTGACGCCACCATAGGACCTGACCAAATCAGCCACTCCATCAGGGGCTCATTCATCTGCACATCTACCAATGTGATATATGCCATCATGTGCCAACAATGCCCCTCTCCTACATACACTGGCAAACCTGAACTATCTCCATGAAAAAGAATAAATGGACATAAATCAGACATCAAGACCGGCAACATTCAAAAACCAGTAGAGGAACATTTTCAATCTGCCTGGACTTTCTGTAAAAACAAACAAACAAACAAAAAAAAGCTAGTTTCAGTCCTTTGACAAAAACGACCTTAGAAAACATACTCCAACATGAAATTGTAGATGTGGAATTCATATGCAAAATACAGTTCCAAAGGGGCATCCGTGTTACTCTAGTTCAGTGAAACAAACAAGGAGTCCTGTGGCAATTAGAGGATAACAAAATTATTTATTGCATGAGCTTTCATGGGGGAAAATCCCACTTTGTCAGTATCTTTCCTGTGACATGTTTCTATTGTTAACGTAAAACTGAAAAAAAAAAAAGATAGAATCATAGGGCTGGAAGGGACCTCATGAGGTCATCTAGTCCAACGCCCTGCCAAAAAAAGCAGGACCACTCCCACTAAATTATCCCAGTTGAGTTTTATCCAGCTGGGTCTTAAACATCTCCAAAGATGGAGATTCCACCACCTCCCTAGGTAGCCCATTCCAATGCTTCACCACCCTCCTAGTAAGAAAGTTTTTCCTAATTTCTAGCCTCAACCTCCCCAGCTGCAACTTGAAACCATTGCTCCTTGTTCTATCCTCTGTTACTACTGAGAACAGCCAAGCTCCTTCCTCCTTGGATCCTCCCTTCAGGTAGTTGAAGGTTGCTATCAAATCCCCCCTCAGTCTTCTCTTCTGCAGACTAAATAAATCTACTTCCTTCAATCTTTCTTCATAGGTCTTGTGCTCCAGCCCCTTGATCATTTTTGTTGCCCTCTGCTGGACTCTTTTTAATTTGTCCACGTCCTTTTTGTAGTGGGGAGCCCAAAACTGGACACAGTATTCCAGATGCGGCCTCACTAGTGCCAAATAGAGGGGAATGATCACATCCCTTGATCTGCTGGCAACATTTCTTCTGATGAAGCCCAGTATGCCATTCGCCTTTCTGGCAGCAAGAGCACACTGTTGACTCATATCCAGCTTCCCATCCACCAGGATCCCCAGGTCCTTTTCTACGGTGATGCTACTTAGCTGATTGCTTCCCAGCCTGTAGCAGTTCATGGGGATTTTCTGTCCCAGGTGCAGGACTTGTCTTTGTTGAACCTCATGAGATTTCTATTGGCCCACTGCTCCAATTTATCAAGGTCTTCTTGAATCTTCTCCCTGCCCTCTAGCGTGTCTACCGTTCCCCCCAGCTTGGTGTCATCTGCAAATTTACTGAATGTGCAATCTATCCCATCATCCAGATCATTAATGAAAATATTGAACAGAACTGGCCCCAGGACCGACCCCTTGGGCACAGCACTTGTTACTGGTTGCCAACTAGATATGGAGCCATTGATTCCTACACACTGAAACCATTGATCTAGCCAGTTTTCTATCCACCTTACAGTCCACACATCCAACCCATACTTCCTTAACTTGCTGGAGAGAATACTGTGGGAAACTGTATCAAAAGCCTTGCTAAAATCAAGGTATATCACATCAACAGCTCTTCCCGCATCCACAAATCCAGTCATCTCATCATAGAAGGTGATGAGGTAGGTCAGGCATGATTTACCCTTGGTGAATCCATGCTGACTGTTCCTGATCACTCTATTTTCCTCCAAGTGTTTCAGGATGGATTCTTTGAGAATCTGTTCCATGACTTTTCCAGGGATTGAGGTGAGGCTGACAGGTCTGTAATTCCCTGGATCCTCCTTTTTGCCTTTCTTGAAGATAGGCACTATATTTGCTCTTTTTCCAGTCCTCTGGCACCTCCCCCATTTGCCACGAGTTTTCAAAGATAATGGTCAGTGGTACTGCTACCTCATCGGCCAACTCCCTCAGCACCCTTGGATGCAGGTCGTCCGGCCCCATGGACTTGTGCACATCCAGCTTCTTTAGGTAGTCCCTAACCTGACCTTCTGTCACCGAGGGCCTCTCTTCTTCTCTCCAATCTGCCATACCCAGTGTAGTGGGCTGGGAGCTGGCCCTGCTTGTGAAAACTGAAGTAAAAAAAGCATCGAGCACTTCAGCTTCTTCCTCATCCTCCATTACGAGGATACCTGCGCTATTGAGCAAGGGACCCACAGCAGCCCTGATCCTCTTCTTGTTATTGATATACTTGTAGAACCCCTTCCTGTTAGCCTTCACATCCCTTGCTAGCCGCAACTCCAGTTGTCCGTTGGCCCTTCTGATTTTATCCCTGCAGTCGCAAGCAAGATCTTTATATGCCTCCTTAGTCATCTGTCTAAGCTTCCACTTCCTTTAAGCTTCCTTTTTATGCTTTGCAGTTATCAAAAACCAGTAAACTATTCGATTTTAGTAAATAACTGATTTTTTCACAAACCAAAAATTGAAAAGTTACACTGAAAATTTTATGAAAAATTGAATTAACTGCTTCCCGACCCCCGTTTTTTAAAAAGGTGTTTTCAGTTAAAAAAAATATTGGGTTTACAAAACCAAAAGGTAAACCAAATATTTTTACTGGAAGCCATTTTTTTTTCCAAATGTTGACCAAAATGAAACTTCCTGAAAAAATGTTTGTTTTGATCACAAAGCCATTTTTATATGACATCTGAAAAGGTTTTAATGAAAAATTTCAACCAGTTTTCATCAAGATTCCCTTCCATATCTCAACCAGACGAAGATTTAGGGAGACACTAGGGAGCACTGATACACTTGGGAGCACAGATGGTATTCCTCAACAGAGCTAGAAAGCCAGAAAGAATGACTTTTTTAAAACCAAATGATGAATCAAAGCTTGGAATCTTGTAAATATTCCAGAGGAGAGATGATGATAATCAGGTGTTTCAATGAGGCAGTATTGATTATTTACAAAGTCCTTTGTCTCTGAATGTAGTAGGAACCAAACAACACGAAGCAACTTATTTCGTTCACAGCAGCCTAACCCCTGCCCGAAAAAACTCTTCCCAGGTTTCTTCCAGAGTCAGTTACCACTCTTTCTGCTGGTCCTTCTCATTCTGTCTCTAACCTTGTCTGTCTCCACTTTCCGGACAATCTCCCCCCAGAACACACACACTTCTCTTCAAAAAAAGAATCAGTCAAAAACAAGTCAGGTGCATCCACCCCTTTGGTTTTACGTGGCTGTTTATGCTTAGACCTCCTGGACCACATAACAGAGTTGGGTTTTTGAAGGTGACCTATTATAATTCTAGTTGTGCATGTGACCATACTTAAATTTGTCTCCCACAGCTGTCAATGCCCCTTTACAGTGACGTAGTAACACCACCTCCCTGGCTGGAGTTGAGTCATGGCCAACAGAGCGAGGTTGATGCAGCACATGTATAGACATTGTAATACTTATGTCAACAGTTCTCCAGCAGCTGTCCCACAATGCCTAACATTGACAGCTCTAGTCACAATTGTGAGCTGGACTGCTCAGGGGATTGGAAGCCCTCCTGCCAGTCTCCTTTAAAAACCTACAGCTTTTGAAATGCCTTTTCCTGTTTACCCAGCTGTTGAGTGCACCTAGCAGCTCTCCTTTGTTGTATGCAACCAGAGAGCTGATGGTGCTGACTACATGTGCTCCAGCCAGGAGTTGTCCAAAGATACTGGATCTCCTGGGCAGGTGGGGAGAACAGACTGGGTCAGCAGAGCTACAGACCAGCCATAGAAAAGTGGCAGGTTGCAGGAGGGGGGAAGGAGAAGGGGTAGGACTGGGGTCAGCAGTGCCGCATGAGAGTGAAGGAGCTGTGACAGGTACACCACAAAATCAAGGAGACCAAGAGTCAATCTTCTTGCCAAGCTGCAGTGCTGCTACTGCACACACAGCTGCACGCTGCACACAGTGGAGAGCCCACCCTCACCCCACACACCACTGCAGGTTGACCTGAGGAGCCCAGGCCACAGATCCCTGCTGTGAACAGTGAGGAGGAAGAGAAAGAGGGAGGATGGAAGACATAAAAGTGTGTGTGGGGGGTCCAACTATATTGTGAGCCAGAACCTGTTCAAAACTCCACCACAGTCCAGTTTGTCCTGAAAGTCGAGGATGCAGGGTAAGGGAACCATGGGTAAGTGTGTCAATGTATTTCCCAACCCAGTGACAGCACCCCAGCTTGGCACCACATAGCTTTTGAGTCTGCATTGACTTAGTCCAGTTGGAAATGGAAGCAATACAGCAAAGGGAGGTAGTGTTGTTATCTGCTTTCATTCCCCTGCAGACTTAGGTAGAGAGACTGAGGGCTGTGAAGGAGTTTACATACACAGAGATGTCTCTGGAACCATCCTGAGAGATCTCAATGATGTTCTATGGAGGTGCCCCACAATTCTCAGCTGCAAATTTGGTGGGATGGCAGAGTTATTTCTTTCTCTGCAATGTGACATTTTCCCACAGCAGCCAATGATAATTTCAACAGGCATGACTGCAGCTCACTAACTGGCAGGACATGGGCCTGGGTGGTTGTGAGACAACACCAGCAGCTGTGCTCTCGCTGCCTTTGGTACCTTCAGCAGTGAGCTACCCCCTAAAACCATGCCACCTGTGGGAAACGGTGCCAGTGTTGAGTGCCATGGCCCTATACTCATAGTTTCATGCATCTGAGCAATTCCCTCTTCTTTTCCCTGCTCCTGATGGGCTACACTCACCATAGCTGCTTTGCATAGATCCCAGACACAAGGGCCTGAAGCAGCTGTGTCAATCAGTCTGCCTTGTGTAATTTTCAGGGGTGCAAAGGATAGGAGTTTTGAACCTGAAATTTTGCTGTGTGTTGTGACTATTGTAACAATGGTTCCTCTGTGTGTTTTACTGGTGACTTCTGCCACTGGGGCCTTATAGGGCTCCCCCTCCATGGCTACAAAATGTCTAACTCAGACAGGGCCATAACTATGGATTTGGGTGCCTGGGGAAAGCAGTCCCAAAGGTGCCTCCCCTCACCTTGGCCCTGATCCACAGCCCATCCATCCCAGTGGCAGGGGGTCCCTTCCCCACTGCTGCCAGAGCCAGGCAGGGGGCCCTACCCCACTGTGGCCAGAGCTGCTGGGGGGGTTCCCTTCCTTGTTGCAGCCAGAGCCAGACAGAGCCTACCCCTTCATGCCCAGAGCCGGCAGGGGGGTTTATTCCTGCCACGACCAAAGCTGAGCAGGGAGCGCCTTCCCCAGCTCCCAGAGGAATGTGCCTTTAAGTCACATTCCTCTTCAGAGCTAGGAAGCGTCTACTCTGGCACTCTCTCAAATTCCTGCCTCAGGCTTTGCCCCATTTGCCCCACCATAGTGATGGCCCTGAACCCAGATAAGAAGAAGAAAGGAGGAGGAGAAAGAAGGACTTGGGATGTCATGTTCAGTGAGATCCTGTGAGCCAGGGCTACATCAGAGTGTGAGAGCAGGGCTTGACAGGCAAATGGTGCAGACAGTACAGACTCTGCAGGCAGTGGTGGGTTGTTGAAGCCCCCTTGCACCATCCTAGTTGTGCGTGTGGCCCCGAGAAAGGCGCAAGAAAAAGAGTGGGAGATACAGAATGAGGATTCTCCAGTAGCAAAACCAGATGCTGCAGTGTCTTGTGGACCTACAGGATCAATAGTCACAAGATTGCCTCCCTTTGCAAGCCACAGAGAACCATTATAACACCTCTTTCCCTATCTACTGCTCCAACATGCCACTTGGCTTTAGGGGGTCTTACGCACGCCCCTGCTGCAGACACGTACATGGTCATGTCAAGACAGTTTCAGATGATCCACACAGACAAATTTTATTTCCACCCAAGTCTCTTTGGGACTTCTCTCTTCCTGGATTTCTTTTCCGAATGCTCCTGAGGTGTGTCCCTAATTCTTGTAGAACCTGCTGGCGGTGTCAAGCTGCCTCAATAAACAAATCCCTTTATATTTATTATAATCAAGTCCTGTTTCTTTTCAGGACTGACACATTAATGACCATGCGCGATTCATTCAGAATGGGGGAACACCACAGACATTAATACCTCAGCTCTTACAGGACATGCTACGGGCACTAAATGACTAGAAGTCATGAATTCCTTGCCTTCAGATGTCATCTGAGATCCAGCATTTCTGGTAACTCTGAGTAACACATTCATAGGGGACCACTGTGATCTTCTAGTCTCAACTCCTTTATAATAGAGGCCAGAAAACTTTTCTACATAATTCCTAGAGCAGATCTTTTAGAAAAACAGCTGTTCTTGAACAAAAAACAAAAAACGAAAACCACTAGTGATCTAGAATCCACCACGACCTTGGCAAATTATTCCAATGGTTAATTACTCTCACCATTAAAAATCTACCCGTTATTTCCTGTCTGACTTTGTCTAGCTTTTTTTTTGCAAAGATAGCAAATATTACTCCATTTTACAGTTGAAGAAAGTGAGGCACAGAAGGGTTGAATGACTAGCCCAAGGGCATGCAATATGGTAGTGGTGCTATAGCATGACTCAGCAGAGATTCACAAATGAATATATCTGCTGCTGTATCACCTAGGTGTTTCTTGGAGGTCTCCCACCCACATACCAACCTAAACTAACCTTGTGGAGTTTGTGAGTGCTGGGAACTCTACGTGCAGTCGATAAAGGTATGGGTATAAATTGGAAAGCAAGTCTGCAAAGGTGAAAGTGTAATGCATTATTAATCCCAATGCATCTCGTCTGACCCTCTGACATTTGTTAGTCTGCAAGGACCATGGGACTTGGAGCTGACTAATAAAGCTGTTTTTGTTTGCAGGGTTGTTGTAAGGATTGGTCCTTAGAATATATGTTAAATAATTATGCTACATGACCTGTTCCACCTTGTGTTTAGCTGTGACACTGGCGACATTTCCCAGACCTGAGGAAGAGCTCTGTGCAGCTCAAAAACGTGTCTCTTTCACCATCAGAAACTAAACCAATAAAATATATTTTTTTCCACTCACCTTGTCTCTCTCATAAAGCCAGAGCAGAGAAGTGTAATTGAGGAGCCAGTTCAAGAAACTATGTGCAAGATGATCACATCTCTACATCATGCAGTAGCTGTGAAACCACATTTCTGGAACAGAGCATCTCATTCCAAGTCCCAGTCATTATCCTGGCATACACTGGAGATGTCTGCCAAGAAACCCAAAGCAACTGGACAGCACCACTATGATCAACATCAGGCATTCCAATATTGTGAGTCAGCCCTTCCTCCCCATTACAAAACTGGCCTTAAAAATGTAATTTTAAAGAATAGTAAGTGTTGAATTCTTGTCTTCTGGTTTCTGACCATTTACATTGCACTTGAGTCACATTTTCCCACTTTCCTCTGCAATCACAAGAGCCAGAGCAGAGGTTTTCAAACCTTTTTCCTTAGGACCCAGTTAACAGAATCACTTATGCCCACGAACAAACAATTCCATCTTTGAGCAATGTGTTACAGTCTTTTGGCAGTAGCATCAGGAGCCACCATGACCCTGTGCCTGATGGTCTGTGAGCCAGTACTGGGTCCTGACCCTTGGTTTGAAACCAACCAACCTAAAGCCTCATCTAATCATTTGATGCTAGGCACTGGATCTTTGAAGTAACCACCAAATATGATGAGATGTGATAGAATCGGGAGAGTTGACAACACTGCTCGTATGCTCACATAGATTTGGATTCACTATTTAGAATAGTGAGTCTCCTTATGTTCTAGTAAATACACAGCAGAACTGGATGTAACAAACATGCAGAAGATCTTTTGCAAAACACTGACCTGTGGTGGCAATAAATCAATTTAATCAATAAATAAACCAGATCCTGAGGGGTGCTGAGTATGTGTTATGAAATTCACAAGTTCTATGCATAACTTAAGTCTCATTTAAACCCTTAAAATTAAGTGGTTTTGTTAAATAGCTGTTGGTCCTCTGCACAGAGGTGAATTTCATGAACAGTGAGGGATCAGAACACTCATCAAAGTTAACAGAAGTTGATATCAGCCCCTCTATGAATCTCACCCAAAACTAATCTTAGGACTTATTATAGAGCGCCACCTATGTGAGGATCTTAAAGCTCATTACAACCTTGAATTGATTAAGTCTCTTAACTCTGTGTAAAATAAGGAAATAATATTATGCCCATTGCACAGACAGAAAAACTGAGACACAAAGTTTAAATGAGTTATTCAATATTATGCAGTGAGAGAGGATCAGAATTTGTACTACAATTTAAATATCCTGATTCAAGTTGATCAAAATTTTGATAACATTCTTTTCTGTCAGAAAGCTGGGTTTCAAAACCATTAAAATTGTGCTTATAGAAACATTTGACAATTTTTTTTAAATCCCAAAATTAAAAAAGTCAAGGAAAATCTTTTTTTTTTTTGGAGGTATTTAAAAAAATCATTTTGAACTTATAGGAAAATGTGCAACTTTTCTAAACTTATTTTTTCTCCTTACAAATGTTGTGGTAAAATTTGTCAATAGATTTAAAATGGTCCTTTCCCTTTCAAAAGCAACACTTTCACTTTGCAATCTTAAGTGTTTAAAGTATGAATTGCTGAAAGTAACTTTACTGGCAAAAGTTGGAAGGCAGTCAGCGTGCAAAAGGAGGATTTCCACACTTCCTTAGATTATCATCTTTCCTTCTGGAAAACCATTTTTATTCCCTATGGCAAAATTCCAAACAAGAGTGTTCCCTGCAAAAACTCCAGGGGGAGAAGTTTCCCATTTTCCAACCAGCTCTATTTCTGACAGCTTGTCACTTTCCTTACCAATTACCACAAGGAACTGCAGCTTCTTAGGGGACTGAATTAAATTTGAGATGCAGGATTTCAGATACCTGAATAATGTTTTTGGTTGTTTTGTTTAAGCATCTGATTGATGTCTTGTATTTTCTGTTCAGTTCAAAAAGGTCCCTGGGTTTCCACTGGGGTTCATCACACTTGTCAGAGTGAGCATGTCCCCTTGATCAGATTACATGTTAAATCATGATTTACAGATATAATCAGCAATGGCACAAGTCAACAACAAAAGCCCATGATAAATTGCAGGTCATAGCTTAGGACAAGAGGGGCTCCTGGAAGAAACAGCTCATAAATCAAACATTTCATGTTCATCACACTTTTTCCTGTACTCATGAATATTCATCCAGAAAAGGCATCATCAGATGACTGCCTCAGTCTGAATGTTCAAGTGCATAGGCTCCTTCACTAAGCCCCACTGTACTGCTAATACCTTATGGATGATGCCTTATTTTGAGCTACCACTGCCTTGCAGAGGGGAGCTAATGTTCCCACTTTTGGTCAGGGAAACTGAGGTTAAAGGCAATATTAGACCCCAGCTCCTCAGCCCCTGGGAGACTGCATGTGCATTGCTAGATGACATTGAGGCAGCTTTGTTTAAGGTGGGATTCCATCCGCAGGGAGCATCTCACTGGACACAGATGGTGCCTGACTGATTGCATAGCATGGCTAGTGGAAGGACAAAACTAAGCTACCTGTTGACAGCACAGCATCCAAAGTTCTCTGGCTGCTCAACCTGTTCCATGCCTGCAGCTGTGCTTAGTCCTCCACCTGCCCTCATCTCCACCCAGCCTGCTTCATTTCCTGTCCTTCTCCATCTTTAACACCCTGGCTCTGCTTTCCAGCTCTATCTCCTGCTCACCCTTGGCCCTGCCTTTCAGCTTCTGATCCCTGGCTCTGGCCCTTGACCATACTCTTAACTGGCATTCTGATTTCTCAGTGAATCACACACCATCTCTACTCTAAGGTCCAGGCCCAGCCACCACCTAGTCTGACAGTTAGGGTCTGACTGCCCACATACCAGTTAAGTTCCAAAGGGGCAGCCGTGTTAGTCTAGTAAAGCAAAAAAAGCAAGGAGTCTTGCAGCACTTAGACTAACAGACTCATTTGTTGCATGAGCTTTCATGGGAGAAAATCCCACTTCATCAGATGCTTTGAAGAGGGGGAACTTACAGACTTGGATGAGAGTAAATGCAGGGGCGTGTAAGACATGGGATCAGGTCATACTGCAACAGCAAATCAGAGCATTTGTAAGGATTCAAACTCTAGGAAACAGCACACACAGGGAGGATGAACTCAATTTATCTGTTATAATGTGATTATGGATTCTTTTCACATTATAACAGGTAATTTGACTTCACCCTCCCTGTGTGTGCTGTTTCCTAGAGTTTGAATCCTTACAAATGCTCTGATTTGCTGTTGCAGTATGACCTGATCCCATGTCTTACACACCCCTGCATTTACTCTCATCCAAGTCTGTAAGTTCCCCCTCTTCAAAGCATCTGATGAAGTGGGATTTTCTCCCATGAAAGCTCATGTGATAAATAAATCTGTTAGTCTAAGTGCTGCAAGACTCCTTGCCCTCCCCCCAAATGCCAGTTGTGGTCTTGAAACAGCAACACATGAAACCATCCAGCACAGCATATTCCTGGCTCCTGCAGCAAGACAGCTAGTGCACCAGCACTTCATCAGACTGCCACATGGAACCGTGCTGTTTTAACAGCACTGAGCAAGAGCTAGCCATCTGAGTAATAATTCCTCTCTAGCCCACTGAGTGCTCTGCCCCCAGATCTAATCTCTACATAATTTCTACATCTGAGGCACTTAGGAAAACTTGCTGTGCCAATAGGACAGCCAAGTCACAATCTAGCCTTGAATCAGGGATCCATAGGCCTTCTCCCTTCCCATATCTGAGTGACAGAGAAAAATCTGTTACAATGCCTTAGGTGACATTGTAAGAGTACTCTACCACAGCCCCTCTGCTTCAGACACACTCTAGCTCAAAAATGGTTCAAAAGCCCCCTGGTTTAGCAGTACAGTTTATTTGCAGTGCATCCATCAGTTTCATAATGTGTTCAGTAAGGGCTAGAGCATCTCTCCTCCCTACAAACCAAAAAAAAATCCCTTCTACTCACTCATCAGCATATAAACCCTACTTACTCAGCTTAGCAGCTGCCTCCTATCTGCTAATCACATACAAGCAACTTCTCAGCCAGCTTTGGGCAGACAGCTGCCCCTCATATATTTATGAGGTACACAGGTCCTGCTAATCAGCTGTAAAGCACCTTAATTAGTTAGGACTAGTATGACAGGCCTATTTAGTTCTTTTCTGGTATCTTACAAGAGCCAGTCAGAAAATGGAATGACCTTCTCATGAGAAACTGTTGCATTTTGAAAAGATGCCCAGGGCATTGAGTGTTTTGAAGTTAGGGACTATGCTATGCTTGCACTTAACTTGATGTTCTAGAGGAAACCAGTGTAAAGAGAGCAGATGGCAGCTCTGATGTGCTGGTGGTAGGCTGTGTGGCTGATGAGTGGGGATGTGACACAGGCATGTGAGACTGAGTGTGGTCCATTAGGATAAGTTGGGGTCCCATAGCCACCTGTATATGGCAGAATGTTATTTGCAGACACTACGTGAGATCTCAGCATCAGCAAGAACTCCAGAAACTCCTAAACTGCAGGATGACTGACCAGTCATGGGTAAGGACCTCCAAGAAAAGGAAACTGCTCCACGCCTGCCAACTCCTCCATGAGTTCTTCTTTGCCAACCAATGTGATATCCCTCCTGCTCAGGTTCAGATTCAACCAGCTGTTCTTTCCTCACATTTCCATCTTAAGAATACATCTAGTCTGCAGTCCCAAGAGGCAATTGTAGCTTGTGTAGACATATCTGAAGCACTTTTAATCTAGCTAGTTTGGGAACTGGCAGCCTGAAACTATGGTGGCTCATATGTGGATATACCATTAGTCAAGCCTTGGGCTAGCATGGCAAATATGGGAAGCTGTGGGTCATAGAGCTGTTGTATGTCAGCTGCATGTTGGGAAGTCCCTGAGGTCCTAGATAGTGGTTCCTAGACACTGAATAGAACTAGGAGGACAATTAACCCTTGTGCAACTCCATAAGTGAGGAGCCTAATGCAGGAGGTCCAGGGCCCCAGCACGATTCATGGGTAAGGTAAAGATTTTGTCATGGGTATTTTTAGTAAAAGTCCTGCACAGTACATGAGCAATAAACAAAAATTCACAGAAGCTTGTGACCTGCCCCTGATTTTTACTAAAAATACTCGGGGGGGGGGGAGACAGAGCACAGCAGGGGCTTTGCAGATGATTAAGTCCCACCACTGCCCTTGCTGTGGGGCTGATGGTGGTTTCCCAGTCCTTTCAACTCTGATTCAACTCTCTGGCAAGCTGGTTTTGCTGCTTTGGCAGTCCATGGGGCTGGCCACCAATCAGCTGTTTGGTGGACTGGGACTGACAGTTACTCCAGAAGTGGTTTCAGAAATCCATAGACCTGGGGCATTTGTGACTTCCTTGCCAGAAGCATATCATTAGTCATTGGACAGATCCCTCCAGGAAGGGCTCAAACCATTTTTTCATCTTTTCTGGCCATTTCTCTCCCGAAGGACAGCAGTATCCCAGGAATAACAGAGTCAAATACTGCAGGGAGATCCAAGGGGTTGTGGGTGGATCTCGGCTTTCCATCCATCCTCAGCACGACTGTTCTGTGCTCTTACATCCTCTTAGCACAAGGGGGAGCTATTGAAATCCTATTGCAATAAAAGGTGTCTACAATCTTCTGGCCTTCCAAGCCAGACCAGGGCATCTGTGTTGCTGGGCTTGATTTAAAAGTGACATGGCATTTTTAATTGGGGGCAGGGGGAAGGAATCATATTGTGAAGGCTTGGGTACTTGCATTCTGGTTTGTTATTGTTGAAATGAGCTGGAGAGCTGGGCTGACTCTATCATATTATTATTGTAGCATTGCTCAGAGCACTAGGAGGCACCATCACAGTGCTGGCATCTTGGCAGCCCATGGCTTGTGTTGTACTACCAAGTTACTGAGGAGTGGTTCACAAATGTAAGGTTCCAGAGAACAGTTGATTAGGTTGGCTGGTTCAGAAGTGCTGGTTCATGCCCACACTGGGTAACCATTGTAGGGGTCTTCCAAAATGAGCAATGATGGCTGTGTTTTAATGAATTTTAAAATGGATAGCCGTGTTAGTCTAGTCCAGTGAAAAAACAACAAAGAGTTGTGTGGCACTTGAAGACTAACAGATTTATTTTTCTTTTTTCTGTAAGTTCACTCATCTTCGAAGCATCTGAGGAAGTGGGATCTTCTCCCACGAAAGCTCATGCAAAAAATAAATCTGTTAGTCTTCAAGTGCCACACAACTCCTTGTTGTGTTTTAATGAACACCTATGGAAATTAGCGCAGTGCTAAAACCAGAAGAATAACTATCAGGGCTGGCTTGTACCACTCCCTTTCAACTAAAACCTACCCCATCTCAGCAGCAAAACCACATCAATCAATGGGGATAGACCACCATGTGCCCAAACCATGCCTCAGCATAACTCCCCTTAGTTTTCCCAGGAGAATTTGATCCATCACTTTGAAAATAAGAGCAGGAGTCACTCTCTCTGGATAAATGTAATGATCGCTAGGCATGGCTCAGTGGACAAGAAATGGGCTTATGACTCTGGAAAAATGAGCTCTATTCCTTGCTTTGTCCTGAGCAAACACATTCCTGTGTCTCAGTCGTCCCCCTCCCCCCCCCCCGTCAAATGGGCATAATGCTACTGACTGCCTTTGCAAAGTATTTTAAGAGCTACTGATGAAAAATGCCAGGTGTTATTATTAAGTTGAGAAGTTACATACTTTTATTGCACAGCACTAGTATCTCCAGTCAGCTTTCGGGATGGGATGGAGGGGGCCAGTGAGTTTAGTCCTTGGCACACATCTGGTTAACTTCAGCACTGCAGGGGAATTAAACTAATATTTAATCTCCTGCCTACAGTATGTTATTCCTTTGGAAGTTGGAGTGTAATGAACTTGCTGTTTGTTATAATTAATAAAAAAAGCCTCTAACTTGAAATTAGATCATAAATCTTTTAATGAAATCCAATACTGCAGTGAATATATTAGCTTTCCCAAGACATTAGTGCTTCTTCAGTGATGGGCGCCAGCAATTCCTGTTCCAGCTAATACAACCCAGCACGCATTCCCTACGGCACATACCATCTATTGCTCTGATGCCTCCTTCTTTCTTGAGCATCTAGCTTATGACTTTAACACAGGCAGAGTAACCTGGCGAATTGCAAAATAACCCATCCCTCAGAAAAATGACATTCTGGATTTTTACAGTCAGCGTTCATGTGTTCATAGGTTATAAGCTCAGTGGGGCAGGGCCTGTCATTTTGACTATGAAATTGACCAGGTTGGGAGCTGCTTGCTGGGCACCACAAACATCTCCGAACCAGATCGGTCTCCTAGCCCCCTGCTACCCCCCCCCCAGCCTGAACGGGGTGGGGTGGTGGCAGGCCAGCATGCCTGTGGGGGAAGCAACATCCCACATTCCCTGGCTGCCCAGCAGGGAGTGCTGCCCCGGCGGGGTTCCTGGACGTCCTGGCGGGGTTCCTGGCTGTGCCAGGCTTCCTGGATGCCCCGCTAGGGGCAGCTCTCCTGAGGCGGGGAAACCTGTCAGGGGTGGGGGGTGGAGGAATCCATTTCAAATTAGACAGTCTAGTGTAGACCCTCTAAATCGAAATACTAATTCCTACCTTATTTTGGAAAAGGAGTCTTGTGAAGACTTGCTTTTTTGAAATTATTATTTTGAATTAATATCAGCAAAGTTATTTCAAAATAGCTATTTCAAAATAACTTTGCCAGTGTAGACATAGTCTTTGTTCTCTTTATATATCACCTAGCCAGGGCCAGATTATCGCAGGGGCTTTAGGGGCTCTAGCCCTGGGCCCTGCCCAAAAAGGGAGCTGCACACTCCAGTCCCTAAAACCCTGATAATCCAGCAACCCTGGCTCAGCGCTGGCCTGCAATTAGGCAACTGCTGGCCCTCCACCCCAGCATGGCCCTACAGAGCCTGTGGCCCTAAGAGGCTGCATCAGAGGCTCCCATGCCACGTGCTAGCCAGCAGCGCCCCCCCCACCACCTCCAGACAGACTGGCCAGAGTGGGGCTGGGGTGGGAGCCCCAGGGCTCTCCCCCCAGTGATGAGGGGGGTGCTGGCCTGCAGTGGGGAGCAGCCTGGGGTGCTGGGCCAGTTAATCCAGCCCTGCACCTAGCTCAGTGGTTCATGCCTGGGACCTACTAATTGCTGCCATAATACAAATCTGAAAGACAACAGAAATGTTTGGGCAACCAGAAACACCTTCCACAGCAACTAAATCCAGACAGCATTTCAGGAGAAATTGTGCGGGGAGGGGACACTATGCCAGAAGAGGCTTGGAGCTAGAGGCACAGAGTGAACCACACGGTCTGTCCTGGTCCAGCAGCCACCAAAAGAATGCACTCTACCAGCATCTTAACTGAGACCTGTCCCTTCTGGCCAAGCTGAGAATCAAATCTTACCTTCGCTCCATCCTGAAACCCAGGCCCCAGCCCTTGGCATTAGTGGGGCTGGGAGAGGGCACAGCTGCATGGAGTAGCTTTTAGGACCTGGGGCCTTAATCCACTCCTTGTGCAAGGAAAGGGCACTACACAATGGCAGAGAGGAAAGAGTGGGAGTTCACAGCTGTAAGACTACGTGATTACTCAGCAAAGCTGTGTGTGCCGCATACATGCTGTTACTGGTGAATGTGACTTTTATAATAAATGATACCTTTACTTGGCTGTTAGAGAATACTTCTCATGAGTAGATCTCAAAGCACTTTACAAAGAATGATAGTATTATATTAGTAACCTCATTTTATAGATGGGTAAACTGAGGCACAGTGTCCTGTGCAAGATCAACCAGCAGCCAAACCAGAACTAGAACCCAGGTCTCCCAGTTCCCTGTTTAATTCATTATTGGCTAGATCACTGCCTGCTTCTCTCCAAGGATATAAGAATGGGTGGTGCCACTCTAGTGTAGATCCGAGATCCTTGAACATCCTAAGTACCTTCAGCCCAGCCACTGTTAAAAATGTTTCACTTTATCATTTACTTTATGATCGAGACTGCATATCAGCCAGAGACTTTTCACTGTCCTGGACTTTACTGTTCAAGTACAAACATTTTTTAACCTCCTCATAATTAGCTTTTTGGCCTAAGGAAAAACAATAAAATCTCATTTCCTGAACATTTTGAATATTACAGAAGACTCGCTCAACAACTATCACCCTTTTCTTCTAGGACAATCTTCAAGGGAGACAGCTTCCACCCTAATTCCAGGCTCCATTCCCTGCCTGGCTGAACATTTGGGTGGCTTCATGTTTGTAAAGATTTACCATTTTTTTTTTGGCTTTGTAGTAAAGATGTCATATCAGGAAGTTCTGGGAAGAAATTGATGGTTGTTCACTGGCCCCAGTCAAGGTTGCAGAAGAGTAATAACCACTGTTGTGTATTGAGGGTCAAAGTCAACTGATGCTAATGGCTCCTTTCCTTGTTCAGAAATTCTACCTGTCTGATGGAGTTTCTCATGACAACTTTTCTAAAAGCTCTGCTGTCTGTCATCAAATAAAGTATTAGATGTTGATGTCAAATAAAGCACCCCAAACTGGCACAGCAACATCCCAGCTTCTTAGCTCATAAGGGAATTTGGAGCTGGATCTCAGTTTTGTGGCTCAGGTCAACAGCTATGCCTGATCACCCTCAAACTTTGGAGAAGAGAAGTTCAAGGCTGTTTCTTATGTGTTGAGAAGTTTGCACCTCACAGTGCTACTGCCTCATGGCTAGGAAGGCCCTGTCTGAATTCTCAGCTGCAGGAATAGTTGTGACCTCAGCCCAGCATATCCGCTCTGCAGATGGGCTGGGAAGGAGAGAATGAGTTAGATTGTGTGGCTAGAGATATCTCCTTTCAAGTCAGCCACAATCTGGCCCAGATGGTGTAAGGTGGGGTAGGGGCTTTGGAACCATCCCAAAAATGCAGTCACAAGGGAAGAAGACCTGCCCCCTGCCCTTCCCTGGTTTCATCTTCTTTGCTTGTCTGCTGTAAGGAGGATCAGGAGTCAAACTGCAAATACTACAAAATCACCACAGGCTGAGTGCCTACAATGCCCAATAGCATCAGAGGGCACTCAGCGCCTGGCAGCCTGAGGCCCATTTAGCTGCGTCCTTGCTTCCAGAACTCAGCAGCATCAAATCCAGGCTGGCTAACAGGTTAGGGACCCCTGTGCGTTTGCTGTTCGACTGTGGCCTGGCCCTGACTGTGGTCACGTCAGAAGTCTCTGTGGATGAGTTACAGCTGCTGACATCTGTGCTGTCTGTACTTGTGCCCAGAGACGCTCACTGTGGCAGCAAACAGAGCTTGGGAGCTATCCAAGGGGAAATTGCCAGAGAAGGGTGATTTATAGTTAATCTGTCTGACATCTAGGGCTGTGTTCACACACAGGGGGTTATTTTGATATGGTTGTTTCGAAACAACTTGTATCGAAACAACGCCTTATTTCAAAATAACTTAATTAGAATTAAAAGTTTGTTAATTTGAATTAAGGAAAAAAGCTCAAAGGGAAATAGCAGGTTCAGGCAACAGTTATTTCGAAACAAGTCACCGTTGTTTCGAAACAACATGTTCACACGGCGTTGTTTCAAAACAATCGTTTCAAAACAACGTTGTTTTGTCCCCGCATGGGGTTTAACTTGTTTTGAAACAATGCCATTGTTTCGAAACAACAGGACGCGTTGGTTCGAAACAACCATTTGTCGTGTGAACAGCCTAAATCTTATTTCGAAACAACCTCTGTTGTTTCGAAATAAGAGGGCTGTGTGAACACAGCCTAGGATTTCACATGCTGGATGGTGGAGATTTGCTTTGGGCTTTCACCTTCCTGCAAGCAATTTTGTCGCGAGAAAGCTCTGACCTATTGGGTTATTTAGTCTGACTCCCTGCAGATGGAGGGGGATGTTAGCTCCTATCTGTAATTATTCTCTGCACCTGCAGAGCAAAGGCAAAGGAGAACAGCTTGGACAGCAGAAGGATTTCTAAACGGATAGCCGTGTTAGTCTAGTCTCAGTGAAGGTAATAATGCCCCTCTGTCTTTCAACCAAAAAAACCCAGCTACAGTTACATTGATGCCTTTGGGGGGCAGGGAGGGGTGGCCCATAAGGTATAGTACTGGGTAGGGATTTCTCTCTTCTTGACTAGCTGAGGGACTTCTAGCAAGTCACCACCACTTCCTGTGCCTTAGTTTCCCTTTCTGTGAAAGAGAAATAATGATATTGATCCACCTTTGGGAACCATTTTGAAATCTATTGATGAAGATTGCTACGTGTAACATGGGGTCAGCAGGTTGGTAAACTGGTCCTTGATGTTGCAAAAAGTTAGGGAATAATTCTGCACTAACTTTGTAGGGCTATGTCTACACTATAAAAGCTAAGTCGACTTTAATAAGTCGATTTAATAAAGTCTACTTAAAGTCGACTTTAAGTATTCCTTATTAAGTCAACTTAGTGAGTCCACGCTTATTAAGCTGACTGTATAAAGTTGACTTACATGGCCACACTGCACTAAGTCAACTTTATTAAGTTGACTTTAATGTCTACATTGTGTTAAGTCAACTTAATAAAGTCAACTTAACCCCTAAAGTCGACTTTAAGGGCAGGAGTTATTAAGTCAACTTAAGGAAGCCCTTAAGTAAGTTTAATCAACTTCAAATGTGAACAGGGCTTTGCTTAAATTGACTTAAGCCTCCTTAAGTCGACTTAAGCCCATAGTGTAGACATAGCCTAGGTGTCCTAGGTATTCCCAACTTCCAATTATAATGACCAGTATCCGACTGAGCTTTTGCCTGACTAAGGACCTCAAAAATTCAGCCCTTTATTTTTAGATGCTACCTCTTGTTTTCAAGCTCCTGAAAAATTTATTTCCCATTTTTAATTGGAAAACAATAAAAATCTTATCCTTGAGCTTGGTCACTGAAGTCTTGTGTAGGGCAGCCAGGAAAACAGTGCCATCACCAACAGTGTAAAATTAGGTGCCTAATAAACTGTTACAGAAGTCTACTAACAAAAAGAACTTCCACAGAAACTCCAATGCAGAGGCAACTGACCTGGGCTAGATCTGGGAATATTTCTAAGAGTTAATATTCAGCAGAGCTCTATTTCTCAGACTCTTGTTCTAGTATTTTGAGGGATGTTGGATTGTGGCTGAAATAAGAGCTACTTCTGTAGTTTGTAAGATTGGAAGCAAAGCAATAGCATGAAAAACAAAGCACTGATTTACCCAAGGAGCTTCTTGCCTTTCGCCCGTCTGGGCACTGCACCTTGGAATGGGAGCACTCCTCTCCAATGCTAGCAAATAAACAAACCCAGCAAGGTGTGATGTGGAGGAGAACACAACTCCTCCAAAAGCTAGTGAGGATGGATGTGAAGAGTTGGTGCATGTCTGATGAACTCTCAACAGCTACTCTATTCCCTTTCCATACCCAGAGCTGGTGGATAATGAGTGCAGAGTCCTCAGCTCAGCTGAAAGGGAACCTGGGTTGTCCCCAGCCACCTTCCCATGGCGTAGGCTTCAGAAGACCTGCTTGAGAGTGGGTCACACTGGTTCATTCTTTTCTGTATAGTTCAGGAGTTAGATTCACCTTGTACCTCTCTCACGCTGCTGCCTTATCTTCCAGAATTATATTGTTCATTTTACTTTAGATTCACTCTGTAGCAGTTCTGGACGCTAAGGCCAGATCTACAATTAAAATGTAGGTAGTCATAGCTACTTTGGTCAGGGGTGAAAAAAAGCCACACTCTGAGTGATGCAGTCAACCTAATTCAAAATGTAGTTGCAGCTACATCGAGGGAAGAGTGCTTCCTTCATCCTTGTTACTGTCATTTGGAAAGGTGGGGTTCCTGAACTTGAAGACCCTTACCATTGGGGTAGTCCAGTGTTCATTTGGAGACTATATGATGGTGTGCCTCAAAATAATTAAAGGTATCAAGGGGTATGTCTACAGTATGAGCTTAAGTTGACTTAAGGAGGCTTAAGTTGACTTAAGCAAAGCCCTGTCCACATTCGGAGTTGATTAAGTCAACTTAAGGGCTCCCTTAAGTCAATTTAATAACTCCTGCCCTTAAAGTTGACTTTAAGGGTTAAGTCAACTTTATTAAGTTGACTTAACACAATGTGGCCATTAAAGTCAACTTTATAAAGTTGACTTAATGCAGTGGGGCCATTTAAGTCGACTTTATAAAGTTGACTTAAGCCAGGAGACCCATTTAAAGTCGACTTTATTAAGTTGACTTTAAATGGGTCCCCTGGCTCAAGTCGACTTTATAAAGTCAACTTAATGAGTGTGGCCTCACCAAGTTGACTGAATAAGGTCTACTTAAAGTCAACTTTAAGTAGACTTTATTAAGTCAACTTAATAAAGTCATCTTAGCTTTTGTAGTGTAGACATAACCAAGGTGTGCCATGGCAGAGAAGACCTTGTGAACCAGGGGTGTACACTGTGCGTCTACAATACAGCATTATGGAAATACAGTATATAGTTATGCAGATATTGCTGAGCCTCTAGAGCCCATGGAGTGTAGACATCCACTATGTGAACTGAGTGTAACCAATACACAGATGTCTGTCAGAGTCTGTAGAGATCCTAGAATCATAGATCTGACAAGTGTGATCTCTGCCATTCAGCCCAGGGAGGAGTTAATGTGGATGGGTAGTGCTGATCATTTTAATATCAAACTGTTTAATTGTTCATATGAAAAATGAGAGGTGGGGGTGGGCTGTCGCATGTATGTTCAATTTACTGAGCCACATCTCACTTTGATGCCTCAGCTGGGCAGTGTTTGGGTGCCATCATTTCTTTTATTCTCCCAGCCAACTCCAAGAAACACAGCCCAGTCCATGGCATGTTCAAGTCCCATCAGCAGGGAGCCAAGACCAAGCTCTCAGTGGTGCTCAGGGGAATGCACAGTCACATTCTGAATATTAGCACGCTCTGTTGTGAGTGATGTCTTATTGGGCCAATGTTCATTGGCAGAGCTTATTTTGTGGGTGAAGCTAGGAAGAGTATCTCCCTTCTGCTCACCTAGCCTAACCTTTGGAGTAGGTGCTGTGCTTTGACTCACACTAGCTGTGGTTGGAAAACCCCTCTCAAACAGTTGAAATCATATCAGTGGCCTACCACTTGCATCTGATGAACTGGTTTGGAGCCCACAAAAGCTTATGCCTGAAGAAATTTGTTAGTCTTTAAGGTGCCACAGATCTCTTGTTGTTTTTGCTGTACACAGGCTAACATGGCCACCCCTCTGGAAATTTTCCCTGGCCTCTGGGACTCATCGTTAGATCTAGGTGACAATTTTTCTAATGTTTGACTTTCCTCCCAGTTTTTCCTACTTACTTTTGCTTTTTTGTTTTTTTTAAATAAAGCCATGTTTTCTCAACCAGCAGAACTCTTCATGCTTCACAGTGGATGTTTGGGATTTGGTTTCTAATGCCTTTAAATGCATTCAATAAAGACAGTCAAGGAGCATCTTTGCAAAATTTCCCTGTTTTTTTCTCCTCTGGTGAATGTCGTAGTAAATGGTCTCAATTCTCAGATAGCAACAGCCGCAGTATGTGAGCTGGTCCTTGCTACCTGGAACATCACCAGCACCAGCTTGTACTTTGAATGGGTGCAGTGGAAACCCCATTTAAATTTGATTCTATTTTGCCTCTGCAGAACTGAACATTACAGATCTGTCCCAAGAGCCAGTAGGAGATGATTATGAGGCTCATGCACAAAAGCAAACCATAGCCTTTCAGCCACAATGACTGTTCAGCAGGTCAGAATAATACCAAGACAAGTTGTTCCATTATATAGATACTCATACCCCAGACAGAGAGAAAGCCACTTCACTGAGCTTAACTGGAGTGCCAGCTGTCACCCAGAATCATGGGATTGGTTTCAGTGTCATGTGACTTAAAAACAATATTTTATTTGGGATTCTTTGATTTGCCTTCTGTTTGCGGGGGCAACTGAGGGGGGAGGTTTTATGTCATCAGCTTTCCAAGATTTTCCCCTGAAAGCTGCAGGGCTGGAAACAAACTCTGCTCTTTTAATGAAAACAGATTCTCATGCGGTTCTATAGAATTTTAATAGAAACACTGTTGAAATACTGATGACTTCTGCCTGACTGCGCCAAAGAAAACTTCAGGTCACCACACTTTACACAGTAGCCCCACATCTTAGACTTTAGGAATAATGAATCAAAACTCTTGATCAGCTGCTTTGAATTACATGCACACCAAGGCTGCTGTTTGCTCAAGACTGAAAATACAGCATTTTAGAAAAGAATCTGATTTTGGTTTTAGTGATGATTTTTTGTGCTGATTCTGTCACAGGTTAGAATTGACTCTGATCCATCCAATTCTCATCTGGGATACCAAATGCCAGACTTTAGGTGGAATTGGTTCGAACAACAGTAAACCTGCAAAAGTCTGTGCCAGAGCTGCATAGAGATTTCAATCCTTCAATCCCCAAGCACAGAGATGTTCAAATCAGGGTGTTTTGGTCACATGTGTCATAGAAATGCACAACTGAGAAGTACCTGAAAATGTCACCTAGCCCATCCCCCTATGCTGAGCCAAGTGCCAGAGGACCTTGACCATCCCTGTCAGGTATTTGTCTATAACCTATTTCCAAAAACATACGATGATGGGAATTCCACAACTTCCCCCAGTAACCTAGATCAGCGCTTAACTAGAAACCTAAAATGCTTTTCATTCCCTTGCTGTAAACCAAACCCATTTCTTTTTGTCCCCCCTCAGTAGAGATGGAGAAGAATTGATCCAAAGGGGTAGCTGTATTAGTCTAGTTCAGTGAAACAAACAAGAAGTCCTGAGGCACTTAAAGACTAACAAATACAGTATATTTATCACATGAGCTTTCAATGGAAGAAAATCCTACTTCATTAGATACTCTGAAGAGTGGGAGAAGAATTGATCACCACATTTTTTTTGCATATACAAAGATAGTTACTATGTTCTCCACTTGGCCCTCTCTTCTTCCAACTAAACATGTTCAGATATTTCAAGTCTTTCCTCAGAGCTCATGTTTTGTAAACTTATCATTTTAGCTGCTCTCTTCTGGAGTCTCCAGTTTGAAATCTTTTTTTTAAAGCTGTGTTTCTAATTTCAGAACCAATGTAATGTCACAAATAAAAATACCTCCACTATCTCCATTCAGTACAACATCCTTCTTCCCTTTCAATGTAGCTCACTTCTCTCTTGGCCCTAGAGGTGGATTAGGGGCTGCAGGGCCACTGGACCTCCCCCACTAGTGGGCCCTCCTGCCATGGGCCCTGCCCCCAACCTGGGGTTGCAGCCATTTCTGCAGCCTAGGACCCTGGCACCTTGTGGGTGGGCTGGTGCTGGGGGAGTCTTAAGGCCAGAGGCTGGTCAGTGCTCGATGTGGTGGCACTGAATGGCACACACAGTGCAGCAAAGGCTGCACTGGAAGCTGTACTGCTTGCCAGTTGGCCTTGCTTGCGGAGCAGATTGATCCATCCTGCTGGCCCACCTATCCCCAGGGCAGACCAGCCAACTCAGAGGCAGAGCAGGAGTGTGGGGCCCAGCCTCTGGTCTGGTGCGCCCCACTCTATCTGTGCCAGTAGGTTGGAGAGCCCCCACATCATGGGGGGCCCCAAGCATGGGCCCTGTAGGCCTGTGCAGTAATTTACCCCTCATGCCCCCAACCTACGTTAATTCACTATCCATCCTCTGAATTCAGTCACCTTCCATCTGTGTACATTTCCACTCTCACCTTTTACATCTACCTTGTAGCTCATCCCCTCCCCTTTCCATAGACCATTCCTGCCCACCAATCTCATAACTGTATTTTTCAAATAATTATATGAAAATTATCTTCCTCTTTGAAAATATTTAGAACCATATGAAGATCACTTTAAGCATAAATGGCACTAATAGGTTAGGATGCAAATTAAACAGATAATCATTACCTTTGAGTAAATTAAGAAACAAGCCCAGTTTAACATAATAATTATAAAAGTAATTATGCATTTAGTGATGAAATTATTTTGATTCAAATTAGAGTGAAGCTTATTGTACCTTCTGCAGGTTTTAGCTCCTCTAGTAAAAGCTTGCTGCTAAAATGAATGGATCAAGGATAATTTGCTTCCTGTTATGGGCTTTTTAAGTATATATTAGAAATTGTAGATTCTGGTTTATAAAGTTTCAACTAATTAGAATAACTGTGAGATATGGATCACCCTAGTTTGACATTTTTAGGGCATGATGAGGAGTTCAGAGTATGATAACATGGAAATTTTTCATCATAATATTTTCTCCAATGAAAAACTGTGGTTTTAACTGAAAAAAAAGTTCACAAAAAGGTCTATTCTGTTTGAAAAATACACCGTGTGTGTGCGCGTGTATAAAAATGAAAGATGAAAATTTACAGCTTAAAAAGAGTTTTCACTTAAACTTTTTTTTTTTAAATTAATGGCTGAAAATCTTCAATTTTCCCTTGCCCAAAACTGAAGCATTTTCAGCTGATAGGTTTTTGGCTTTTCCATAAAAGGCTGAAATTTCTATGGCAGGATAAAGATTTGAATGACTTGTAATTCAGACCAATTTCTTCATTCAAATCAAGTGAAACTATGTGCCTCAATCCCCTAGGTTGCTATGATTCCCTTTGTTCTCTCCTTGCAACCTACCCAATTTTAGCAGGGAGATAAGTGAGCAATTTACACTTTGCTGTGGGAAGCACAAATTTTCTGACACTTCTAAATTAACAACTCACAACTTAACTCTATTGTTGCATCATCAGTTAGGCCTTTGACTATTTCATCTATGCTTATCCTCTTCTGAGACTACTTCAGACACCCAAAACCTCTCATCCAATTTCAAACAGCTGCCTTGCAAATAAAGAGACCCACACCGGCTTCCAGAAAAATACAGCCTTCTTTCCTCATTCCCTCAAACCCATACATTTTCTCTGCAAAATTATTCTGTTTTGGGCAGGAGGGATGCTGCTGTTCCATACCATAGTCTGGCATATGCCCCAGGCCTGATATCCCATGAATCCTCAGGATTCACAGAGAGGAGATTTGGAGGACTAACCCCTTTTCTACTGGGATATAGCATTTTTCCCCTAGCTGTGATAGGTTATAAAATGTGGGACATGAAATCTCTGATCTTATGTTTCATAGAGAATTCATTTTAGATATTACTGAGCAGTTGCTAAGATGTGTGATAAGGAGAGATTAAAAAGACTGGGGGTTATTGAACTTGAAAAAAGATGACTGTGGGGGGACATGATACAGGTCTATAAAATCATAAATGGTGTGAAGAAAGTGAATAAGGAAATGCTATTGATCCCTTCACATAGTACAAGAACCAGAGGACACCCAATTGAATTAATGGGGAGAAAGTTTAAAATGGATGAAAGAAAGTACTTCACATAAAACACAGTCAACCTGTGGAACTCATTGCCAGGGAAAGTTCTGAAGGCCAAAAGTATAACTGGATTCCAAAAAGAAGAAGATAAGTTCTTGGAGCACAGGTCCCATCGACTGCTATTAGCTATGATGGTTAGAGATACAACCCTATGCCCTAGCTATTCCTAAGCCTCTGACTGTGAGATGCAGGGACCTGATGACAGAGGATGGAGCACTTGATGTTTATTTTGTTCAGCTCATTCCCTTTAAAGTATCTGTCATTGACCATTGTCAGAAGACAGAAACCTGGGCTAGATGGACCACTGGTTTGACACACTATAGCCATTCTTGTTTTCTTATTTATTCATTATATATTTTCCTAGATTTTGAGCACATTTGGTCATGTGAACTTGTCTCCTTTTTATAACAAGCCAGAAATTTTCACCCAGCTGCCCCTGTATTGAGCTTAGTAACCCATGTTTGACTAAAGCATCTTCCAGAAGGGCAACCAGTCTTGTTTTGAAAACTTTATGAGACAGTGAATCCATCCCTACCCCTCCTTGGTAGCTTTTCCTGATGTTTAATCACACTCATGGTTAAAAGGTGTGCTTTATTTCTAATTTGAATTTCTCTGGCTGCAACTTCCAACTATTGGTTCTTGTACTGCCATTCTCCACTAGGGTAAAGAGTTCTTTAGTATTTGCTACTGTCTTCCCAGGAAGGTGCTTTTATGCATGTAATCCATTCACCCCTCATACATCTTTCTGAGAAGCGAAAGAGACTGAGCTCTTTTAGTCATTTATTGTAAGGCATTATTCCAACCTTCAGATTATATTTGTGACTGCTCCATGGATGCTTTGAATTTTTTCCAATAGCCTTTGTAAAATGTGGTCACCAGAACTGAACTTAAGGCTACTGTCTTGGTCTCACCAATGTCATGTACAAAGGTAAAAATTATCTGCTCCTACTTATTATTTTCCTGTGTATACATCCAAGTAGCCCTCTCCTTTTTCTCCTACCAGTAATTGGAGATACAATTGGACTCAAGCTCAAATAAGCCATTAGAGAATTTTTTATTTATATCTCTAAAATGTTTCAGAAATAGCTTTTCTGTAAAACATGTGCCAAGTATGGCACACTTGCAGGGATGGTGTGGTATAAAAGCATTTAGCAGCTGGATTATTCCTGAGTGGCTTAGCTGATAAAACCTTTGCATTTTATCACACCATCCAACATGTCTGTGACACTTCATGTCTCTAAGTTCACAGAAGTGGAGGCCACATGATGGGAACGCTTCAGAGACAAGCATTCAGGAGATGAGTCATTCAAATATCAAATAAATAGTTTATGTAATAAAGATTTTCCTAATAAATTATTCAAAAATGTTTCCTGCTGCTCAGACAGTTTATAAAACGGATAAAACTATTTGCCGAGTCCTTTCTGAGGTTTCTTGTCTCAATTTTTCTCATGTGCACTATCTGTGAACAAATTTCCCAACTGGTAATTTTAAATACATCCTGCGTTTCACTGGACATAGTGGTCATAGTGCCTATGGGGGTGAGGAGGGGCAGGGATTTGGCTGACTCAGTACTTTCAAAGATAAGACCCTTTTTCAGTTGCTTAGAACCTTGCCAGACTTAAACCATTCGAGAAATTTCTCAAGCCAGTTGTCTATCTCAAGCTGAAATATTTTCTAATGTTTCTGCTAAACTGGTGCAGTCGTTTCTGAGGATGAAAGTTTGCCCTTCTTAAAAGAATAATTCTTATTAATGTTCCCCTGAGAAATTCTAATGCCTCCTGCTTTGGGGCAAGGGATTACGCAGGGGAAGGGAGGACAGGGTGTCAACTTGGAGTCACAGATTTGCTTGTGGCACCCCAACAGTCACCCAAATTTGGCTACATTATGAGCCTCAAAAAAAAAATCTCACTTTGCACATGCCCAAGAGATGTTTGGTAGCAAAATTCTCCAAAGATCCCATCCGCACTAAGCATGCTCCATATGCTCGCAGCTCCTACCTGAGACTGGGCCGTTCCATGGAAAGCATCCTCTGACTGGTGCCAGGGGGTGTATTAGGCTCAACTGGGAAACAGTCTTTGCAGGTGCAGTGATGTCTCAGAGCTCAATTTCTCCATTGTGGGGGTTGCCAGCCAAACACAGGGTCCAAGGGCCTGCTGCAAGATGCCCTGCTTGTTAGTCAGGCTCCTGGTCCAGGCCTGCACAACCAGTTTCTCTCAAGCATAAAGTAGACAAGTGGTCTTCATTTTAATTCTCCCAGCCTGTGCCGATGCTGGTGGGAGCTACTTTTCTCTAGCCCCCAAACGTCTGGGGAGGAGTAGGGAGCTATTGATGGAGAAATCCCTCCCCATGCCTCTAAAGTGAAAACCAGCAGTAGCTGAATGATGCATAGCAGCAATACACTCCAGTTTGGGAGAGAGGGTGAAGAACAGGGTACCCAACTTAGCTGGGGTTAAGGAGGCAAAGTGGATTCAGCCTGGCTAACACCCCTAACTCCTGTAAAAAAGATGTCCTGTAAATAATCACCACAAGAGATCAGTGCCTTACTTTAATGTCTCTTACTGAAGACTTCTCATCCAGCAAAACCACTCCCCTGGTACCATCTCTGGCTGTACTGACTCATAAGGAAGAGCATACCTTGATGGTCCATCAACACTACTATCTGCAGCAGAGAGCCCCTTTACTGACTGCATAGGGTCATGGGTGCCATGCTGACTTGACATTAAATGTTGTTTCCTTTTGCACATGGAAAAAGAGCCATACTGGCTATTAAAGCTTTGCTCCAGGTGAAGCAATACGTTCTGTTTTCTCAGACAAGCATCTGTGATGAAGCTGCTATTTAATGAATACACTGATTGAATTGGTGCCCTATGCTAATAAAGCTAGTGCAAAGTCACATGCTGTCCTGCGGGTGTGCCATTCTTCCTGTTCAATGTGTACTGCTTTAAAATTTGGGAACGAAAGATTTTGCTAATTCAGGAAGGTGTGAATAATGGATAGGTGTGAGTAATGGCAAATAATCATTGCGTATTTCTCCGTTCTTTGAGATGTGTCATGCATATAGTAAATGGATCTTTGTTCTGGGAAGAAGGATTAATTTAACTGGGACATTACACAAAGCTTCCTGTAAATTACAATTATTCAAACACAGCAGATGGCATAAAGAATTGTGCCTATTGCCTGTGGCACACAGTAACTTTAGCAAAGACAGACAACTTTTTTGGACATGTCTGGCTTTACAAACTAAATAAATAAAACAGGAAGCAGACAGTTTGCATCTGAGAAATATGCCTCTAAAACTTGCAGATCAGTCATTATGAAGCAAAGAGAGAGAAAGCTATTAGGCAAGGGGTCTGGGAAGCAAATTTGCTGAGTTCTTCCAAATTCAGTGTCATTCAGTTTCTGAGCTTCTTTTTATCGTGTATAAGCCAATTGTGTACATGTATTGTTCATATGTGGTAATATTATCCTCCAATTTGTTTATTGTGTATACTCCTGGCTGGCGCCAGGGAGAATGTTTCTGGGTGCGGCCAGGAATAATTGATGAGGCTTTGTTTTTTTCAGTTCTTTGAGAGCCACACCTTTACCTTTGAAGAGCCACATGCGGCTCGCGAGCTGCAGTTTGGCCACATCTGGTCTATGGTTTTGGTCTCCTCAACCTCTCCAGACTGGACAAGCAAGAATGGACTTGAATTGCAGCAAGGGAGGTTCAGTTTAGGAAAATCTTCCTAACTGTCTGGGTAATTAAGCACTGAAACAAATTGCCTAGGGAAGGTAGGGAATCTCCATTATTAGAGGCTTTTAAAAATAGATCAGACAAACATCTGTTAGGAACAATCTAGTTATTACTTAGCTCTGCCTGGATTGCAGAAGACTTGACTAGATGACCTATTATGATCCCTTCCTGTCCTACACTTCTGTGAATCTATGGATCCATTTTTAGATCTACACTGTCAGGCAGCTAGGGATTGGTTTTTCACCCACACCTCTCACTAGAGGTGTGTGCTTTGTGCCTCTGAAAAACAGGCCCAAGGCATTTAAAGACATGCACCAAAGAGCAAAGGCATTGGAAATCAGCAACCACTTGTGAAGATACTGGCTCTTGGGGAAAGTAGTGTAACTGCAGCCAATTTGATTTTTCATTTTGGTGACTGAACAAAAACTCTGGGGAAAAAAACATGGATAGTTCAGCAGGGCCATAACTACGGCGGGGCCGATGGGGCTTTGCCCTGGGCATGCTGGAGTGGCTCAATAGAGCCGCTCTATTAAAGGGTGTGTTTCGTGGTGCCGGTGTAACGTCAAGAGCAGTTACCTGTAAAGTTTTGTAACCTTGGCTGTACTTTGGCTGTACTGCACATGCTCAGATCTGGTGGGCATGCTCAGTAAAGTTCCCTGTAGCTTCTTTAGTGAACTTCTGCCCATACTTGCTATCATTTTTTGCTCCCTCTTTTTACAGGTGTTGAATGTGGATCAAAATGGGTGAGTTTGGTGTGCTGGCTGGGCAGTGTGTGATCAGGGGGCGAAATGTGACTGTCCTGGGTGTTTGGGCACTCAGGTGGAGGGGCAGGAGCGGCGCAAGGTGACAAATCAGGTGATGGGGGGGGGGGGGGAGAATGCAGCGTCCAGCTGAGGGCTGAGGGCTGCCAGGTTTTAGAAAAGTGCCACAAAGTCTGCATTCACAGGGACAGGGGCTGTAATATTCACCCCAAGGGGAGAGTTCTCTCCCCTGATTGCAAACATGTGTTGGGGGTGCTTCATTGTTTTCACACTACTGGGGAAAAAAGTGTTTTTCTGAGACAGGGCTGTGCCTTTCAAGCTAGCTTGGAGAAGCCAGCTTCTCCTCTTAAAGGCACAGGCATCCCAATATCTTATGCCATCAGCACCTGTATTTCTGATGTGTTATTTTATTGTGCTTATTAATTCTCACACTTTAAACTTTTACAGCATAAGAATTTTTTTCATTTGTTCCATATTGCCCAATTGCTTGTCCTGCTATGAATACTTGATTTGCCATTGTTCCACAAATGAAGATTCCCTTTTTTTGTGCTTATTGATTTTCAAATCTGTATGCAATTACAGTTATGTTTTAATGTCTCTTATGTTACTGATAACACTCTTGCTGTATTTTAATAAATGAAGATTTTTAATGCAATTTGTTTTATAGTAATGTTTTCTTACGATACATGCATCCGCTTATATTATTACCTGTGTGTTACAAGTTTCAAGTAGGCACCTGCATCTCCACTATGAAATGAACTAGACTCCTGTGGTTCTCATTTGCACTTGCTAAGTCACAGAGGGGGAGTCAAGCCACATTCAGAATCTGTTATTCCAGGGTTAGGTATGTGGATGTCCCTCCCATGGAATGTGAGACCTGCCTGGTCTCTTGTGACACAGTTTCTATACTGTGTGTATTTGTAACAAACAGTTTGGATTTAGAGAAGGTCCATTCCAGTTCTGTCTTCTATAGTACTCTTACATATGCAAGAGTATAACAGAATGACAGCCTTTGTCTTTTCCAGTTGTATTAAACCAATGAAAGCCATGCCTCCCCCCCCCCCACTGACAGTGTTTTTGTCAGACTTGCAAATTCATGCCTGTGTTTGTTTTGTAAATCAAACCAAGCTTGTAGTCTTATGGCATTTAAACACCAATAGACTGATTCTTGCCTGAACTTTTATGCAAGACAATCCCACTTGGTGAGATGCTTTGAAGAGAGGTAATTTTCAGAATGGGATGAAAAGTACAGCCATTTCAGTTCATCCCATTCGGTGAAGACTTATAATTCTTTTTCTTGATGGGACCTGATGGCCAAACCATGTTTAAGCTGTGACTTCACAAGTGACCTGAATAAATTTTCTGGCAAACTGTTGCTTGTCTACCATCAAAACTTTTATCTTAACTGACTTTGTAAGACCAGTGGCCTTTGTGTGTAGATGGATCACAGTCATGGCAACAAAGCAGTGCACATCATGCATTTTTCTGCTTCCTACATGTGCTGCTGAGTACTCAAGGCATGTTTTAGATAAAATATAAGCTGTCATGTACACCAAGCCTTATCAAACTTGGCTTCATGATTTTCAGAGAACTGAACCGAACCAAGCTATATATTATTTCTTCTTTAGACTCTTTTCTGAAGGTGACGAAAATGATTAGAAATCAAGACCTTCAATAATTTTTAGGTTGTCTGTGTTGGAGAAATATTAAAAATACATCAGTTTCCTTTGATGTTTTTCATACTACTTATCATGCAGTATAGGTTAAAAAAAAAAGATGAAATGGGTTTTTGTATATAAATGAGTGTTTTGTTCCTCACAGGTTATAGTAACTCTGTTAATGAGGATATTGGGGAGGGGGGGTGGCGGCTCCTCCTTAAGCTAATGAACCCATGTCTGCACACAAAATTTTGAATTACTTCTCAGAGTAACTCTATCCTCTATTTATAAAATTGAACTCAAAATTAAGAAACATCTTTCTTCGCTTCAGAGCTCTCACCAAGAAATGCCAACCATAGCCATTTATTATCACTTTAAATTGTCAATATGCAGAGACTGACTTTGGTATGTTTCCTTGTGTTGATTTTTTTTTATGAAAACATTCCTACTGTCATGTCTAGACCCACTATTTCTTCCCTAAAATAAATGATTAATAATCTCTTCTCCTACATCGGAGACCCCATCAGGTTATTACATAACTTTACATCCTAGTTCTTCTGTCTGATCTGGACGTGATTTCTGTGTCCACCACTCTGATTGGAAGACTGTATTTGCTCTGACCCATGAGCTGCAGTGAGTGTCCAGAGCCCCCACCCCCTGCACGGAGCTCTTTTTTTCTTACTTAAAAGATGGCTGTTGTAGTCAAACTATGGCACAGTTCCCCAGGATTATACTGAAACAAGTATACTAATGTAAATCGTTTTTAAATTAAATTTGTTTTGTTTATTAGAGAAATTTGGTGACATCAAGGTTTGCACCACTGGGATATGATGAACATAATTTCCAAGAGAGTTCTATAGACATAAACAGATATTGTAGGTAAGTTTCTGATCCCAGTGCAATTATAATCAGTTTGCAGAAACATATTTAAGGAATGAGGACATCAGTAAAGTAGAAGTAAATGAAAAGGCCATGAAGAAGTTTCGCACAGAGGTTGCTGTTGTTTTACTGAAGGAGTCAGGTACAAGATTTTCTATTAATATTGCAAAGTGAAGCATATTAGTAGCTGAGATGTGAGAATTACCATTATGATGTGTATGAATAAATTCCTGTTGAGTGTGTGATATTTACTATGAGTTTTTCTCTTCTCTTTGGGGGATATGGATAGAGCTATGGATGCCAAGAAAACTTCCTAGAGACTTAACATTGTCAACATTCCAAATCAAGACTATGATTAGCTCACTCCTAAAACTTTGTTAAAGAAGCATGGGCACAGCTTGTTAACAAATTGTTTGTTAAATAATCTATGATACAGATAAAATGACGTGAATTGGAGACTTATATCAGATTTACTAAACTGAACAGTGTTGTGTTATTTTGGCAAAGAGTGTGGAGAGGTACTGCATCTATTGCAACTTTCTTACATGCAAAAAAAAAAAAACCAAAAACATTCCATGATGGTAAGAAAGAGATCATTGTCAGTGGTATTGAACCCCGGGTTTGCGATGTGACTGGGATGGACTGGTGACACCCACCAATGAGACGGACACCAGTTCAATTAAACAAAAAAACCTACTTTTACAGTGACACCTTAAACACCTTCAACCCCTTAACAGTGTAAAACAAGGAGATCTATGCAAAACCACTTGTCATCAACTAACAATATGAAGCAAAACCTAGATAGGATACTTATAACCAACTAACAGTATAAAGCAAAATCTGAATAAACCCTTATAACTAAATGACAATATAAACCTAAAAACCTATGCAAAGCACTTATAACCAAGTAACAGTGTGGAGCAGGAAAGTCTATATAAAGCACCTGTAAAACACCTCCAGCCAAACAACAGGATAAAGTATGAGAGTCTATGCAAGACACTTATAACCTACAAAAGTACTTATAGTTAAATAACAGTATGGATTAATGACCTACAAGAGGGTGGCCATAATAAGTCAAGGACTTTTCTGGCCTTTTACTGCTTCAACATCGGTATAGGCACTGACCAGCCCACCCGACGTGTATTTACCAATGGCTGAAAGCCATTCCTCCTTGCTAGCCAAGAAGGGTGGGCGGCAGAATGAAAAAAATCAGATGAGAGAAAAATAAACCCCCACACTCCCCCCGTGTACACTGGGGAAGTTTGGGGCCAGCAGTTTAGAGCAGAAGCAGAGTAATGAACAATTATACAGTAAGAAGGATGCAAAATACAAATGACTAACAAAACACCTGGCAAAGTAACAACACAAAACTATGCTAGACCTTAAACAACTATACCATAAAAAGATTATGCAGGATACAGAGGAAATAATAACAACTACACAAACTATGCAAAACTCAGGTGAAGAAGCTACAATCACAGACTATATATAAATGGTACCTTGTAGAATGATTAAGAGAAGGTAGGAGGCCTATATCGATTTATAATACCTGTCCCAGGACCGCAGTAGAACCCAAAGCGAGGAGGCAGACCAGCTGCAGCATCTCAGCACTTAATCGTTCATATCCGTGTACACCCCAAAAAAAAAAGAGGGTCTCGGGGGTGGGTACTCCCTGTCTCAGTTGGGGGATCAGTCCGACCGGGTCGTGACGTGCCCTTTAGCATCCGAGGGTGGGAGAACAAGCAGCTAGCTGAGACGGGGTTTTAATAGAATTTTGCCCAGCCAGAGTAAAAATAGCCAATTAGGAGTGGGATCCTGGTCAGGACCAATGATAAAACTGGGACCCCAGACAATGACCCCTCCTTCGTGGTGATGGGGGTGCCGAGAAACTGTTCAGGGGGGATAGGAACTCACCCCCCCTTCTTGTTGACACAAAGCTAGGGAGGCAGAAACTCACACAGGAGATTGAGGCCCATCAGGGAAGACCGATCCTTAACACTCTTCCCCTTCAGCTGGATAGCCCGGAGATGAGACCCATCAGGGGAGATAGATACTTAACACTCCTCCCTGTGAGCTCCATAGTCTAGAGGGCTATGTTGGGGGGCGGGGTGGCCATTATGTCTGCCAGCTCCATTGACAAGTGGAAAATATAAAACCACTTTTGCTTATTTTACTGTGTACTGTCCCGCATCACAACACCTTATGAGATGGGACAGGAGTGATATCATGCTATGGAACATTGTTTATCGTTCCAAAGATAGTGTGCTAATCCTGTATCCTGTAAGGGGGATAGTCTCTGTAGACTTGGGCAACTAACAATGGGTATGTCTACACTTACAAGTTACTTAAAGCTAAGTAGGCTTCATTGGTAATAAATTACTGCATGTCAGGGTTATCAATGGCACAGGGCATTCTGTGGCCTGTGCCCAGGTACATGTACAAAAGAATGATGTTAAATTTGAACTCTTTCTTTCAAAGTAACCCAATGTACCTTTGTTCATTGAAACTAAATGTAAGTTTGAAGTAACCACAGCTTGCTTTTCCCCATGCAATCATGCCCGCTCCATGATTAGGAGAGCGTTGTATGCATGGTCAGGCTAGTTTGACTTCGGATTTGTTGTGTGGCTGTGATAATTCGAATTACCTGAAGTAGAATTAATAACTATTATTTGCAGTGACTGAGTAGAAACTTATGTAGTTTGAGGTACTCTGCTTGTACACATAGCCGCTTCAATTCTGGAATGCTTTCAGTCTTAAATAAAAGTTTGCATGCACTATTGATTTTTCATTACAATACAGAGAGATCATTGTTTAATGTTTGTTCTATAAACAAATTTTCTCATCTATTTCCTTTCTAAGGTCCAATGCGAGTCCTGTTTTAGGTGGGCACATGTTCTGTGCCTTCCTAAAGGATTAAGGCTGATTTCACACAGCCCTCTTATTTCAAAACAACAGGGGTTGTTTCGAAATAAGATTTAGGCTGTTCACATGACGCATGGTTGTTTCGAAACAACGGAAGCCATTGTTTCGAAATAACCACGTTGTTTCGAAACAAGTTAAACCTAGTCCGTGGGCAAAACAACGTTGTTTCGCCACGGTTGTTTCGAAACAACGCCGTGCGAACGTGTTGTTTTGGAACAAGATGTTCCGAAACAACAGTTCATGGCGTGCCCCCTCAGCACCCTGGCCAGGGTATTCACTTAGCACCACAGCAAAGAGACAGCATTGTTTAACCCTGGCCAGAGAAACCACAGCAGGGCTACTGGCACCAGCAGGAGTTCAGCGCTGCCCGGCACTGAACCCCGCCAGTGCCTGCAGCCCCGCTGTGCAGGCACCGGTGGGGAGCAGTGCTGGGCAGCGATGAACCCCGCTGGTGCCTGCAGCCCCCTGCCGAAGTGAAATAGCAAGTTCACGGTTTGAACCTGCTATTTCGTTTCCCACCTTTTCCCTTATTTCGAATTAACATTTTTGTTAATTCGAAATAAGGTGTTTCGAAATAAGCATTATTTCGATATACGGTTGTTGCGAAACAACCATATAGAAATAACTGGCTGTGTGAGAACACAGCCTAAGTGAAGAACCATTGTCTGATGAGAGGACATCGTACAAGTGCAATGCCTGTTCATAGGGCACATGATTTGAAGAATTGTTACATGTCTATGTGTGTGTATCGCATGATTTTTTTTCTAAAATACAAGCAGAAAAAATTAATATGGTGATGTTCCGTATCAATATTCTTGTATGTTGAAGAGAAAAGATGTTAAGAAGTATGAAGCTGATTCTTGTTTTGGTATTCTCAGAATCAGCCACAAGCAGTTTGATCAAAAATAACAATACTCTTCCCTCCTGGACTCATCACCATATTTGTGGACAGCAGTGCACTGTCCCTGTATGTTTGACTTGAGTGCATGGATCTAATTTACCATGCTTTTACTGTGGTATTTGTGTGGCTGGGAACAAAACTACACTGTTAACTGAGCCACTTTTGTTGTGTTCTTTATTCCTTTATCTGTCTATTTTCTGTGTTATTGTTCCAAAGAGAGTAATGGAGGACAAATTTTTTCATTGAATTTGTCTCAATAAAAGATTATGGTTCAAACCAGTGGTGCTTTTTGTGTCTCCCCCTCCTCACAGTGTATCGAAAGGACAATTATTTGGGGGCTAATAAAGCAGCCATCGCACACAGCGAGCAGAGAGAAGAGGCAATTTTAAATCCTCTCCCTCTCCTGCTGCACAGGCTGTACTGGTTTAATAACGAGCAATATCTGCGTGGTATTGATAAGTATTGTGTGTCTATGTGTTTAGTGGATAAAGTGAAGCAAGGCATCTTGCACAGGTTGAGGCATTTAGATCAGGGGAATAGATTGGCAGGTCCATTGTCTGGGTCTGGGAATCAGGATGGGGAATGTCCTCTGCCCCATGGGTCAAGGACTTTGTAGGCAGCCATAGCAGGTGTAGGCTTTGGATTCCACCAGCCCCCAGGATGTTTAGGTGGGCATTGTGCACCGCCTACAGACATGTATGCTACAAATTCAGTTGCATAGGGGTGACTCGTTTCTTGTTCAAATTTCCTCATTTTCCATTGACTTTTCACTTAAGCACAGATCAATACAGACAATCATAGAGTCATAGAATCATAGGTTTGGAAGGGACCTCATAGGTCATCTAGTCCAACCCCCTGCCAGAGGGAGGACCTCTCCCACTAAACCATCCCAGGCATGGTTTTTGAGAGCCGGGCCTCAAACACGTCCAAAGAGGGAGATTTCACCACCTCCCTCGGCAGCTAATTCCAAGGTTTCACCACTGTCCTATTAAAAAAAAAATTTTTAATATACAGCCTCGTCCTCAGTAACCGCAACTTTCGACCATTGCTCCTCGTTCTGTCCTTTGTTATTCCGAAGAACAGTCGAGCTCCATCTTCCTTGGAGCATCCCTTCAAGTAGTTGAAGGTTGCTACCAAATACCACCTGAATCTTCTCTTCTGCAGACTACCTAAGGCTAATGCTTTCAGTCTTTCCTCATACGGCTTGTGCTCCATCCCCATAATCTTTCTGGTTGCCCTCCACTGGACTCTCTCTAGTATGTCCCTGTCCTTTTACTAGTGGGGAGCCCAAAAATGAACACGGTATTCTAGATGTGGCCTCACCAGTGCAGAATTGGGACGGAATGATCACATCCCTTGATCTGCTGGTAAAACTTCTTTTGATGCAGCCCAGTACAGCTAGTCCTCACTTAGTGACCTACTCGTTTAGTGACCCCTCAGAGTTATGACCGGCTCTCTGATGAGTTGGTATTATGGCGATGTACGAGAACTCGCATCAACTCTCTCAGATTACCTATATTTACAGTACACTATGCAAACTAAGTTCAGTACATTAGAGCTTAAAACATTTAAAATATATATTAAAAATGTTATAAATGATGCAAAGGTGACATTAAAACTATCTACCGATGGTTGAAAAACCCACTACCAGTAAAGTACATTATGCCTGAAATACCGGTAAGGGCTGCTCCTCGTTTAGTGACCAATTCGTTTATCAACCAGGTTTCAGGAACGGAACCCGGTCACTAAGTGAGGACTACCTGTATACCATTGGCATTTTTGGCAGCAAGAACACACTGCTGACTCATCTGTAGTTTCACATCCACCATGACTCCCAGGTCCTTTTCTACACTGCTGCTACTTAGCGGAATGTTCCCCAGGCAGTAGCAGTGCATGGGGTTTTTCAATCCAAAGTGAAAAATTTTACACTTGCCCTTATAGAACCTCATAAGATTTCAATTGGCCCACTATTCAAATTGATCTGGGTCTCCCTGAATCGTGTCCTTGACCTCAAACGTATCTACTGTTCCCCCCCTGCTTGGTGTTATCCGCAAAATTCCTGCGAATGCAGTCTATTCCATCATAGAGATCATTGATAAAAACATTGAATAGAACCGGCCCCAAGACCGACCCCTGGCGAACAGCACTCATGACTGTTTGCCAGATAGACGTGGAAACATTGATTCCTACATGCTGAAACTGTTGATCTAGCCATTTTTATAGCCACTTTATAATCCACCTATTGGACCCATACTTCCTTAATTTGGCAATGAGAATGCTGTGGGAAACTGTATAAAAAGCCTTTCTAAAACGAAGATATATCACAACAACTGTTCTTCCTGCATCCAGAAAACCAGTCTTATGATCATAGAAGGAGATGAGATTGGTCAGGCATGATTTACCCTTGTTAAATCCATGCTGACTGTTCCTGTTCACTTTAGTTTCCTCTGTTTGTGGATGGATTCTTTGAGAATCTGATCCATAACTTTTCCAGGGATTGAGGCAAGGCTGACAGTTCTGTAATTCCCTTGATCCTACTTTTTCCATTTCTTTAAAATAGGCATTATATTTGCTTTTTTCCAATACTCTGGCAACTCCCCCGTTCGCCATGAGCTTTGAAAGATAACGGCTAGTGGTGCTGCTATCTCAGCGGACAATTCCCTTAGCACCCTGGGATGCAGTTCATCCAGCCCCATGGACTTGTCCACATCCAGCTTCTTTAAGCAGTCCCTAACCTGACCTTCCGTCACCAAGGGCCTGTCTTCTTCTCTCCCATCTGCCACACCCATGGTAGTGGTCTGTGAGCTGACCTTGCCTGTGAAAACTGAAGCACTAAATGCACTGAGCACTTCAGCTTCTTCCTCACACACTGTCACAAGGATGCCTGCCCTATTCAGCAGTGGGCATACACCATCCCTGAGCCTCTTCTTGTTAATAAAATACTCGTAGAACCCCTTCTTGTTATCTTTTATATCCCTTGCTAGACACAGCCTCATTTGTCTTTTGTCCTTTCCAATTTTATCTCTGCAGTCCCTAGAAATATCTTTATATGCCTCCTTGGTCATCTGACCAAGCTTCCACTTCCTGTAAGCTTCCTTTTTATGCTTAAGCTCACAGCAGAGTTCTCTGCTAAGCAATTCTGGCTGCCTCACATGTTTGTTCTTTCTCCCAATTGTAATGGCAACTTCATGTGCCCTTAGCAGGGTTTATTTAAAATATAACCAACTTTCTTGGACTCCGTTCCCCCTTAAGATTAGCTTACCAAGGGATCCTGCACATCAGTTCCCCAAGGGACCCAACATCTGCTTTTGTGAAGTCCAGGGTTTTTGTTTTGCTTCTTTCCTTCCTTCCATTAATCAACATCCTGAACTCAACCATGTCATGGTCACTACTGCGTAGCTTGCCATTTATCTCTAAGTCCCTGATCAATTCCTCCCTGTTTGTGATCAGAATCATTTGTTCATCTTTGCATTCCTGTCATAATCCCATAAACAGAAGTCACTATTTTCCTATATCTATTCATGGCACAACAGGCATAAATTTGGGAATAAGGACAATGTGACCGAGCTTCTAAAAATGTCTGTATGTAACTTATGTCAGTAAAATGGGCACTATAACAGTAATAACTGTACAACATGAGTCACTTTCCACAAGAAAAAAATCTGTCTGTACTTCAAGATATATGGTGTCACATGTAGACTATCATCAAAATGGTGATTACTGGGGATAGAATACTATAAACTGGAAGCCACTACAGGAGCTCATCAGGGCCATTCATCTTAATTCATGGCTGGTCAATGCACATTCTTCATATACCCCTGACGTCCTTGTGTGACATCATCTATAAACATTACAATGTGTAGGTTTTCGATCACAGGCTGGGAAAAGTTTGATCAATGTGTATTCAAGAAATGCATAATTTTGGGGGAATAAGGCTTTACACAGTAATTGGTTTTTATAGAAGTGTATAATTGTATTTTTTATCTAATTAATTTTTACTCACAAAGCTTTATGTAATACTGTGCTTTGCTTTGTTACCTAGAGGATTCTATTCCCACTCCTCTACAGTAACTCTTCCCCAAAAGTTGGATTCCTTGGCACACTCCCTAGGCTGTCTGTCACAGAAGGCACAGCTTGGTTAGACAGAGAACAGAGCATTTGTGCAGGTGATAGAGAAGGTCACACTTTCGGATGCTAGCACTTTAGATGTCAAAAACAATGGCAGCTGACTTTTCAGTGGCTTGCTTAGAAAGCTTGGTCTGATTCTGTAGTGTGCTTGGTTTTCTGGAGGGGGGTCTATCTTAGTATTTAAATGTGCCCATGCCTGTACGGAAACTCTTTCCCAAAAGCTGGATTGCTTGGCATGCTCCCTAGGCTGTCTTTCACAGAAGGCACAGCTTGATTAGACACAGAACAGAGCATTTGTGCAGGTGAGACAGAGAAGGTCACACTTTTGGATGCTAGCAATGTGGATGTCCACTCCCTAGGCTGTCTGTCACAGAAGGCACAGCTTGGTTAGACACAGAAACGGGTAACAAAACTTGCCGCACTTACTGCATTGTGCATCATAGATGTCAAAAACAGAACCGGGGAACAAAACTTGGTGGAAGACTGTTTTTAGCACTACCATGCGGCAGTTACTGGTTTTTGCATGTTAGATGTCAAAAACAAAACCGGGTAACAAAATTTGGTGGATACTCTTTTTAGCACTACAAACCTTGGATTAGATTGTACTTCTCTAGGAATTGCAGTGGAGTGGGATGTGGATTAAGCCTTTCACACCAAAAAGTGGTACTGAAGACTTTGTCTCTCCTTATCTGAGTAGTTAATCAACTTAAAGTTAACTCCCATTTGCTTCTCTGAAAACTATGATGCAGAATTTCTGGGATGTTAAAACTAAAGACACACTCAAAGAGATGTAAGAAAGGAGAAGAAAAGGGCAAAAGCAGGTGGGGAAAAAAATATAGCGAGTAAGGGAATTAAGGCATCACCTCCTCCAGCTCCAGTTGTCTGCTCTTTTAAGTTAGTATCAGGCCTTCTGGGAAGTATCAGATTCCTCATAAGAAGCCAGGGTTGGTGATAATACTGTGTTGTGGTGGGAGAGAGACTGATTGTGCTTCTAATCCTCAACACCTGAGAAGCTAATTCCAGTCATGACTTCCCACTCTCCAACTTGGTAAAGTGTTTAGCTCAATCCAAGAGGTAATTAAACTCCTGAGATAATAAATCTCTGCCTTTCATGTCCTGAATTCAGTGGACTATTGCTGCAGCCAGGCTGGATCTGACTCATAAATAGATGGCAATGACAAGGGCAAAAGATGTTCAGCTGATCCTAAAGCCAACAGCCTGAGGCTTTTAAAATGTAGGCACATACTGGTTCATCACCTTGACCATGCAGACAAGCTTGGCGAGGGAGCTAGTGGTTCATCCCATCCTGCCCCATGGCTCTGGACATGGTAGAGCTAACAACATGTCCTGGCTCCTCTATCTCCCATTTGGGTAATGGGGTGTCAGCAATGGAGTGGTCCCACTAGGTGTTCAGGTGTGGGTCCAGCTGTACCGCACAAGATGATCCTTTTGGCTGTGGCTCACAACTCCAAACATAGCCCATGCTGGATAGTTCAGAGAAAACTGAAGTGCCCATACAGTCTGTGACAGGGACTGGGCTCCCTGGCCGTGTTACCTTGCGGACAAGTGCCTCACCGCCAATGTTTAATGCTGACTTTTACAAGTGCTATGATAGTGGTGAATGTACCCTATTGAGTCTGGCAGCTCTCTGGAGTAACAGAGTCTGGCAGAATATATGGAGTCCCAGGCACTCAGGCATGGTAGTGCTTTCAGTCTGTCTGCTGGTCCCTGTGGCTGGCCAGTCCCAGTCATTAGTTTTCAAGAGTCTTTCCTGGGTGTGAGAGGGCAAGTAAGTGAAGTCATTGCTCTTGTAATAAAGGTGGTTGCCAGGAGAGCCCAGGCCTTCCTGCCCTGCCCAGTTCCTGCTCCAGGCCCTGTAAAAGGCAATCAGTTCACACATACTGCAGTGCCTTAAGGCTACCTCCCCGGGCCACTTCTTACCATTCACCTTCCCCCAAGAGTCTGAGGGTATGTCCACACGCAGCTTTTAGATCAAAATAATGCTGGTTATTTTGATCTAAAAGAGTTTATGTCTGCATGGCGTTTTCCTTGAATTGAAATAAGGAGCTCCTTTATTTCGATTCAGGGAAAGTTAGAGCAATTCCTTAAAACCTGGTTTTAAATCAAAATGTTGCTTAAATAGAAACAGTTGTTTCGAAATAACACTGTTTGGATGTGTTATTTCAAAATAACTGTTTAAATTGATTCCAGCACCAGTTCCCTTCCTCCTCCTAGGGTGCCTCTCCCCAGAATCGAACTAGCAAGTCCTGTGTCTGGACATGCTAGTTCAATTTGGGGGTTTTTGGTGTGGACCTGTTACATCGATTTAGCTTAAATCGATTTAATGATTTGATATCAATTTAGCTTATATCGATTTAACTTAAATTGATTTAACCAGCTAGGTGGGGACATAGCCTGACTGTCCGATAAATGGCGGCTAAGGGGAAATAGTAACTGAACCTTCAGCCCCGCAAGCCTAAGCCAGCTGCTTCATCCTCTCAGTAAATGGCCTCTATGTCTCAGATTATCAATCAATCAATCAATCCATAGGGCTGGAAGGTCACCCTTCTGCAGGGGCTCTCAGGGCAGGTTTCTCTCCCATCTGTCTGCCCTCATCTGAGCTACCAGTCTCTCTTTTAGCCTTCTCTTCCCAGTGGAGGAGGAGCTGTTGGTGCAGTCACCTGCACCCAAAGCTGCACCTTTATCCCTTCAGTTCTAGCATGGGATTTACACACCCCCTCACAACAGCCCATTCTGTAAGACTTGAATAAAGAATCAGTATCTCTCTGCCACAGACAAAGACTTTGCATAATTCCGGTTATTACCCTGCCTCATGGGCTGTTAAACTCCTCTCTTTCTAGCAAACAGCTCACAGCCAGGTTGCCCATCCCTGCTCTGACTTGAACATTCGCCACCTTCTGAAAAAGTCAATATCATCCTGCAGATACCTGTGTCCTCTCAGCATTAAACAATTCCACATAGACTCCAGAAGAGACCAATGGAACTTCAGCAATATCTCTTCTTTTGTACCAATATTTTAATTTCATTTTATCTGAGCAAGACTAGCTATTGGCCTCTTACATAACACAGAGCACACAGAGCCCTTACAAATATGGAAAGAATTCTTTCAGGGAGTCCACAATCATGTGGACAAGGGTGATCCAACAGACAATCACTCAGATTTTCAGAGAGCTTTTGACAAGGTCCATCATCAAACAAAGGCTCTTGTGACAAATGAGTGGTGATGGGATAAGAGGAAAAGTCCTTTCATGGATCAGTAACCGGTTAAAAGATAAGGAACAAGGTGTAGGAATAAATGCTCTGTTTTCAGACTGGAGAGAGCTAAATAAATAGTGGTGTCACCCCAGGTTCTGTAGTGACTAGTATTGCTCAACCTATTCATAAATGAACTGGGAAGAGGAATAGAGTGAGGTGGAAAAATAGGCACAAAACTACTTAAGATGGTTAAGTCTAAAGCAGATTGAAAAGAGTTACAAAAGGATCTCACAACACTGCATGAATGGGCAACAAAATGGCATGTGCAATTGAATGTTAATAAATACAAAGTAATGTTCATTGGAAAATAACCCAAATTATACATATAAAATGATAGGGTCTAAATTAGCTGCTACCACTCAAGAAAGATCCTATTTTGCATTTGCTTCTGGCCCTCAAACGTCTTGAGCTAATAAACTGTGAAATCATGACACTTATGCATAGAAAAGCTACTTTTTGTCAATCATACAGACTTATATAGCCTCTTTGGAGCGTGATGCAGTTCACTTGGTGATAACTCAGCCCTTGGGATTCATAGGTAGATAAAAAGAGAAACAACAATAGCCCCCTAGACATTATTTCAGAACTCTTGATATATTTCTGAAATACTTGTTCTGTAGCATTATACATGGTGTCTAGAGAATCTACAATAGCATGGAAAAGATGAGAGCTTCTATGAGCACTTATAATGTCATGCCCCATGGTGGACTATTATCACAGAACTGAACCCATGATGTCTGGATATTAAAACACAAGCCTCTCTTGTGGGAGCTAAAAGCCCACACCCCCAAAAGAGTGGAAGATCATCAGCCAACGTATGTAATCCAGCCACCACAAGAGAAAACAGAATGGGTGTGTTTCATATTTAGTCAGAGTGGTCTGCAGAACTCCTGACTATGTTGAATGTGGTTGACACATCCACTACCAATTCCTTATGGCACATACTATATCATGCATTTACTACACTTCATCCCCCTCTCGCATACAGAGAATCCATTTCTCCTATCTTACCCCTTGGTTAACATTGCTCCTCCCTCAGTGCCCTCTGTTCAGGGAACTCCAGTAGACTTGCACAGGAAAAGGAAGGCATTTCCTTTTATGCCAGGTGGCATTTACACCTTGCAATCACTTGATCCTAGCCACATGCTGCTTCTGGTCAAGGGCTTTAGTAGAGCAGTGCCCTAATTCAGGGGCAAACTGGGCACAGCTTCGACTGAGCTGAACTCCCTTAAAAGATCAGCTCAGCCTAGAGAGAACACTCATTATGTATTGCTGACTGTTGTCTGCAGCATGTCAGCTGTCCTGTGTCACCTTCAGCGTGTTTGCCTTCAATAAAAGGCACTTTTCTTTCATGCTGTAATTGGTGAAATACAAGTGGATCCTCTCACAGTGCCCAAACAGAAAGAATAATGGAGTCAGTAGCCTCTAAAGAGCGCATCAAATAAACAGTGGTGCCAATTCCTCAGAGATGAAGAATATAGGCCAACCAGGCTAAAAGCCTGAGTCATCTTTTTCTCCACCCCCCGGAATGGATTTTTGAAAGGCAGAAAAGCCTGAAGCCTGCAGCTTTGTGCCTAGTATGGAGAGGGAGTGGAAAATTCAGCTGACAATTGTTTCTAAATTAAGAGCTGAAAGGTTTACCTCTCTGTTTTGTTGAAGCTGTTATGTTAACTCCCTCTTGGACACTTTCCCCTGTGTTAGTCAGAGGGAACGCGGGGATCAAAAGGGCCACTGCTGGCTACTTTAAAGAAGGACATGGCACACAGGTCTTCCCAGGGCTCTTTTTGCCGCTCACCTTCCAGATTTTAAGACACAAAGACAATACACAAAGATAGCTGAGTTCCAAGCAGCCTTACTTACTAACTAGATACAAACATATCAGGCCTGGCTACACACACTGCTGCTCTGTTAGGTTCTGGTTGTCTCTGCTATAGAAGACAGGAAGATCTATTACCAGCTTCCCAGTTTAAACAGAGGTGAACCAATGGGGAAGGGCACATCTGGGCCATTCAGAGATAAGGTTTAACCGGGCACTATCTGGTGGGAGCCCTGCATGAGGCCTGGGGTGGGGGTGCAAATGCAAGAATTGGCCCTTGGGTATCAGAGACTCATTGCATGGCATTGCTTTAAAGAGAGAGACCTGGGAGCAGCAGGACAAAATTCCCATCCACACATAGCAGGCTAACCTGTTCTCACACGTATGTTTGCTGCCTGCACCTACCTGTCTGATGAGAGTGCTGAGAAAGGAAACATAAGGCATGGGATGAAGAATAATACGAACAAAAAAAAATCATTCTATAAATCAAGGCTGTGGCTTCTTCTGGGATACTGTGTGTACCACTGGTCACCCTGTCTGCAAAAGGATCATTTAATTAAACTGGCAGGTGAACGTAGCAACTGGGAGCTTAAAATATGTCACAATGCTGACTGTAGCTTCCAGCTGTGGAATTAGGGTGTAATTTAGATTATTATTATTATTATTATTATTATTATTATTATTATTATTATTGAGCTACAAGTCCTGGCCATGAACCAGGCCCCTGTTGTGCAAGCATAGACCAAAAAAACAAGCCATGTCACAAAACACTCATAATCTAAGGGCCTAGCTACACTTGGAAATTTACCAAAATACCTATTATTATCTTAATAAATTAAATCAGAAGAAAAAAACACTATTGAGTGTCAGTACATGGGTTTATATTGAATAACTCTAGAAGGATCTTTATTCTGGAATAGCTGTTTTGGTAAATTTCTAAGTATGGATAACAACACAGTGATAAGTGTAGTCAAATTTAGCTAACAGTGATAAGTATACTAAAAAGGTCTCTCTTCATTTTGTTAGAAGCACATTCTTCTGCAAGAAAGAAAGAAAGAAAGAAAGTTCTTTTTTAAAGTGGGTGGTGGAACTAATAAAAACAGTTCAGAGGTTAAAATTTAACTTATTCAACACTCAATAATTGTTTCCACAGCTTCCATCTAGACAACAATGCCTGGGCTTAAATAGCTGTTTGCATTTGGAACTGATATTAATGGTAGTATAATGCATTGTTAACTGCTAAAATAATGATCCCAGACCTAACATCCTCATCAAAACTTAGCTGACACTCCTCAGATCATTTTCTCTCTCATTAAGGTAATTACAGGGAACAATGTCAGACAAGCCTTTAGACTGGAATGGGGGGAGAGGAGGCAAAGACAAAGCAGATATTAATAGGCAAAGCAGCACCAGCATTTATGTTTTGTTTGATGTGTAGATGAATTGCTGCTAACTGTGGCACGTATTCATCCTGTGTTGAGTTCATTTTTATTTTATTTATTTTTTAATCTGCAGGAGCAAGAAAATGCCTTTGCCATGCAGACAAATAAAATAGACCTACTTACCATCAAACAACAAAGTTTTTCAGTGAGAGGGGATTCTGGGTAATAGTGATATACAAATAAGCACATCCAGGCCCCCACTTTATTTCTGAAGCCCATGTCTTGCGCAGCCACAGCAAAGAGTGTCTAGGTATAAGACACTTTCAAACTATCTGCTGCTGCAAGGAATGACTTTTAGGTGGTTTACAGTACAATGGATGTACTGAGGAGCGAGCAAAAAGTTCTCTCCAAACATTGACCTTTTTAGCCAGTGATATCAGAGGGCCATGTGGGATTAGGGATGGGAAATTTATTTCATTTGCATTCATGTTAAAACACTTGCACTCTTAACCAAAGACAGAGAAAGTATCACTGAGCAAACACATATATTAAACTTATATTGAGGGAAGCAGTACGGCTTCTTGGGTAGCATGCTGGACTGTTGCTTAAAAAGTCTGAGTTCCAGCGCCAGTGCTGACCTTGGTGTCCACATTTGCAAAGTCCTCTGAGATCTATGGGCAAAACTCTCTCTCTAAGAGCATTAGGCATTATTATTCTAGTTCAGTTCTACTCTGCAAGCGCCACTGTAAGAACAGGCCTCTGGGGGCTGCTTGCTTTTTTTCCCTCCAAGTCACTCTGAGATCATGTATGCAGAGATTTCAATAAAATAGCGCTTTCTTCTAGCTGCCAGCTCCATCAGCTCTTGCTGGGCAGCAGGACTCAAGCTGGGCTCTTGCAGCCTTATGCATCCTCACCAACAGTAAGTGAGACTCTGCGGGCAGAGAATGGATCCAGGGCAGGTCCTGCCACAGAGGCAACCCAGATGGCTGCCTTGGGTGCCAAATATTAAAGGGCATCACGGGACGTTGGGCTGGGGCCAGCGAGCCTATTTTATATTTCCCACTCTGCTGTGCACAGGCACATAACCCAGGGCAGTGCAAGGTGGGAAATCCTCTGCTCCCCACTCCAGCAAAGGTAAGTGCTGTGGGGGGGAGGACTCGTAGGGTCAGGCTTGTGAGAGCTAAGCGAGAAGGTGGACATGGGCCCCTTGGCCGGCCTGGAGCTTGAATGGCCTGCCACTCGGCCTGTCCCAGCCCACCACCTGGCCTGCTGCTCAGTCCGTGCACCACGGCTGGCCTGCTGTTGGCTGGCCCCCCGCTTGGCCTGGCCTTACACGGCCCACAACTTATGTAGGTTTTGGGGTGGTAGGAGGAGTGGAAAGGAGGGTGGGCACGGGCCATTGGCTGGCCTGCAGCTCGGACTGGCCCACTGCTCAGCTCACACCCCTTTGCCAGCCTGCAGCTCAGCCCACTGCGGCTTGGCCGGGGCCACTGCCTGGCCCGCTCAGCCCAGCCCAGCCGGGCCCACCACCTGGGGGACAGGAAGGGAGGAATCACAGTTTGCCTGGGGCACCAAAACCCTTGGGCCAGCTCTGACTGGATCACCTGAACAGGTGCTATTTCGGGGCACTCTTGGTGGAAAAGTTTGCACTTCTTTCTTCATAAATATCCCAAATAGATTAACAGACTCATGGTTTTAAATGCGGATCACACTGGACAATTCTACATAATACTGTTCCATTGTTTTCTTTTGCTCCTCCATCTGTTTTGTCTGTATCTACCGCTGTCTCTTGTCTTACACATAGATTGGAAGCTGTTTGGCGTAGGGACCTTGTTTTTGTTCTGTATTTCTACAGTGCCTTGTACCCAAGGGTTCTAGCTCATGCCTGGGTCTTTTGAGCTCTACCATAAAATACCGTATTTACAGGGTCAGGGAAGTGGTGGTATGTTACACCCACAAACTAAACTCCACCCATGTGAGATGCCAAAACAAGAAACTACTCCTAGCTGATCAAGCAGATATTCATAAATGGTGAAATCCTGCCTCAGCTGAAGTTGCTGTGAGTTTGTCAATGGGAGCTGCAAATGATGCTCCTCTTTCTTATGTGCTTTGACAAAAACAGGTAACAACATTGACATTAACATTGCCATTGTTGGACTACAGAGTTAGTTGCCCATTAAGAGGAATGGGGACAACTCCCACCTCCTTCATTGTTTCAGGCTATTTGTAGATTCACATAGACATCACTGGATCACAATTTTCCTTGCCCATGAAGGGTAGAAAGTTCTATATAAAAGTAGAGATTTTAAGGCATGGCCGTCTATGATCCAGTTCAATTCACCTCTAGGCTCTAGCTTGTAAAATTTGAACCATGGCATGGAAATAGGTGAGTGAATGCAAATGTGCTTGTGAAAGTATGTACAGATGTGTGAATGTATGTGTGCCTATATATGTGTACACAAATGTGTGTGTGTGAACTTGTGTATACAACTGTGTGTAAATGTGAATGTGTCTGTATGCACCATTGCTATGCAAGCACCATGATGCAACTTCTTCTGGAACCAACAGGGGAGACCATAATGCATCATGGAAGATGTAGTCCAGCCAGAGAGCTTGGCCCATAAAAGAAAATAGAAGTAGGAAGCAACACAACTTTAAAGTATGGCTCGTACAAGGTGCCATGGCACTACTTTGGAAATAAAATATTACAGTTTTTTAAAAAAAATATGGCATATTTCACTTTTTCAGCAAAAATGCAATGTTTTCCATGGACAAAAAAAAAAAAAATCTCAGCTGACCAGTGTGCAAGTAAATGCATTCTTGAAACTGCCTAATGCATTGAGCTACATACCATAGCTATTTCTAATATGCCCAACTCTAGTCCTGTTCTTCCCATTAGAAAACTTTCTTATAAAGAAAGAGAAACAGATAGATAGCTGAAGAGAGAGAGATTGGAGAGAGCGAGAAGGTGGGTGAGAAACATCTTTTGCTGGATCAAGCTCTTTTGATGGAAGAGACAAGAAGTATGTTTATACTGAGGCATTTGCTGCTGTCAGACTGATTTCTTTGGACTGATTCACTGAAAGTGAAGACCCATTCAAGCAATCTGGAAGTTGGTTTACTAAAGCCATCTCCTCAAAAAGCATTGCACTGCATCAATGGATATGCATTTCCCATCAGCACAATGAGGATGGCATGCTAAATGGAAGATATGAGGTTAAAGGGAGTTATACTCAGTGTAACTTTTTGCTGACAGTGTAGACCAAGCCAAGCTTTCAAGCTACACAGAGTTCTTCATCAGTTCTGGAAATGGCAGTTGGAGAGTTACTGTGAAATACAAATTGGGACAGATTGCTAAACATATGGGATTAACACAAATTGCAGGAGACCTGCTAAAATGAAGAGTTTAATTAACACCTGTGCAGTCATAGGACAAAGGTGGGTTAGTAGGGTATAAATTGTTGTAATGAACTACAAAACCAGTGTCTCTGTTGAGCCCATGCTGTCTATTAGACTAATAAATTTAAGCTCCCAGGCTTGTCTTTTGAAGGTATTGTGCAGGTTTCCTTTGAGGATGAAGACTGGGAAATCTCATATACAGTGATCACCTTGTGAAGTGTTCACCCTTGGGTGATGCGATATGGTGTTTTTATCTTTTATCATGTTGCTGTGTGAATTTGAGAGCATAGATACATAGACAGATTGATAGATAGATCAAGGCCATCACTTTCCTTTTATCTATCTCAGACCTTAGTGAGCTCTTCTTTAACCTGAGCTTTTTCAACTTTCTGTTTTTCTGTTACTGATTGTTTCCTTTCCCTTGGGTCACTGAATGCCCTTGAGAAGCATCATGACTTGACTCAGTGAGTGGCGGTGGAACAGTTTTCCGGCAACTGATTAAAAGTGACCTGCATCTGAAACTTCGGGTAGAATCCCATTGGCTATGTCTACACCTAATCTCTTAGTTCAGGCTTGCTTAGTCCGAACTAAGTATTTTGAAAGGTATTTTGAACTAAGTGCTTTTTTTAGTGCAAACTAAAAAAACACAGTTTAGTTTGAACTAAAAAAGCATGGGTAGTTTGACCTAAAAGTTAGTTTGAACTAAAAAAAGTGCCTAGTCTGAACTACTGCTATTTCGAATTTATTTAGTTCGAACTAACATGTCTACATTGTGCTAGTTTGAACTAAATATGCAAATTAGTTTGAACTAAGTAGTTAGTTTGAACTAGCCAGCCGAACTAACTAGTTCAAACTCAGCTTTTTTAGTTTGAACTAGGCAAAGCCTAGTGTAGACAGGGTTCAAATTAGTTGGAATTAAGGCTCCTTAATTCAAACTAACTTGCTAGTGTAGACATAGCCGTTGGTTTCAATCTCTTGGATTAAGGAGAAAAATGGGAATTGAAGAAAAACAAATTGCAGGGGGAAATTATATGATTTCTCAGGAGGGACAGCCAGGACTTACATTCAGCCAGAACCTTCTGGAGTAAAGTTCTGGTAAGTATTTTCAAATACCCTGGGGTGCAGCTCCAAGCTCTGGTGTCTTCCATGGACCTAAAGCCCTGGAATACCAAAATATATTCTATAAGAATTTAATCCCCGGGGACTCATGGAAGCTAGTCAGCTTTGTTGTGGCAAATCAATTGTGTTTGAGAAATATTTACTGTAAACAACGTATAGTACATCTCGAGATGCACATTTCATGATTTAAGCTTTACACAAAGCTGGTTTATGGATTTAGGAGCACAGACAATCTGTTGTTGTTCTAGAACCAACTAGAGCAATAAACACACAGGTCAAAGCCCATGTTATCCACACAAGTTGCTGGCTTAGCTTAAAATAATATAATATTTCTTCAGCTTCCCAACAAAGGTTTACTTCCTTCCTGTGACCTGATTTTAATTTAGACAGAAATCCTGCTCCAGACAGTTAGGGTGTCTTATCACAGGGGATTATGCAATTGCTGAATAATTCTTTCCAAATCTTGTGCAGCTGACTGAAATCATGGCTCAGAAAGATGAGCTGTTTGGTGGTTTTTTTTTTGTTTGTTTTTTTTATCTAAGCAGAATGGGACTAAAGAACATGTGATAAACATCTCCAGCCTTCCAAATTGCTCTCATTTCCATTACCACATTATTTGCTTTTCTGCTAGTGATGGGAAAACATACATCTATAGATCTAGAATCCAAGGTGGAACATAGTAAATATGTTGGTGCCTAATAGTAAAAGAATCAGAGATAGAAAAAGGACAAGCTTTCAATGAAGCCTTAACCTGGCTTCTAATTTTGGGATAGCCTTTACCGACAGAACCAAATTTGCTGCTGTCAGATCAATTTTCCTAATTGATTGATTGCATCTCTGAAGACCTGCTCAGTCGATCAGGAAGCTGATCACTAAAAAAAAACTACCTCAGCAACTGGAGTAGCCATGAGACAAAGAGAGGGCATTTCCCTTTAACTCAGTGCACTGAAGACATCATGGTAAATAGGAAGTAGGCAGTCAAACGGAGATACACAAGGTATTTTAAGTGCTTTGCGCATCTCCCTTTGACAGCTGCCAAAATTACACTGTGATGTAGACCTGCCCTTTATGTTCTCCCAACCAATTGTGCTTACACTGATACAGGTTCAAATAAGAGCAGTTGGATAATTAGCTTTACCACCTGCCCTGCAGTTGCAAATTACACAGATATCCTCAGATCAGCTGATAGTGGGAATGAAACAGCAAGTGCAAAATTAGAGGGTATGGTCACACTGATCATGTAGTTCATTTGCAGAAGGTCCGTGCCAGATTATTCCCCTCAATGCATTCCCTAGGTCATTGACTAAGTATGAGGCTACTGGCTCTTCTCTTGGGAGATAGTTCTACATTGAACAGATCTCTCTACTGGGAAATTTTCCTGCTGCTCTGCCTGTATTTATGTCCTTACTGTCAGTCACTCTAGTTACAACTGATTAAAACAATTCTCCTCCTGCCTTGGTGATACACCCTTCTAGCATTTGCAAACAGGGTATGTGGTCTATTTGATACTTCAGAGCATTAAGTGTGAAGACTCCTGGGCCTCTTACCATCTTTGCCACAGATTCACTGTTTGGCCTCAGCCAAATCACTTAATCCCTCCATGCCTCAGTCTACTCATCTATAAAACAAGTCTCATAATCTGGCAGTGACCTCCTTGGTGTAATTGGCTGAAATTTTCTCCATCTGGAGATAGTTCCACTTCCTTTGTGTTGGGAGGACAAATATATTAAAAAATATGAGGCCTCAGATACTATTGTGATGTACTTGTCATTACTTGCATGGAGCAGGGTACGTTGTTCTAATTTGTAGAATATTGTAAAAAGGTGGAATTGTTTGATTTCTGCTGTGTTGATGTGGGGAGTGTGTCCATTGCAGATTCATACAGAGTGTTGTTTGGAACCAGTGTCACATGCCATGTTGCCCTTATCCAGATTTAAAAGACAAGTTGCTGCTATTTTAACCTGAATTAGCTAATTCTAGTTAAAAGCATAACTTTGTGGCTCTGAAGATATTCCTTTAATGGAGATGAAAAGGTGTCAGGAAGGCATTGGGACATTATCTGCTCTGTATTTTGCAAAGGGCATAATACTGCCATTGAAATAAAGATGATTCAAGATATATTGAGCTGAGTGAGCAGCCTGGCGTGAATGCACACAAAGCAAATACTGGTGTTTTCTCACAGCTTTGCAGAGTAATAATCAATGGCTGCAGCCAATACATCACTATATGTGCTTTTATTTTACCCTATTGCACAGCAACCCCTTTGCTATCCCTCTGAGTTAAATGCATTTTGTCTTCAGAAGAGAGAGAGAGAGAGAGAAGAAATTTCCCTTTAATCTAATAAATACTGCCCTGACAAAAGCGACCTGGAATAGGACCTTATAAGTAGATTTCTCCAATGAACAGGATGACTGATGAAAATTTGCTCTTGAAAGTGGCAAAAAGCAGCAGAATGCACAATATTTATAAGAGCTGGTGGTGACTTTGTCACAGAAAATGTAACACAATGGGCTCAAAGGACTCTTTTGTCATGGTTTGAGGATTCAGCTATTTGCTTCATAGTTCTTCAATATGCTCAGGCAGTAGTTTGTTTTAGACCCACTGGTCTAGTCTATTAACTATCTTCTCAATAAAAGGGTGAAAATCGGAGGCATCCATGAATTCTGGTTATAAAGGAGAGGGAGGATAATTAGCTACAAATATTAACAGCAAAAAAAATGCTTTCTGATACTTATTTCCACGCATACATTTCTTTGTGAAATACAGAGGTTCACAGACACTTTCATAATCCCAGCAGTCACCTGAAAGCTGAATAAAAGACTGATAATGTATCCACATGCATCTTAATGAATGGAACACAGTGCTCTCAGATGTGAAAGTGATTCATTAATACAGGTGGAAATTTTGTCTGAAGAGAAAGGGGGTGTCATAGGGGCTAGTTTTTACTATTCAGCCAACTACGTCTTGTTGAAACTCTGTCTTCAGGTACTCACGTTCTGTTAGTGAGCTGGGCAAGAAGCAGGATCTTCTGTCCACATTTTACATTTCTAAGTCACTGAGAGTTCATCATCATCAGTATGAAGACTAAGATGAATGATAAACACAGAGAAAAAAGTTCCCTCAAAGAAAGGGAGCAAAGGGGTTCCAATGAGCTGCAGTTGTTTTTATAATAGCAAAACCTACCTATTATATAGCACTTTCCATCAATGGACTTCAAAGTGCTTATAATGGAGGAGAACATTATTATCCCCATGTTTGCAGAAGGAGAAACTGAGTCCCAGGATGATGATGCGACTTCTGAAGCCAGAAATACCATCCAAAACTCTCGACTCCCAATCTACTGCCCTGACCACTACAAAACACAGCCTAAGATAGAGAGGAAGGATGTTTTTGTGAAACTTGGAAGAGCTGAATTAAATTTCTTATTCTTGGAAAAGTTACTTACTATCTCCATGCAGCAACATCACATCTGTAAAATGGGGATACAACATCAAAGACTCCTTGCTTTTTTTTGCTTTACTAGACTAACAGGGCTGCCCCTTTGGAACATCTTCTCTTGCATCTGACAAAGTGGGTTGGAGCCCAGAGAAGCTTATGCCTGAAGAAATCTGTTAGTCTATAAGGTGCCACAGGACTCTTGTTTTTCCCATACACAGACTAATACTACCCCTCTGGAAACATCTTCCCTGCTTCCCAGGATGTTGTGAGAATCCATCATTAAATACTTAGGAGGAGCTCAGACACAGCAGACCTAGTTTGAGGTTATTTCTAAAGCACCCCATCACCTCCTAGAGCCAAGGTAAGACAACCCAGATGTTAGATATGTCCTAGAGTTGGTTAAACTTTGGATACTGTTTTATTTTTTTAATGAACAACTTTCACCATGCTTTAGATAGGAAGCTGAGTTCACCCTGACATAGAATTCATGGCACACGGCATCTTTGTAAAGCTAACTTTTGGGATGCATGCTTGGAAATACTCCTGACATGACTATGCTTTTCATCATTATTACTATTAATTAATAACCACACAGGACCCTAAACGTATGTGGCACATTGCAGATGTTCTTTTGCAGTAAAAAAACCAACCATCTAATTTTCACACAAGGTGGTTGGCTTGACAAATAGGTAATGTTGCACAAAACTGACTGCAGAGCACTTGTTTTATCAAGTGGCTACAGAATAGTCTGTAGCTTATCATCCTGGAAGAATCTTTGATTGTCAGCAGCACCAGAAACCATCCATGGATCAAGCTTTGTTGGGTGACATTCAGTGAGCAGTATGACTAAGGTCTAAATGCCATATCAGAAGAATGGCCTGGTGGTAAGGTCATTTCCTGGAACTAGGGAAACGTTCTTTCAAGTACCTCTTCCTCTGTGCCAGTGCTAGTCAGACCTCAGTGCCTCTAGAGACAATGAATGATCAGCACTTCCCAAAAGAGTCAGAGTAGTGTGAATCCATTGTTCGGTTTACTTTAAGGATATGATTTGGTCACAAAAGTCACGGGTTCCATAACTTTCGGGTGCCTCCATGACTTACAGGAGCCAGGCTGGAGCAACTGTCAGCTCTGAAGCCACAGCTGAACAGTTGGCCCTGGCCATTGCTGGGTGCTCAAGAGCTGATCTGCAGCCAGCACTCTGGAGTAGTGCAGCTGGAGCAGCTGCAAGCCTTGATTGCTTTGTTTTTCCCTCCTTCCCTCAGGGTATTTCTAGCAAATGTCTAGAACATCTAACGGCTTCCAAGAATTTTTGTTTACGCCCCTGACTTTTACCAAAAATACCTGTCACAGAATCTTAACCTTAGTTATCATACTATATTTTTAAACAGCATGATGGGGAAAATATTGAATTATACATATTTGTGTGTGTGCATGCACACGTGTATATTATTCTCACAGCAAAATGACTAAGTATTATTTTATCAGCTACAATTGCTTCATGTCATAGTAAAAGCATCCTGATTTATTAATGACATAGCTCACTTAATAATTAAATCACACAGTTTTAATATCATGGGTTGCAGAGAGCCACAGGAGACACATTAAAAGCCACTTGTGAAACCCTGAGTCTGAGCATCACTGTCCTACAGACTTCCTCTATGATCTTGATTGAGTCTCTGAATTTTCCCTTGCCTCAGATCCCTCTCTGTAGCATGAGAATAACAGAACTGTTCTGCCTCAGAGATGTTGTGAGGATTAATGCATTCAAAGTGGTCAAGTCATGGGTGGATTTTGGAACTGCCTCTAGGACAGGCAGCTCCATAGCCCCAGGCAGCCCCATACCCCTTCCCGAGTCACACACCTTCTGAAGGCCCTGGGTCCAATCTGGCTCCTACCACTGGTAGCTGTGTTGGCCCCGGGACCCCAGCTCAGGCCAGCTCCAGCTCCTGCTGCTGGAGGCAGCCCCAGGACCCTGGCTGGGGCCAGATTGGGCTCCTGCCACTAGCTACAGCAGTGGTGGTCCTGGGACTCTGGCTGGAGCCAGCTCCTGCCCTCCAGCCAGGGCCAGATCTTGCAGCCGCCAGCAGCCCCATGACCCCAGCCACGGTGATCTTGCCATTGCCAGCAGCTGTGGGATCACAGCTCAGGCCAGATCTGGCTCCTGGTGGCAGCAGTGGCTCCGGGACCCCAGCGGGGGCAGAGGTCGGGACTGGATCTTGCCACTGCCAGCAGTGGTGTTGGCCCCAGGACCCTGACAGGGGCTGGGGCCAGCTCCTGCTGGTGGCCCTGAGACCCCGGTCAAAGCTATCTTGCCACTAGCGGTGGCCTTGGGACCCATCCGGATCCCAGCCTGGCTCCTCGGTGGGCAATCTCAGGGAGGAGTGGAGGAGGCCATGGAGGCAATGCCTCCCCATTCCTTCAGTAAACTCCACCCCTGGGTCAGGTGTTTGTTTACTGTGGTAATGAAGGCCTAAAATGGCTAGAGTCCAAAATATATGAAAGAGTATGAGTTGCTCAGATTCTGTGATAAAGGTATATATAGGGAAAGTAAGTGCTTTATGTGACTTTGTTTCCACTGCTTAACATGTGAACTTTAAACCCATTGATAACTAGAGGCGGTTTATGTGGTACACTGAGTGGAGTGTGGTTATGCATACTGAACGCGATGTGTTCTTGTCAGTATTGTTCTGTGTCCGGTGCTGATATCACTTTGGTTGTGTGCGTGAATGCATGCGTGAATCACTGAAGGCATGTTCCCTCAGGATTACCCCTGGCTCAGATCTCTAAGTGGGAACTCTGTTAGTCCAGTGATCTAGAGCCTGCCTTGGCTCTTAAGCAGGAAATCAGTTAGCCTGGTGATCCTAAGCCAAGGTGTTCCTTTGGTTAATGCTTTGGGTTACATATGGCTCAACTCTCTAATGAGAACTCAGTTAACTCAGTGTTTTGGAGCCTAGTCATACCCTGTGTGCAAGAGGTAAACTAAAGCAACACTCACAATCAAGGAAACCAGCATGACCACAGATCCTTGTAGAAATGATGGTGCCAGGCTAGGCTTTATTGCAATGTAGCACTATGGCAAACAATCTATTTCAACAGATTTGTTGGCAGTATTTGAGCTTTCAATGCAACAGAACAGCTCAAGTGACAGCAAGACTCGCCATCACCCCCTTCGACTGCATGAAATCCAGGCTCTGGGGCTCCAATGCTTATACCCTACTTGGACCTACTGACTCATTTCCCTTTGGGATCCAAATTTACCTTGATTGGTCCACATACCCCCTTTTTTGATGCTAACCATCAATTTGATAGGTCCACACATCACTGGAAATCTCCATCCAGCAGGGTGTCAGGTATGACCGAAGCATTGGCACTAGGCCAACCTGACACCTTCAACCTTTCTCAAGGTATTTTCCCATTTTTCATACTTTCTATTGCAATTTCACTTATTTCTTGCCAATTTCAGTAAAGTTGAACTTTCACAACCTATGTCTTGTCAGTACCTTTAATTCAGGCCCACTGTATAGTCTGTGGAGGCCCCAAGTTTTGGATTATTTTGTTAGGCCTTGGGCCAGCACCTAGAAACTTCTATTTGTCTTTCTTATTTTAATCTTTTACTTTCTCCTACACTTTAGACAATAAGAGACCTGTGGCACATTAAAAAATAAATCTGTTAGTCTTAAAGTGCCACACAACTGCTTGTTGTTTTTTTACTGGACTAGACTAACACGGCTATCCCTTTGGAAACATTAAAAAATAACAAATTTCTTTGGGCATAAGCTTTCATGGGCTGCAACACACTTCATCAGATGCATGAAATGGAACCTGCAGTTTGGAGATACATACACACATGAGGTGTTTATAGATAGATATACAGACACATACCTCTCTCTATATATGGGGAGAGATGGTTTGGAAATTACAGATTTTTAATTGCATTTTTTTGTAATGAATGATGTTTTTTCCTTACAATTTTTAGAGAAAAAACAATCTTTTTCATATGTCTTCTATTAATTCATTTATTTATTGTTTGAGGGTTTTATTTAAAAAAATCCTAATATTTTCAGGTTAAAACTCAAAAATAAAATCAGATTTATTGTTTTGGAGGGAAGCCAAAAATTTTCAAGAAGCAAAGAATATTTTCATTACAAAAAATCCCATTTGTCAAATAGTCATTTTCTGTCTCTCCCCTCCTCCCCAGAAAAGATGACAAAATTTCCACCAGCAGTAGCAATCACCTCCCTGAAGCAGAACCCAGACTGTGTACATTTTAGATTAAGACTAAAAAGTTTAGGTGTTCATTCAGATCTCTTTGGTGCAGAAAGCTTGTTTCTAGGGTGAAAAATGCTGTAGTAATAGTCTGTTTTGCAGCATTTCTGCTGCTGCTGCTGCTGCTGGAAGCCAGGAAGTTCTATAGAAATGTCAAAATCAGTAAAAATATGTTCCTTATTATTATTTACTTGTTCAGTGCCAAAAACATGCTCAGCACCCCAAGAAATGAAACGAAGGCAGCATCTGACTAGAATTGGTTACCAGCTAGCAGAATGAAAGAAAGTAGTCAAGATACAATAGAAAATCCCAAAGCAAGAGCTCTCATAGAGGAGATTTTTATTTGAACAAAATGTTTAACAGATTTACTCTGGAAGGATTGAGGTGGGAGGTGGGGCAGGGCCTTTTCATATTGTTGGGGGCATCAACATATTCAGCAATACTGGAACATGACCTGAAGACAAACAAATCTGATAATCCCACTTACCAGATGGTTCATTAGCAATACAGCTAGGTCTGCCACTGCACACAGTCTAAACAGAAGAAGTCTTATGACACTTAAAGACTAACAAATTTATTTATTGCATGAGCTTTCATGGAAGAAAATCCCACATTGTCAGACTCTTTGAAGATGGGGGAATTTATAGAATGGAAGGAAAATAAATGCAGGGAAGTATAAGTCATGGAATCAGGTTACACTGTAACAACAAGTCAAAGCAGTTTTTAAGATTCAAACACTGGGGGATAGCACATAGAGGAAGATGAGGTCGAATCACCTGTTGTAATGGGAAAAAAATCCAAAGTCCCTATTAAGCAGTAAAGCAATTCAATCAAATCTGTAAATAAAGTCGAGCTCTGCAGCTTCTCTTTGAAGCCTTGATCTGGTATTCTTCTGTCTGAGCACAGCAATTAGTAAATAGTCAATGACATGATCAGGAAGATTGAAATACAATGCTCACCTTCTGGTTTTAGAATGTGATTTTGGAAGTTAATTCCCCACCTTCTAGAGATAGCTAAATTTGAGTTGCAGTGCACTGGAAAAGCAAAAAACCAAAGACACCACCAACAAAAACACTCCCATTCAGTGTAGGTGGTTCAAAAAGCATCTGTGAAACTGTATTGATGGTTGACAAGTTACAAAGGGGAAAGCCCTGTTAGTCTGGTTCAGTGGTTTTTAAACTTTTCTCCTCAGTAGTCAGTTGAAAAAAATTATTTATGCCCGTGATCCAACAATTACATCTTTCAGCAGTGCATTCTAGTTTTTTGACAGCAGCATCAGGGGACATGGTTACCCAGCACCTGAGGATCTGAGACCCAGTACTGCATCCTGACCTGCATTTTGAAAACCATTGGTCTAGTTCAGGAAAACTGAAGAGGAGTCTTATAGCACTTTAAAGACTAACAAATTTATTTTTCTCATGACCTTTCTTGGGCCTCTTTTGTTTTTCATTGCTAACCGTGATTCTCACCTCTCTCGACCTCACCACTTTCTGATACGTTGTGTTTGAATCTATACAACTTGTTTGATTCGCTGAAGTAATCTGACCTGATGCAGTGAAATGTAAACATATGATTCATCTTTCATTCCCATACTGTAAGGTTTTTTTTCCAATGTAAATGTTTTTACCACTCTGGCATCTGACAAAGTGGGACTTTGCCCATGAAAGCTCATACAAAAAATAAATTTGTTATCTTTAAAAAGCCACAAGACTCCTCTTTTGTATTAATTTGATGTTGAAACTAAACCATCAAGTAAGGACATGTCAAGGAAATAAATGCTTGTATACTTAATTGGCTTCCATTCACTTCACTCTCAAACACGAAATATTTATTGGCTTTGTATAATAGACATATACATAACTTCTATGGACACTGAAGCTTGCAAAGCTGACCCAATAAATCAAATATTTCAGGAACATGCATTAGATCCAAAGATGAGCAAACAGGTGCATGAATGATGCCAGTAGATTGGAGACAAAGTGGCAGCAATGAAAGCCTGTCATGCAAACCAATGCCAAGGATGTAAATCAGCATAATATGAATATCAGAAAGGCCAAAGGACAAATGGAGTTGTGGCTAGCGAGGGATGTAAAAGATAACAAGAAGGGGTTCTACAAGTATATTAGTAACAAAAAGAGGATCAGGGATGGTGTAGGCCCCTTGCTGAATAGGGCAGGCATCCTTGTGACAGAGGATGAGGAAAAAGCTGAAGTGCTCAATGCATTTTTTTCTTCAGTTTTCACAGGCAGGGTCAGCTCCCAGCCCACTACCATGGGTGTGGCAGATGGGAGAGAAGAAGACAGGCCCTTGGTGACGGAAGGTCAGGTTAGGGACTGCTTAAAGAAGCTGCAAGTGCACAAGTCCATGGGGCCGGACGAACTGCATCCAAGGGTGCTAAGGGAATTGGCCGACGAAATAGCCGCACCGCTGGGCATTTTCTTTCAAAACTCATGGAGAACGGGGGAGGTGCCAGAGGACTGGAAAAAAGCAAATGTAGTGCCTATTTTCAAGAAAGGGAAAAAGGAGGATCCAGGGAATTACAGACCAGTCAGCCTCACCTCAATCCCTGGAAAAATTACGGAGCAGATTCTCAAAGAATCCATCCTCACACACTTAGAGGAAAATAAAGTGATCAGGAACAGTCAGCATGGATTTACCAAGGGTAAATCATGCCTGACCAATCTCATTTCCTTCTATGAGCAGATGACTGGTTTTCTGGATGCGGGAAGCACCGTTGATGTGCTATACCTTGATTTTAGCAAGGCTTTTGATACAGTTTCCCACAGCATTCTCATTGGCAAATTAAGGAATTATGGTTTGGATAGGTGGACTATAAGGTGGATAGAGAACTGGCTAGATCAACGGTTTCAGTGTGTAGGAATCAATGGTTCCATGTCTAGCTGGCAACCGGTCACAAGTGGTGTGCCCCAGGAGTCGGTCCTGGGGCCGGTTCTGTTCAACATTTTCATCAATGATCTGGATGATGGAATAGACTGCATTCTCAGTAAGTTTGCGGATGACACCAAGCTGGGAGGACCAGTAGACACATTGGAGGGCAAGGACAGGATTCAGGGAGACCTAGATAAATTGGAACAGTGGGCCAATAGAAACCTTATGAGATTCAATAAGGATAAGTGTAAAATCCTGCATTTGGGACCAAAAAAACCCTATGCACTGCTACAGGCTGGGAAACATTCAGCTAAGTAGCAGCAGTGTAGAAAAGGACCTGGGGGGTCATGGTGGATGGAAAGCTAGATATGAGTCAGCAGTGTGCTCTTGCTGCCAAAAAGGCCAATGGCATACTGGGCTGCATCAAAAGAAGTATTACCAGCAGATCAAGGGATGTGATCCTTCCCCTCTATTCTGCACTGGTGAGGCCACATCTAGAATACTGTGTTCAGTTTTGGGCTCCCCCCTACAAAAAGGACAGGGACATGCTAGAGAGAGTTCAGAGGAGGGCAACCAAAATGATTAAAGGGCTGGAGCACAAGCCCTATGAGGAAAGACTGGAAGCATTAGGCTTATTTAGTCTGCAGAAGAGAAGATTGAGGGGGGATTTGATAGCAACCTTCAACTACTTGAAGGGATGCTCTAAGGAAGATGGAGCTCGACTGTTCTCGGCAGTAACGGAGGACAGAACGAGGAGCAATGGTCTCAAGTTGCGGTTAGGGAGGTCGAGGCTGGATATTAGAAAAAACTTTTTTACCAGGAGAGTGGTGAAGTCTTGGAATGAGCTGCCGAGGGACGTGGTGGAGTCTCCATCTTTAGAGGTGTTTAAGGCCCGGCTGGACAAAACCCTGACTGGGATGGTTTAATGGGAGTGGTCCTGCCTCTGGCAGGGGGTTGGACTAGATGACCTATGAGGTCCCTTCCAACCCTAGGATTCTATGATTCTATGATTGATTTGCCTGTGCTTTATTATCAATTATAACATGGAGATTGTATTGCTCTCGTGGTACTCCAGAGGCTCAGATACATTGAGAAAAAGAGCCTTTTGGGTTCAAAATGAAAAATAATACTTATACATAAATAAATAACAAGGCTCAGCAAACATTTTTCAAGCCTCAAATATAGTGAGATTGAATTCTGAGTGGAAGTCAGGGTCAGCTCTGATTTATTCAAACTGTTCACACACCACCACTCACCAGCTGCCCTGTCTCTTTGTCATGTCAGACTGTTCTTTTGGCAATAACGGCTTCACATAAATGGGCTGACATGTGTAGATATTGTTTGATATTTGATGTGTATGCTGGACATTTCTTAATGCACTTTGAGCAGCCTGAGCTGTTCAAAGAGAAGCTATTTTGAACCATGACATTTAGATGAGGAATAAAGCTGATGTTGCAGGGTATGTACAATAAGTCACTGAGTTTTTGTATGTACCGTCCTGGTGCAGTAATATGCTGGGAGTGAAAGATTCACTCTTTCTATAGCAATGACTGACAGACACAGAATAAACAAGGAGTCCTGTGGCACTTTTAAAGACTAACAATTTTATTTACTTATCGACAGACACAGAGTTATTCTGAATTAGCTCAGGCTGTTTGAGAGCAGTGGATGACAGGTAGGGCCGGCTCAAGGGGTTGTGGTGCCCCGAGGAGACTTTTGCTTTTGCACCCCCTCCTTTGGGGGGGAGTGTGGAACCCAGCCTCTGCTCTGAGCTGGCTCATCTTGCCCCCAGGGCAGGAAACGGCTGGCCTAGGGGCACAGCGGGCTGGCCTAGAGGCTGGGCTGTGCTCTCCCACCCCTCCCCTAGGCCGGCTGTTCTGCCCTAGGGGCAGGGAGGGCCAGCCCAGAGGCAGGGAAAGAGAATGGAGTCCGCCCCATGGGCTGGCCTACTCCTCTCCTGCGGGCCGAGTGGCTAGCTCAGGGGAAGGGAAGGAGTGTCGGGTCTGCCTTCTGAGCCGGCCCATCCCTCCCCTGGCGTCGTAGCGCAAGGCACCCTTAAGCTGCAGTACCCTGAGCCACTGCCACACGGGCTTATTGATAGAGCCAGCGCTGATGACAGGGCAGTCATGAATACACTTTCTTAGGCTTTCATTTAAAGGGAGAGCATTTTTGTTCCATTTTCATCACATTCCAGGAGATTACTGTTGTTTTTCTTTGATGTGCAATGAGTCGTGAGCAACCGAGATAACCAGGAATCCCTTATAGTGCTGATTCTTATCACTTAAGAAAATTGGGAAATTCAGGAGTGCAGAAAACATTCTGGAAAAAGAGGCACTATACTGGGTTTCCTGAAAGGAAAGTTAAACCTTTTACTTATTAAACAATCGTGTTCTAGCTGAACGCATTCTTCACTGGAAGACTGGGAATTAGCTATGCAGCACATGAATACACACGGGCTGACAGTGTTCTTCTAAGTAGAGATTGAGTTACTTTTGTTGGAACAATAATGGCTGTCTTCACAAGGACCTTCATTTGAGCTATTTTATTGTCCACTGGAAAATGATGACAAAGTCTGGAACTTCAATATAAATTGCAAAATGTATAGATAATATAGGGTAATAGTTTCAAAAATGGCTAAGAAGGCTAAATCCCATTAATGGTGAGTTATTGCATAGCAAGCCAAGGCGTGGCTCTATGCCACACCACCTTGCTGCACAATAATGCTCCTCATAGTTACTGCTAAAATGCAAGGAAAGTCCTCGAGTGTGGTTTTGATGTCCATGCAGGATGTTATGCAGCAAGCTGGTGAGCTGTAGTCACACCCTGGTTCTCTGTACAGTAACTTGCCAAATAGGGCCTCCTTTTGGGGTCTACATTGCTTCGGAAAATAAGACCTTTGGCACCTAACTCCCTTGACAGTTAGATGCCTAAATCTCTTTAATCTAGATGCTTTGTAAGGTAATACCTCAGAGTTAGCTACTATTTACACTTGAGCAGAGGCAGCACTGAAACTAGTTCGACAACTTTGTAGTACCCCCAGGGCTGCTTTAAGACACAGTGAGGCAACACTTTTCACATTGCCACACATATGAAAAGTAAGTGGCCTTAGTGTACGTGAGAGAGTCAGATAACGTGACCAGATGTCCTGTATAAGGACAATCCCGATATTCAGGGCTTTTTCTTACGTAGCTGCCTGTAACACTAACAACCCATTCCATGCCGTGATTTTTCACACTGACTATCAGGTCACACTAGACTCAGACCTTGAGTCTGTACAGGACCTGGTGAACTGGTGCTCTGATCTCATATAGGGCCTCAATGGCTACTGTAATAAAAAATAAATGGGTAATAATATTACTATTATTAGTTTGAGTCTCTACTGAGTGAGCTAAAGAGCCACATTTGTGGCCAGGTTCATCAGCCTATATATATGGCTCAGACACCACCCTGGAGGGACAGAGCACAACATGGCAAGGGCTATTAATGAATTGTTATTCCTGATAATAATAACAGGAGGAACGGTATTTAATTAACAGCCCTTTTAGATGGTTTCTAAATAGTCTTCTTTAGTTCAAGAAACCCCACACTCCACAGGATGCTCTATTTCCATGAAAACCCTGCAGGGAAAATAATTATTGTTTGAAACCACAAGTAAAAGGCCACCATATAAATTTCCTTCACTGAAGTTGGAAGAAGCACAGACAAAACCAGCAGCCCAAATAGCCGAGTTATATTTTAAAAGAATCATCAGCCTTTTCTTATCACCACTTAATCCAGCTAATGGGAAAGAGATTTAAATGTTGCTATTTTTAGTTTTAAATCTTTCTAGCACTAATCACAAGTTTGACTGAGTGCACTCAGAGCTGTGTGTCCCTCACCCGCATAACCTGTGTGACTGGAGCATGCTTCTTTCAGCATGGCAGCTTGCTTCCAATTAGAAAAGCCTGGAAAGGTTTGGCATTGTTAGAGTTTTGGAAACTGGGAAGATAACCAGCTCCCCATTAAAGTCAATGCCCGTGGTGTCTCTTTCACAAACCCTTCCTGGAAACCCTTCTTTAGGCTCATCATAGGCTTGATTTATTACTCTTCACTATGAGAAATATTTGCAAGAAAAAAGGATCTGTAGAGGCTTTAATGGCTTTTTCTGCACCTGAATATTCCTCCACAGTTGTTTACAGGGGTCTTGAATGGCAAGGCACCAAAGATAATTATCCCAGTTGAACAAAACAGCTTATCTGGGCAATTGCACACCATGGCTATGTCTATATTGGAGAGCATTTTCAAAAAAGCTTTTTTAGAAAAAAATTATTTTGAAACATATTTGAAATAATTATCTCGAAATAACTTTTTTCAAAAATGTTATTTCAGAAGAACGGTCCAGGGACTGGCTTGTTGTCCCGAAATACCACGGTTTTTTTTTTTGAAAGTGAAAGTCTACACTGGACTTTCTTTTTTGAAAAAAAGAAAGGCAATGGAAAAGATAAGCAGGCTTTTTCGAAAAAAGCCTTTTCCGCATCTGGCGATGGCTTTTTTCGAAACAGCTATCTCGAAAAAGCCTTTTTTTGAAATGTAACGAGGTTTAGTGTTGCCAAAAAAGCACGCTGGTATTTCGAGATATCAGCATGCTTTTTCGAAAAAGCTAAACCCAACAGCTTTTTCAAAATAACAAAAGCCTTTTTTCAAGATAGCTTTTTTGACAAGAGCCATCGCCAGACACGGCAAAGGCTTTTTTCGAAAAAGCCTTCCTATCTTTTACACTGCCCTTCTTTTTTGAAGAAGAAAGTCTGGTGTTGACTATCACTTTCAAAAAAAAAAAAAAAAAAAAAAACGAGGCATTTTTGGGACAAGGAGAAGTTCCCGGACCACTCTCCCAAAATAGCATTTTTTAAAAGAGTTATTTTGAGATAATTATTTTGAGTATCTTTTAAAATAATTTTTTTGAAAAAGGATTTTTCGAAAATGCTCTCCAATGCAGATGCAGCGCATTATAATTAGATGATTGGGCAGAGCCCATGGGTGAAATTCTGCCCCCCCCCCCCAAAATGAATGGGAGTTTTGACCTTGACTTCAGTGGGGTCAGGATTTCATACTCTGCCTTCTTCTGTGTTTGTACAGCACCTAGCACAATTACCTGATCATGCTTGGGGTGCTACCACAATACAGGTTAATAAGAATACTAGCAGCATTAGGTAAAGTTCAGTGCAAGATCTGTGTAGCCCTTAAGTCTGACTTAGCATCTTGTTCACCCAGTTGAACATAGTAACTTTCTGCATGTAGCTTGAAATGGTGCCTTTCTTCTCTCTTTAAACTGCTAAGAAATCCACGGCTGCCATTTTGTTCTCAGAGTTGCTGTAGCTTGTTACAGGTGATCCCCACTGTGCTCTTTCCTGAAGATGGGCAATCTTTGTCTGAAAGGTCATGATGGCTGGTGAAAAAATAAGTCTCTCCAAAACACTGACATTTTAGGACATCCTTAACATAGGAAAAAGAACCACATGGTAATGCATGATTCACTGTCACCATTAGCAATGGTTGCTAAGCAACACAATTTTTCCCTGGCTATGTTGACAGACAAAAACACATACTAACAGTGTTAAGACAGCAAGCTGTAAATAGATCAAGTTATACTATATTTCTCTTTCTCCACATACAAACAGCATTATATCACAAGCAACCATAGCCACAGATACTTAAGTGTCAGTCACTGTTGCAGGGACTGAATTGGGAATCTCCAGAGCTGAATAAAGGAGTTGCTATAGCTTCAGCTTCGGAGCCAGGTCTCCTTCTCTGGGGCTATAACGGGCTCATATTCTCTGTGGCTCAGAGACAACACAAGGACATACAACACACACTCATCAGTAGTTTCAGAGAGGTAGCCATGTTAGTCTAGTTCAGCAAAACAAACAAGGAGTCTTGTGGCACTTTTAAAGACTAAAATTTATTTATCATATGAGTTTTAGTGGACAAGATCTGACTTCGTCAGATACTTGAAAATGGAAAAAAAAAGGATAGAGAGGAGAGATAAATGCTGTGAAGTAAGTATTATCAGAGGATCAGGTCAGAATACTTCAGTAAAAAAGAACAAGGAGTTGTGTGGCACTTAAAGACTAAGGCTATGTCCACATGATGCTTTTAAATCGAAACAATGACTGTTGTTTCAATTTAAAAGTTGTCATGTCTGAACGACATTTTATTATTTCAAAATGATGAGCCCCGTCATTTCGAAATAACGAACCTTATTTCAAAATAGTAAAACCTAGGCTGAAATCGAAGTAGCCATTATTTCAAAACGGTTGTTTCAAAATAACATTTGGACATGTTATTTCAAAATAGCCATTATTTTGATTTAACACTTTTGCCCTTCTCCTTCCCAGGGTGCCTTCCTTTTACTATATATCGGCTGGCAACATGGCCCACCAGGGGCCATGTTGCTACACCTCCCATGCTACCCCTCTCCTGATTCGAAATAGCAAGTCCTGTTTCCGGACTTGCTCTTTCGATTTGAGGTTTTTGCTTATTTTGAAATAAGTTAATTCAAAATAATGATTTTATTTTAAATTAACTTATTTCAAAATAAGTGTCTACGTATAGACATAGCCTAACAAATTTATTTTTTGCATGAGCTCTTGTGGGAGAAAATCCCACTTCACCCATCTTTGAAGCATCTGATGAAGTGGGATTTTGTCCCACGAAAGCTCATGTGAAAAATAAATCTGTTAGTCTTTAAGTGCCACACAACTACTTGTTTTTTTTGCTGGACTAGACTAACACAGCTGACCCTTTGGAAACTGACAGATTACTTTAGCAAATGAAACAGGTTGTACTGATTCAGACTGAGAGAACAACAGATAGGGAGGGTAAGAGAGGTGACAATCATTGTCTATAATGAGAAAGCCAAGAAATATCCCTATTCAAACCCCAATTGATGGTGTCAAATGTGCATGTGACTTCTAACTCTGAAGTCTCTCTTTGAAGCCTTGACCTAGAATAAGCCTATTTAAGTATAGCCACAGATAAATCCATCACAGAGTGGCTGGGGAGATCGAATTGATCTCCTATTGGTTTTTTTAATGTTACCATTTCTGATGTCAGATTTGTGTCCATTTATTCATTTCCATAGAGACAGCCCTGGTTGCCCAATGTATAAGGCCAAGGGGCATTGTTAGACATGATGGCATATATCACATTGTATTCACCTACTCATCAGCAGGTTACGTGTGAACTGTCCTTTCTTCTCTATCGCTAGGCCTTTACCCCTAGCCAAGAGTGTGCATCCCCTGAAACCAACAATTTTGTTACATCTTTCCTCATTGTACATTTAGCTTCTCTATTCCATATCCAATATAGAGTCCTCTACATCAGATCTAATGCAGAAAACACCTTTCCATTGCAATAGATGGAGACTGGATTTGCTTCAACAATTTTGTGTTCCCATGAGCTGAGGAGAGCAAATCCCCAAGCTATCCATCTGCTCAAACGCAGTGAGAAATGGAAAAGGCCCATGGTAATCACCTGCTGCTGTTGTTATCAGCCTGGTGATTAGAGTTTACTTGGTTCCTGTCGCACAGCGGGCTATTTTAGAAATGCATAAACCTTCTGCTTCATGAATTATTCTTGGCTTGCTAATAGCTAGAAACTGGGATGGAGTAGATGATGGTATGTCCTCGAGCACTCTGTTTATCTGAGTCTTCTTCCAAGCCTATTAATGAATTTGGAAACTTACCTGCAAATCTGTCTCAGAAGTCTGGATCAAACCATGCAGCTTGCAGACGCAGGACACAGAAAGAGAAAAATCTGCATCAAGGTTAACGGTGCAGCTGGCTGTGTTGTCTGGGCCTTAAAAGTGTAGGGCAGGGGTCTCAAACACGTGGCTCACAGGCTACATGTGGCCCCTAAAGCTGTTTCCTGCGGCCCTCAATGACAAGATCATTACTGATATTTGCAAAGTCATTGTATTGAAAGGTTGCAGTGGTGCGGCCCTCTACTAGTCCTCATGTGGCCCTCATGGTGATTTGAGTTTGAGGCCCCTGGAGTAGATTGAAGCAAGGTCTGGCACAACAGATACCAGAACCATGGTAACAGGAAACTGCATTTTGCATCCCTGATTCTGGCTTCCCAGGCGGTCATTACAAAGTGAAAGAAAAATAAAGTGAGAGGTAGGGGGAACAATTTTCATTTTTTGTCAGAAAACTGAAAATGTGGGGCCAGAGACCTAAAATTTTCTGGGTTTTGGCAGCTTTCAGCTGATTTTTTTAAAACACAAACTGTAAATTTTCTGCACAGGAAAGAAATGACATTGCACAATCAGCCTTAGAAGTGCATAATGGATGTGATGAATTTAGTACTTGATACTGTTTGCAAATTTTCCACAATGAGCCTTTTTATTGATGTCTCTCTTCTGTCAAATTCTTCACGTTACTTCCTGCACATTTATTTCAGTTTATGGAATTTGCAAGGGAAGGTAAAATCAGGAAGGGGAACTGAAAGCATCTTAAACTTTCAGTTTTGACATTTTCTGAATGAAACATTTTAATTTGTTAATTTGAAATTAATATGTATTTTGAAATTTCCTTTAATTTATTTAAAATCAAAATCAAAATTATTTTTTTCTCAACTTTTTAATTAAAAATTTTCAGAAAAAATAATTTCATGTCAACCCAATTTTATTTTTAAATTTTGCAGAATTGAGAGAAAATTATTCACACAGCTCTACTAGCATGGTGTGTAGTGTCTGACTCATCACTTTGGTCTAGTGATGCTGTTTCTATTCGCTAGATGACTAAAGGGAAATAAAAAACTGGTTGAAAAATGAGAGGGTAGAAGTTCAAAAATGCAGTTTGCCCCCATTATGTTGGAGGTGTTGAAATTTTGATGAACATTTTTAAAATTAAAAAATGAAATAATCTCTATCCAAGGTATTTCCAAGGTTTGTGGTGGATTCTCCATCAATGACAATTTTAAAGTTAAAATTCAGTTATTTTTGTGAAAGAGTTATTGTAGGAATTATTCTGGGAAAATTCTAAGGCCTGTGTATACAGGAGGCCTGACTGGACCAGTGGTTCCCAGTGCTGGGTCCTCAGATCCCTAAGAATCTGCTGCAGTTTATGAGTGGAAGGATCCATCCCTTGTGCCAGGGCCAGAAAGCAATGGAGCGGCCTTCCAGATCTTTTGCAGCATGGGGAGGATGCCATTTTGTTTTCAAAATAGAGTCTTCCCACAGCATGACTTCTATGTGAAAGGCCATGCAAATGGAGGCATTCCCATTCTGGTGGGGGGCATCCTGGTAGTACCAGAAATAAAAGGGTCTGGGACACGTACTAAGTTGCCAAAGGAGTCCTTGGGGAAAATTTTTGGGAGCTACAGAACTAGATGATCACAATGGTGCCTTCTGGCCTTGGAATGTATGATTCTGTGAATTTCAAGTCTTTGTATAAACACTTTGTCACAAGTGGTTATGGGGAACATCACTCTCCATAGATAACAATTAAACCAAATGCAAAGGGTCATTGTCTAGAGGATGAAAAGGACGGTGAATCCCAGTCCTTCATCTGAACAAATATCTTGTGCGGTATTCTCTGTTTCTATGTGCTGCAGAACTGGACAAACTAGTCACAACCAGCAAGTTACCTGGAAACTTCAGCTCCTTCCCCTGTATAGGGGCCACTCTGCTCCCTGGTGTCTCAAAATAAGGAAAACCTACAATGCACCCAGGATTCATTGTGTCCTGCACTGGTACTTCAGGAAACTAATCTTTTGCTCTTTATTTGTTTGCAAAGAGAGGAAGGGTCTGAGAGATTTGTTCCTGGCTTTTGTATCCCAGCAGCAGTATCAACCGCTGATGACTGTGAAGAAAATGTTAATGTCCCTAAAACAGGCAAAAAGCGATGGGATACCTACGAAATGACATCCCCTCCATGACTCCTGTGTTGCTGCCCCCGCCTGGAAAGAAAAGAATAAACCAAAGGCACAACACGGAAGCATCATACTGAATTCTTTGCTTGTGTAAGTGACACGTCTCTCCTCCCAAATGTGAAATGTTGGCTAAGGGGGCAGTTGTATTTGGACAGTGCCTGGCACTCTCTCTGTCATTGCCTTCTTTTCCCCTGTTCCTACCTAATTCACTTTCCTTTATCTTTTAAGCCACACTTTCCCCAGCTGTCCCCACTTCCAAGCTCCCTTGTGTGATAGGTCAGAAAAGCAGCTAACTGACTGATTTGCTGAGCCAACAGAGGAGCAAACCACAACAAACCCAAATTAGCAGAAAGCTGACTTCTTCCTTATTCCACTTTGAAGTTGGCACCAGGAGCTGCTGTTTACAGAGACCAAAAGAACCTGAGTCAATAGCTCTGATTCAATTACTTCAGGCCTTTGATTAATTTTCAAAAGCAGCTGACACCCACAGTATTTGTTTCTCACTTTTCTGCTTGCTGACATCTTCCTGGTAAGTATACCAGGTAGGGGAGACCCTGCTTTCTCACCCCGCCTCTGGGCTGGCCATCCCTGCCCGTGGGCTGACTGTTGTCCACCTTGTGGGCAGAGCAAGCTGCCCCAGAACGGAGGTTCCTCGTGCCAACTTCAAAGTGGAATAAGGAAGAAGCCCCTAAGCTAGGAGCCTCAAACTCAAATCACCATGAGGGCCGTGTGAGGACTAGTACGTTTGCCCCAGGGCCACACCACTGAAACCTTTTCATAGAACAATATTGCAAATATCGGTGACAATAGTGTCATTGTGGGACGCAGGAAATAGCTTTAGGGGCTGCATCGGGCCCATGGGCCACATGTTTGAGACCCCTGCCCTAAGCTGTGGCACCTGGAGCTGGTGCTATATTGGCTCATTGCTAGAGCTGGCCCTGCTGCTAGGGCACCACAGCTACACCACTGTGGCAAGATAGCTTTAACATGACCGTACATTGATGGAAGGGTTTTTTATGTCATAGTTGTTAACCCACTTCTCTGAGTGGTGTAGTGGTTAGGTCATGCAAACTATGTTGGGGTGGGGGAGTGACATTTTTCACAGTTGTGGGCAATGTGGCTTGTTCAATATATTTTTTATCTGTAGACCAGGCCTCGCACCAGCAATGTCAAAGGAGTGTGTAAAATCCAGGCCAGAAAAGAATCCAAGCCAGCGTGCTGTGTTTGTCCCTTTAAATGTTCTGTGTGAGGCAGTCTGGATTGATGGCAAATCTGAAAGTTGCATGCTAGATTTCCCTCTGTTCTTTGCAGATATTTTCAAGTTACACTGAAAGATGAATAGATCACTTTGTGATGGGACCAGGAAGCACCTGTGACAGGGTTTGTGCGTTCCATAATGCCCAGTGTGTTGCTGGTGATTATACAAAATAATGACAGACAAAGGGCAGAAGCTGGCATTCACCTGACAAGGACTGTACTTCTGTGAGACAGCTGAGCCTCTTGTTTACACCAGTGTAACCCTATGGACTTCAGGGTGCTAAATTCTCAACTGGTTCCCACTCAAAGCTTGCTCTATGCAAATATGGCTAACGCCCAACTCCTGAAGCCACCCCCATCCCATGTTTCCTCCAGAGAAACCTAGAAGGACAGAGAGACGTGAGTGGGATGTTGACAAGCCCACCCCCTGGAAAGGGACTGGACTCCATTGAGGTCCCAACATGCAGAGATGAGATGTGAAGAGAAACACTGCTGACTTGTCTTTGTTTCAGCCCCACGGCATCTTCTGGATGTCATGCAGGGGAACAGATCTGTCTTGTACTCCTGGCAGTGTTCATGAAAGGAGCCTTTTCCTCTGACACCAGGGCCAGAAACCACAGGCATGCTGGGTCAGGTTCTGCAGTGCCATGTGACTGCTTTGCGCTCTTTGAGTGGTGGGATGCGGATATAAACGCAGAAGAGCCAGAACACAGATATTCATCCTATAATATGGGTGATTCCCCAGGGGCATCACAGCTGCCAAGGGCTCTTACACCCCTCTGCCTCACGAGGGGAAATAGGCCTTTGCCAGCAGCGACCATCTCAGTAGATGGGACCCACCTCACACAGAGGCAGCAGCAGGACTGGGCAACTAAAGAGGTGAGCGGCTGTAACCTTCAAGGGTGGGCTAGAATTCATTTAATTTCCCCTCTTCAATGCCTAACAGAGATAAACCCCTGGAGAAAGCAGCTGGAGACCTAAGATCCAGTCTGTAAAGGACTCACAGCCAGAGGCGTCGCTGGGGGGGGAATGGACCTGGGGCACGGGCCCAGCCCCCGCCCCCAGGGGTGAGCCCCACCCCCTGGGTAGAGGCCCCGCCCCCTGGCCAGGGATAGGTCCAGGGGGAGGCCACGAGGCCGCAAGTGGCTAGGCTGCGGCGCGGCACTGCCAGAAGCAGCAGCAGGTGGCCAGGCCCCCGATCCCTGGCTGGGGACAGGGCCACCGCGGCCGCCAGCAGCCAGGCCCAGGATCCCCAGCGGGGGACGGGACTGCCACCACCATGGGCGGCTGGCCGGCTGGGCCCCGGATCCCCCACTGGGGATCCGAGGCCTGGCCTCTGGCGACCGCGGTGGCCTCGTCCCCGGCTGGGGATCGGGGGCCTGGCTGCCTGCCACCGCAGGCGTGGGCCCGGCTTCTAGCGGCCGCTTCTGGCCGTGCCACGGCCGCGCCGCTCGCAATGGCATGGCCTCGCCCTGGCCCTATCCCTGGCCAGGGGCAGGGCCTGCCGGGCGGCCAGCCAGGCCCCACATCCCTGGCAGGGGACTGTGCCGCTGCCACCGCGGCCAGCTGGGGGTCAGGCCCTGGATCCCCAGCCTGATTGGGCCGGAGATCCGGGGCACCAGCGTTGGGACCCAGGGCACGTGCCCCGGTGTGCCCAGTGCTAGCGACACCACTGCTCACGGCAAAGACTGCTCAGTTACCATCCCACATTAAAATACTACTAAAGGTAAATGTAACAGTGAACTTTATTAACTACTAACGTAACAAATCTTATCCTAAGAAAACAAAATTAATCTAAATAAAACAATCCCCACAGAAACATTGTGGGAAAAGAAACCCAGGAGTCCCAAAGTTTAGGTGAACTTCACCCTTATCTCAATTGCAGCCTCTGTTCAAGTCCTGAGGCTTGACTGGAAAGAAGTAGCAATCCTCCTTTTCTCTGGCTGCAGGAATCCTCAGCAGGAACCCATGCACTCCTTCCTTTCTCCTCTGGAACCAGCACCATGCAGTCTGTTTACTGGTTAACCAGCCCTCAGTCACAGAAGAGAAAACTCTTCTGCAAAATACTCCACAGCAGGGAGAAAACAGCTTGATGGCCACTCCTGACTCAGCTTATCTCAGCCACACACTGAACAGATGGGCTCTTCTCATTTCAGCTCTCTGTAGTTGCTGCTTTCAGGACTGCTGCTTCAAACCACAGCAACGATAGCAAACCTAAAATGCTACCACTCCTTGCTTGCAAAGTTTTGGACCTGGACAGCCAAATCTGCCCAGCAACATAACCCAGCCTTAAGAGATTGCTCCTTTTAAGGCATATGGGTGACACTGGTGTTTTCCATTTGGGTCAGCTGCACTCATAGCCTTGTGCTCTGTAAGTTCTAGTCCTTCATTAGAAAATGCCACAAGATGTTACTGGTGTAACTAACTGCACACTAGGTTTATGGTTTTTAATTGAAAATAGTTTTTCCTGGAGGTGAAATAGACTGAAAGTCTGTAAATCATAGTTAGGATTTCTATGACTCTCCCAGCCCATTCTGAATATCACACCCCCTTCCTGGAAGGGCACAGGCCATCCCACAGTTGGGACCATGAAGTTTGACCTCAGATTGGAACTCAGGATGAGCTGGTCCAGAAAATCCATGGCCTCTTCCAGGTCTTCATTATCCAGGAATTCCCTCTTCCCCCATGCTGGTGTTAGACTTAGGTCAGGTCCACAATAAAAAGTTAGGCTGCACAGCTGCGGGGTGTGAAAAATCCACACTCTTTGGTAATGCAGTTAAGCCAGCCTGAATTCCAGGGTGTTTAATGATTTGTCTGTCAACCTAGTGAATGTAACTTAGTGTGATGGAGTAACTACAGTCACTCCAATGACCAGTGAGTGCCTACACTCAAAATACAGAGCAGAAACAGAAACAGAGTGGGACTTTTTCCTACGGTTTGGATTGCTGAAAATTTTAAAAGATCTATTTCTGGCTTGACCTGAAACCATTTCCACCACCTCACCACTGATGTTTTGAATTACCAGCAAACCAAAACAAATTTTAAAAATCCTCAATTAGTCTTGTTCCAATAGTCATAGTTTTGCTGATGTCAATGAAGATATGACAACTTACACCAGCTGAGAGCTGAGCATTTGGCCGTTCTATGCATGCTTTTAATGATCCTTCATGTTAACTTCACTCATGGACATTGCTATAGAATTAATAAATGCAATCAATGCAACTTCAGAACTCAGTTGAAGCTAGCTTCTCTGCATGAGCAAAAAATGTTTCCTTACTAAGTATTTTACAGCTATTAAAGTTTGATCTCAAGCTGCCACGTTCCTTGTGAGGGTATGTGTGTAATTAAGAAAGAAATACATGGTGTTAGCAGAAATTAGATCCCAAAATGAGCAGAATTAGGTCACGGAACATATCCTCGCAGTTTTAATTTTCTTCTAAAAAATAAGTAAGTATCTGCCATCTAGACTTTCTAATTGTCTCATTTCTTGCTATTTAGTATCAAGAGTTGAACAGATGGAGGAAAACTGAGAAGTGTATAGGGTTGACGGTAGATATGTCAAACTGAGTTTTGTAATCTGTCGCCTGCTCAGCTGATTCATAAATGTTCTTTCCTGCTAGCTCTGATTTTATCCAGTTCTTATAATCAGAATCATAGTTTTAATGATAATCATTTTGCCATTACATTGTTCCTCCTATCCAGAAGGCTTTCAATAGACTTTACAAATTATGAGCCACTCTTGAGGTTCTTAATCAAGATTTATTCACATTGTAACTAAATTAGTGGAAAAATCTATGCTTATGGGATCAATAAGAATGGAGCCAGGACTTCAAGATTTGGCCATATACTTACACTGTAAGCTCTTTCTCACAGGAACTCTTTCTGTTCTGTGCTACTGCAATGCAATTAATAAATACTAATCATAGCTTAGAGAGGCATGTGTGTTTGTACTAAGGCTGGATTCTGGTTTGCACCAAAGGGTTAGGAAACAAGCCTTTCTTTTTGTCTGAAGAATACTTAGTATGCTCCTAAAATTCAGAGCACAATCTATGGATAAAGACTAAAGTTTGGAGGGCTTTTCAACTGAAGTCGTTGTTTAGTACCTGAGTTACAATTAATTAAAAAGGAGCCTTTAAGAAAAAAAGCCCCAGGTTTTTCCCCTTTTCAGCTGTCTTTTGCTAACAAATGTCTGATTCATTATCCTTCATCCTATCCATAGAGTTAAAAGTGATTAACAGTGGGTGATGAATGTACTTTTGAATAAAAGATGTTGCAATTAAGCAAAGTTAGTAACATTTTTTTTCTTCTTGTCTTTCCTATTACAATCGTAAGAAACCTTGTGGCAGTTATTTCCCATAGCTCATAACAGGGGAGGCAACCCCCAGCACATGTACCAAAAGTGGCACCTGAGCCCATTCAGAGTGGCAGATGGCATGCTCTTCACTACCACAGAAATTGCCACTCTTGCCACAGAAAGCAAGCCACTCTGGGCAGCTTCCTTTGGGTGCAGCTGGGACACAGGGATCCCCGCATGCCTATGCCTCCATGTGACACAGAGAAAAGCTGCTTGAAGTGGCTCCACTCTGTAGTGTGATGCTCCCCAAAGGAGCCGTTCTAGGCAGCTTCTTTCTACAGCATGCCCGAGAACCCCTGTCTCCAGGCACACTGCCAAGATGAGCCTTTCTGGGTGACTTCGTTCTGTGGCATGCTGGGAAGCACTCCCACTCCAGCCATGACCGCTGCTGAATTTTCAGGCAGCTGCCACATTTTTCAGCAGAGGGGCTGCTGGCACCAGCTGCAGGGCAGGGAGGAAGGACCGGCACAGGAGCTGGCAAAGGTTGCTGACCCCTGGCTTACAATGTATGAGCCTAATGCCACCTAATGAGATAGCTCTAGACGAGGGGTCTCAAACACATGGCCTGCAGGCTGCATGTGGCCCCTAAAGCTATTTCTTGCAGCCCCCAGTGACACTGTCATTACTGATATTTGCAATATCGTTGTATGAAAAAGTTTCAGTGCTGCAGCCCTTGGGCTAATGTACTACTCCTCATGCAGCCCTGTAGTAGTCCTTTTGTGGCCCTCATGGTGATTTGAGTTTGAGACCCCTCCTCTAGACAGAACAGTAAAGATGGGTCACCTTTTCCTATTATTTCCAATGGGTACCATTTATAAACCATCATGCTAGTCATTCTCCAGACTGGCTGATATGTGATCCAAACACAGAAATCTGTATGAAATGACCAACATCTCAACACCTTCATTAATTGTGGTACAGCACACAACAAAGAGATCCGAATGACTTTGAGCTGTAAAACCTCTTGTAAGGTTATTTTCCTTCTATGTGAATGAATTAACCAGCTCTTATAAAAACAAAGAAAACAGTTGAAACAGAAATTCTATCATGTAACAGGAAGGACTAGAGCTGGTTGAGAACTTTTCAACAAACCCCCTTTTTCCATAATGAAAAATGGTATTTTGTCAAAATCAAAATGTTCTTAGAAGTGGTTTCTCATAGAGAGACTCCCATGGTTTCATCATCAGAAAGGGTGCCTGGGCTATATGGAAAGCCAGGTTACAATCTCCATTCTGATTCATTCATAGCAGTTTTTCCACCTCAGATTGGTACAACTCCAGAGGAGTAGTTTCTCCCCTGCCAGACCAGGATCCTAACCACAAGGTTCACCTGGCATTCCTGATGTCATGACAAATATCCACAGGCCTCATTTTCATTCCCATTTAGAACAAAAACATATTTCAAAGCCTCAGAATGAAATGATTATTTTCTAGTTATCCTTATTAAGTAACATCTTTACCCAAAAAGGCTGGCAGCAGGGTTCAGAACTCGAAAGCAAAAGGCCATGGCTCACAGACCCAGGAGTGCCCCTGGCCTAGGAAAAGATCCAGGGCTCTGGTGCTGGGACTTGGGGCTCGAGCCCCATAAGCCCGGCGCCAGCAATGTCCCTTGCACAAACCCTTTCCACATGTGCAAGAAGAGGCCTTAAGAGCTTTGCAAGAAACAGAATTTGCACCCATTTAAACGAGGTTCATTTAGATACCAGTTTAACTAAATCAGTGCAACTTTTGTTTATGGATCTTCTTAAATATGCAGGAAGAAAACAAAGTGACCTAACCTAGATATATATGCATCTTAGAGTGTCCAGCCAGAGAGTAGCACCTGTTCAAATAAATTAGTACATCATGCCTTTTTGTGTAGACCAGGATCAACATTTAGCCCTATACTGACCAGCCACTAGAATAGGCTGCTACTGTGGCTACCGAATATTAGGTGGCAGTAGAATATTGAGGAGCAGGATTCCTCAGTTGTGGAGGGAAGTGTGGTCTATGGGTGAGGCCAGGGGCGGGATATTCAAACCTGGGTTCCACCAAGCAGATTTCTCACATCAATTTAGTGGCAGAGCTGGGAGATGAATCCAGACACAGTAATCTACAGTTCACTGCACTAACCAGGCCTCAAAACTAAGCAGTGGAAGCAGAGGATTTTCTCTATGTATTTGACATTTAAGAGAAAATTAATGATGTAGCAATTTTGACTGCAAAGGCTTGTATAGATTACACCTTTCCCCTCTGTCTGGGATCTTGCTGACTATTGTAATTCTCCTTTCCTCCTTTGTGTGAAGGGATAATTTAATGGTTGAGTTTAGAAAGCTGCAGAGATGTGATCAAAGAGGTGAAGAGTGCCAGTGACATTGTTGCCAGCTAATTTTGCAAGGGTTGATGTTGCCGTACGTCGTTGTAAGGAAAATTTCTAGCCAAAGTCAGAAGGAAAGAAACATAAAGAGCTAACGATGGCCTAAGGAAAGCTCAGAGGGGATGTCTACCCTGTAATTGAAGGTGGAGTTGCAACCTGTCTAGAATACCAGAGCTAGCTTTAATCTAGCTAGTCATGTGACTGGCAGTCACACCTCTGGTTGCAGTGTAGACATACTTGGAGAAATAGTCTCAATGAGTGTAAATCAAGATTGATATAATTAAAAGCAGTAGTGTTATATGGGAGGTAAGTAAAGAAGGGAGTCAGTCCCTCATCATATAAGCCACTCTGATGCTCTGTACAATTTGGGCTTTCTCTCTCTTCATTTTTTATAATGATGGAAGAGGCCATGGCAAGAGCTTTCCCTGAAATCCCTCAGCTTCTTACAGCACACCTCTGTTTCTGACACCACAGCTGGTTGCCCATGGAGATGGCTCACAATGCTGCCTGCCCTTATGATTGTGACCTGGGCCTCCTGGTATAACCTCCTGAATGAGCCAAAATCAGGGCAAGCTGCAAAACCAGGGGCCAAACCCCCAAACCACTGACAGGTGGTACTTAAACCAGTCTCCCAGTCAATATCAAAACATGTTTCTGATTCCCCACTCTGGTCCTCACCAAGCATAACAAAATAGAAACAGTCCCTTTTACTGCACATCAGCTCTTCCAATCCCCACTTAGCCACTGGGTGTCTTAAAGAAATAGGTTGTCTGGACCCCAAAGTGCCAGACACATCACCCAGAACAATACAGGCTTCGATGTTACCCAAAATACCACGCTGCCAGGCAATCCTTTAGTAGCTAAACTAAAGGTTTGATATAAAAAGAAAAGAAACAAAATGTGAGAGATGTTAAAGAGTCAAAGTGAATCACATAGATACAAATGATTTAGAATTCATAAAAAGCAAATCCTTGAAGAATCTGTAATCTGCAGGTTAGTCCAATTCCTCTGGTATCCACCCAGCACCTGGGGGGGGTCGCAGTCCTTTGTCAGTCCCAGAAGAATAGTTTCAGGGGGTGATGTTGATTGCAGGCTGCAGACTGAAGACAAAATGAAGAGGGGGCTATTGCCTTTTATCACCTTTGGCTTCCCTCCTTGCTCTGAGTCCTTGTCAAAATGGAGTTGACTCACATGGTCAGCCTGGGTGACTGGTTGAACAGGTTTCTTCCTAGGCCAGATTTCTCTTAATGAGCCATCAAGAGGACAATGGTTCTGCAGGCACCCAGTCTGGGATTGCCTCAGAATCAAGCAACTTGGAACATGGATAAAAACAAATAGATTTCTAATTTCTAATACAGGCATGATATCTACATATAAACCATATAATCACTATTAGCAGATTACAGCCTTTCTATTGATACTGAACACGGGATATCCAATATGGATTATTACAAATATGAAATAGTAATATGAAAGATAATCATAAACAGTCCCCCAGACCCAGACAGCATCACAGTGTTGTCATGTTGAGCTGGCTCAAATTGAAATGTTCTGATGTGTCCAAATCAAAAAGTTGCTGTGTGCAAAAATAAATGTTGGATATTTTGACACTCCCCCCCCCAGTTCTGGGTGAAAACAAATGTCAAAATATCAGAGTTTCTCAGAAGTCTCTAGTTTCAATTTGCACTCAACTGTAGTAATCACTGTGGCCTAGCAGAGATTCTTCAGCCACTGGGATATTTGCAACACCAGACTGAGCCTGTGACTTCAGATCTAGGCTCTCGTTCTCCATCTTACTGATGAATCTTGTCTTGTGCTCCTCAGTCTGGCCATTCGCTGCTTCCCATAGATTAGGCATGTTATAATAGCCTGAGACAGTGAGAGAGACTTCCATCGACTATCCTGGCTCTGGACCAGACTCATACCTGAATAGATGCCTGCATTTAGGGGACTGTGGCCATCTGCGCTCCCCAGAAAGTTAGAAAGTTTTTCAGAAGCAAACAGCACGTATGTTTTGAAATAGCAAAGGGTTTGTATGGAGAGAGCCTGCAAGAATCTTGCAGAGAAATAAGTGAACCCTCTATGACACAGCTGGAGAAATAGTCACATATGAGGTTTGAGGAGCAACTTATAGGTAGAAAAGAAGGAGAGAGTCCCACCATGTTTGCCGCATTCTCTGTGCTGTGAAAGGAAACACATTACAGATGGCAAGTAAGTATAGCATATGACAACAGAAGCTGATCCCATAAAAGATACTCCTGACCCACCGTGACTCTCTTAAAGACTGAAAGACTCTCAGGCTTTGTCCACGCAAGCATTTATGCTGACAAAACTTTTATTGCTTATGGGTGTAAAAAAACACACTCCTGAACAACATGAGTTTGCTGGCATAAGTTCTCATGTGGACAGCACTACACTGGTGTTCCTGCAGAGATAGTTACTGCTGTTTATTTAGCTGGTTTGATTATGTCCATGGGAGCACCCTCGCCCATCAACATAATGTGGCGATACCAGCGTTAGTAATGTGGCACAGCTGGACCGATGCAGTTTTCTTGCTGTATATTTGAAGTATAAACTAGCTCCCAGAAACTGTGCTAATGGGGGCTAGCGCCTCAGAGGAGGAATGTCCCTTCTTCAGTGTCTGGTAGAGGCCAGTCAGTGGTGGCCACTGCACCCTATCCTCTCCAGAATGCAGCCTTCATGCTTTCTTGTAGCAGGCCAAGCACCAGCTTGAGGGGGTGATGTGTCTAATAATCTCTCTGCCAGATCTCTTTAGTGGGAGTAGTCAGACAGTATAACAGCTTGTATGTTAGGCTGAACAGAACTGGGCAGACTCGTGTTAAAGGCCAGGCCGGCCACTTGCACACTTAGCCTTAGTCTACACTTACTGAGATTTTTGGCTGCAGTGGACAGCAGATACTCAAGGCATGTAAAATACCTTGTGTATCTGCCAGTGACTTTCTAAGCCAAAGGAACACACTGGGGCAGTGCCATAACTAGGGGTTTGGGCACCTAGGGCAAGCAGCCCCAAAGGGGCCCCCCGAGGCCCTGATCCAGGGACCATCCATCCAGCAGTGGGGCGGGTGACCCTGCACTGCTGGCAGCCAGAGCCGGCGGGGGGGGGGGTGTTTCTTCTCCCCACTGCAGCCAGAGCTGGCAGGGAGGATCCCTTCCCCACTGTGGCCAGAGGCAGCAGTGGGGGTCCCTTCCCCCTCCCGGGCCCAGCCCCAGGGGGGGGGGGTCCTTTGCCTGTGCAGCCAAAGCCAGGCAGGCACCCCCTTGCCTGGCTCCCAGAGTAGTGTGCCTTTCTGGCACCCTTTCAAATTTGCACCTGGGGCAAAGCCCCATTTGCTCCGCCATAGTCACAGCCCTACACTGGGGGAAGCCGACCACAAATGGCTTGTGGTTGGCTTTCAGCAACTCCTGTTAGGGGGCAGGAGTTGCTATGACAACTTCCGGAGCACAGCAGCAAGTTCATACTCACTGCTAAATCGTGCCTGGAAGATCGTGCTAACAGTGGCAACTTTGCCGCCGTCGGTCTAGACATACCTTTAGAATGGCAGTGAAAAGCAGATGTGCGTCACTGCCATGCAATGACCTGGCTGTCCTTGCACTCTGGGAAAGCTGAGGTATTGAGGTTGGGCTTTTTAAATTTTTCTTTCTTTCTTTCTTTCTTTCTTTCTTTCTTTCTTTCTTTCTTTCCCCTGAGCAACTAATGTTCACTGATGTATTTGCAACATCTCATATTAGCCAGCTAATTCCATGCCTGTCATTTATCAACAGAATCTTGTATCCAGTTAATGTTCCTCTGTGCTAGATTAGACCATGACAGTTTGTCTGTCTAAGTGAGAAGGATGTAATTAGCTCCTTACAAGAATACAGCACTACAGTAAAATGAGCAAACACTTGCTCGGAAAGAAAGAAAACACGCGCACAAGTATTCAGGACCATGCTAGTTTTGTAGCAGCTGCTGTAGTCCATTGCTCACTGTCATACTTGGGCCATTGGCCTTCCTTTTATTGATATAACATGCCAATCCTGCAAAGGGATTCACAAGATGAGACCATGATTCTAGATATTTTATGTTCCAGGGCCCAGGAAACCACACTATCTCTGCCAAAAATGGAAAAAAAAAAAAAAAAAAAGGGCTGCACTGAAAACCTCTATCTTCCAAAACTAGAAAAACCCAATAAAAACATTAGGGAATGCAGTTTTAGAGTGGAAACAAAACAAAAATTAGATCGAAGGAAATGAATGGCTCTAGGGGCAGAGAATGGCCTGTTGAGTCTTACACTACTAGATCGTTGATTCATGGGCAGAACAGATGTTATGCCAATGAACTGGTCAGGAGTTTTCTTTCAAAATGAGTTTTGGATAGAAAATGTGGTTTCTGCTGAATCAAATGTTTACATGGGAGAAATACTGATTTTGAAAAAAAATCTGTTGGGAAAGTCTAAATGGAATGTTTCTTATTAGTGTGACACTAATGTCTGTGTTTGCCCAAACTGTTGCTGTACCTCATGGGAGTTTTAGTTTGGGTATCTCATGCCCCGCACCCCCGTTACCTATGGACCAGTTTCCTGGCCAGAATACATTTCTCAAAAGTGCTTGTAGTCACAGGACTCCCTTGCTTAACTCTGAAGGAGATTTGGGGGTCATGGTCAATAATCAACCAAACGTGAACTCCCTATGTGAAGATGTGGCCAAAAGGGCTAATACGATCCTGGGATATATAAACAGGAGATTCTCATTTAGGAGCAGAGAGGTCATTTTACCTTTGTGTTTGGCATTCGTGCCACTGCTGCTGGAATTCTGGGTCCAGTTCTGGTGCCCACAATTCAAGAAGGATGCTGATAAAATGGAAAGGGTTTGGAGAAAAGTCATGAGAATTGTTAAAGATTAGCAAACCCGATAGACACAAAAAGCTCAATGCATTTAGTTTAACAAAGAGTATGTGAAGGGGTGACTTGATTCCAATCTACATGTAACTACATGAGGAATAAATATTTAATAATGAGCTCTTTAATCTCAACAAATTCAGATCAGAAATAAGGCACAGAATTTTAATGATGAGGTAGTTAACCACTGGAACAATTTACCAAGGACTGGGATGGATTCTTCATTGTTGAGCATTTTAAAATCAAGATGGGACTTTTTTTTTTGGAAACATCTGCTCTGGGAATTATTTTGAGGACATTCTTTGGCCTGTGTTGTGCAGGTGGTAAGATTAGATCATCACAGTAGTCCCTTCTGGTCCTGGAAGTCTATGAATCTACAATATCCTGTGACAGCCCAGCCAGAAAGGTGAGGCTCTGGTGCACCCTGGAAGATGAAGCTGAGCTGTAGAAGAAGCACATAGCAGACAATGGGGATGAAAGGGATGTGTAACAAATTGCTTTGACATTTCCAAAGAGAAGCTTTTTTTTGTTTTTTGTTTTTCCTGAACTTGTCATTATGTGAAAATTTTTGACACATGATGAGGAAAACAGTCAAAATATCACTGTTTCCCCACAGGAATGGGCTTCTGGTTTCCAATCAACTCTGCTCCAATGATGATTAACCTTCCTGGCTACCTGAGTTTTCAATAAGTGCATGCATAACAAACATGGGCTGAGCAGCTGCAACAAAGCAACAGACTTCATTAGAGATACCATGAACTGAATGGGCAATAGACAATGGTCCTTGCCCATCCGTGACGGGGTTACCCCTCTGTTCCCTGTTGGGGTGTACTATGGAAGCCATGGAAGCACTGTGCAGTGTCAACTTTCCCTTCCAGGCTGGGCAGATCCCTAGCAGGGCATGTTATTACCCAATGCAACAGCAGGATAGCAGGAATGTTGAAACTGTGGCACATGAATGCTTTTCCTCAGCAACTCATGAAGGAATTACAGAGATAGGCATTCCCTCAGCTTCCAAGCCCTACACTACAGGAGTATACTGTCTTACTGGACAGAGGACTGTACAGTGCAAGCTCATTAATTAGCCTATCCTTCTCTCAATTTGGAAAGAATACGCAGCAGTCTTTGTTACTGAGTTGAGATTTCCCAAACACTTCAATCTAAAACATATTATTTTAGATAAAATTATAAAACATATTTATGAACTCCAGAAAGATAGATTTTACCTGATTATAAGTGATAAGTATAAAGGAATAGAAATAGTTAAAAATAAGAATAACTTTTCAGTCTAAATTCTTACTAAACAGGATTTGAAACAGTAATATCTCATCTTGACCGATGATACAAGGAGGCTTACAGTCTTGATACACAGACTGTGTCTGCTTTGTTGGCGTGGTTGCCCTCCCTTGTCACAAGTCCATTGTCTTCCAGACATTCCTTCAGCTGTTGAGCTGTGGTGGGAGTGAAGACAAGTGGTGATGTCACTTCACCCCTATTATAGCTTCTTCCAGTTTGCTGGAAAGATCCATGCATGTGACATAGGGGGCTGCCCATTGGTCAAGTTGTGTCCATTGTGTACACACTTCTTCTGTGAAGTCTGTAGGGATGGGGGTTGGAGAATGGATTCCTCTTAATAGGCCATAGTCTGTAAGTTGTAACCAAGAAGTTGGTTCATGGGTGTTTCCTGTCTCACAACATGCTCTAGTAACATATAAAGCAGTATTTTTTATCTTCACATACAGTTACAGCACATACAATCCAATTGGCTAGTACTGTTTAAAAGATCATGACTTAAAATGATACCTCACAATGCATACTTTGTACAGAACACATCATAATTATGTGACAGTGGTGAATATGGGGTTTTAAAGCATTGTTTTTGAGATGGAGAGTATCTCATTATCCTTAAGGGTGTTCTCTTTCGGTCAGTGTGTGGTAAGCTGGAGAAGCTCGCATTGCCACTCCTATGTTATAGCTGTTCTCTTGAAGGACAAATATTCTTCTCTTTCTGTTCATAGAACCCTGGGCCATAATCACTGTCAGGCTAATTGGTGCATAGGATCGATCAATGGGGAACCCAGTGATCTTGCAACAGGTTCATTTGGCTCTTTGTGATCCTAAACTTCACAAACTATGCAGTCCAAAATATAGCCTCACTGAAGTCTGGATTTATCAGAACGACACTCTTTTCACAGAGAAACTTTCAAAATGACCCCCAATGATGCTTTAAGTGGTCTTGATTAAGTGCCACATGACTCCTTGGTTTTTTTGCTGGACTAGACTAACACTGCTATCCCTTTGGAAATCAATTATGTCATCCTTACTTAATTGCGTAGTAACTTATACCATAAGTAGCATTCCACTGACATAGACATGACCCTTTCCAAAGGAGTAAGGTCTCAGTGTATGAGTGGCAGCATCTTGCCTACTGATTGCAAGCACATCCATTCCATAAGAAGATGTCCTATACACCCAGGTGAGTGCACCAATGTGTACCAAGACCGGAGTGACCAAGTCCCTTGGCATGGCAGAGTGACTCCTGATTGCAACTCAAATACTCGTAACTCCTAGATTAATCATGTTATGATTTGGTTGGGGTTGGTCCTGCTTTGAGCATGGAGTTGAACTAGGTGACCTTCTCAAATCCCTTTCAACCCTCATCTGCCAGGAATCTATGATCTCCTGCATAAAAATGGGAGTACCCAAAGTCCACCCAACTCATTCAGGACTCAGTGTAGGAGGAGGGGCTTGGAAATTAGGCATGGAATTTCATGCTCCATTCTCCATGGCTTTTGGGTGCAGCAAGAGGGAGATCACGTAGCACACAATGTCTTGGGACTCAGCCCAGATGGGAAGGGACAGGTCTGTGCTGTTCTGCTGCAATATACCCCGCCCAGAGCCAATGTCTCATCTCCATTTTCCCAGGAATGATTACAGCCCTGCCTCCCTGAATGCCATCTATAGGTCAAGCTCATTACTGCTCTACCCTGGAGTGTGTGTGCAGTTCTGCTTTCCTCGCTGTGTGTTCTACAGAGTGTAAGACACTGGGTGAAAGCAGTGGGAGTCTGGTTATGGGTGAGGGTAGAGGGGATTCACTGGGGATGCGGGTGAGGGTATGTTTGGGAAAAATAATTCACCACCATTGGTCAGGAAGACAATAAGGACAGTTAAGGGGTGTGTGCAGGTGCTGGGCTGCTGAGCACTGCCCTCTGCTGGATGGGGAGCATCACCTGAACAGGCATGATTGTGCATGCTCCATTGCTGGAGTGCAGTTCACCAGGATGTGGGTGAGAGCTGGCTAAAATGTTTCATACCATTTGGCTTTTTTTTTTCCAGGCAAAATATGCAGATTTAGTGACCCCAAAGCATTTATCAAATTAATGTCAGTTTCATCAAATTGTTTCAGCCAACTAAAACCAAACACCCTCTCCTTCTCTCCCCTCCCCCCACATCAAAAGAAAATATCAAAAAGTTTCACTGGACATTTTTTAAATAACACTTTTTGCTGTAATAATTTCAAGAGACATTTTCAGAAATCTGCTTTGTACTAAAAACAATCTAAACGTACAGAAATGAACAATAGCGAAACCTAAGATTTCAAACAACACACTGAGCTCAACCCAAACTATTTTTTCCTCTTTGATTTGCCAGTGTGCCAAAAAAAAAAAAAAAAAAAAATCTGTTAATCAGTCAGCAGTACTGAAGACCATGGTGTGAAATTCACAAACCACAGATCATTCCCACCGTTCAGTGCATTGGAGAGCATGGATTGCAGGTGGCACATGCCTCCATCTTCATTCTTGTGGTGTATCTACTACAGCAGGGAGACTTTTGAAACTAATATTAGTCACAGTACTCTTGGCAGAACGGTGCTGTAATCTAATTAAAGAATGAACAGTAATGATTGACACTCATAGTACATCAGTTCAGCCAGATACACTTGTCACTTGCCATGATTCATTACTTCCACTCACTCTGCAAGATTCTTTCTTTCTTTCAGTGGGGATTTCTCAGCAAGCTGTCTGATGCACAAACCCATCTGCCCCTTCTGCACAATCTCATGATATTTGCATTTCATGACCAGGCATCAACATTACATCAGGGGGTGGTTTTCTTTTTATTGTCCTAGAAATCAATTGCTCTGGATGCAAAAAGGAGGAGTAAATGTGATAACAGTCTCAGTGGCTAGTTGGCTACTAGGTAAGATATTTCAAACCTGCAACACTACAGAAAATGTTTTTAAGCCACTGGGTACATTGTAGCTGGAGTGTACAATGTACTGGAGGAAGAGAAATTGTGGCAACCAAGGACAGTCTGAGCCAGCAATTGGCATAACTTGTAGAACTGTAAGGTTAGAAGGGACTACAAGGGTCATGTAGTTAACTCCCTAACAAGATGCAGGATTTGTTGTGTCTAAACCTTGCAAGACAGATGGCTATTCAGTCTCTTTTTGGTACATAAAGTCTCCACTTTCTGGTCTTTCAGCCTTACCACGCTAAAATGATGCATTATGCATTTGATGGTGTGAAAGGCTCTTCAGCTGAATAAACTATACCATCTCCCCTCAAATGTATCTCCACAATGAAATCCCAGCTGAGTTCCTTGCTCCTCAGCTGCAAATGTAAGATATGTTACTGCTTTCTCCTAAGTTCCAAAGGGGCAGTCATGTTAGTCTAGTTCAGCAAAAAAAGCAAGGAGTCCTGTGGCACTTAAAGACTAACAGATTTATTTATAAAGAATAAATAAATAAATAATTCATAAATAAATCTGTTAGAGTATGCCTACACTTAGAACATTAGTTCAAATTAACTGAATTCGAACTGATCAATTCTAACTAATAATGCTTAGTTTGAATTCAGTTCATTCGAATTAACATGGCCACACTAGAAACCTTAATTTGAATTAGCATGTCCATGCACAGGACTTGCTACTTCAAATTAGGTAGGGGGCGCTATTGCATGGGGAAAACTAAGCTGTGGCTAATTCAAACTACAAGTTAGTTCAAATTAACATGGCTACACTGGGTTAATTCGAACTACTGAGTTCAAATTGACCATCACTTTGAACTTCAATGAAGTTTTATCAAAGTCAGCTTTCATTAATTCGAACTAAGGAGTTCCTTAGTTCAAATTCATGAAAGCCAGTGTGTCCATGCACTTCTTTAATTTGAAATGATCCTCATCAATTTGAATTACTTTGTGAGTGTAGACATACCCTTAGTTTTTAAGTGCCACAGGACTCCTTGCTTTTTTTTGTTTCTCCTAAATTCCCAATCAACAGGCAGGGAGCAAGTGTGTTTATAATAACAGGAGCCTGTGTGAAAGGCGCCAGAGTTCCCTTTTGAATTCTGCCACTGACTTGCTCTATGATTTCCCACTGGTCAATTACCCAACTGTTAAAAGTCATAGTTTTCATTGGGACTGCTCCATACCACACACCCTCTTGACTGATATTCAGGCATGGGCCTGAAGCCCAAGAGTGAAGAACCATCAACATGTCTACACTAGGGACTTCAGTTGACTTAAGGAGGCTTAAGTCGACTTAAGGAACAAACACCCTGGCTACATTTGGAGTTCATTAAGTCAAGTTAAGAACTTGCTTAAGTCAACAACTCCTGCCCTTAAATTCTATTTTAAGGGTTAAGTCAACTTTATTAAGTCAACTTAACACAATGTGGCCATTAAAGTTGACTTAATAAAGTTGACTTTAGACTTTATAAAGTTGATTTAAACCAGGTGACCCATTTAAAGTCAACTTTATTATGTCAGTTTTAAAAGGATCCCCCCAGTTTAAGTCAATTTAATGCAACGTGACCCCACTAAATTGACTTAATAAGGTCTACTTAAAGTCGACTTTAAGTAGCTCTTATTAAGTTGACTTAACTGAGCTTTGTAGTGTAGACATAGCCATGGGTGGCCTATCACCTTAGTTTCTTGAAGATCTTCCATTATTCAAACACAAATCAAGCCTAACCCTGCTTGGCTGGTAAGAACAGACAGAATTTCAGGCTAAGATGGGCTGGCTGCAATGGTTAACCCAGGGTCTGCTGCAGTTGGAGAAAGAGTGTGTCAATTACTAACTAGAACAGAAATAGTCATCATGCGAGAGACTTAGACTGTCCTTGTAAATCAGCTGAGGACTGAAAGCCAGATAGAAAAGAGACTATTTAATGAGGCTCAGCCTCCTTATCTGAGCTAGGGACACTATCAGAGAGGAAAAAATAGCCTTGTGGTTGAGGTATGGGAACGGGATTCAGCATAGACTGGGCATCTTCACAAATGACTTGCATGGCCACCTGGGACACTGTACTTCATGGCTCTGGCCTAAACCCTTCAAGGAGTGAAATCATGAAAGTATCTGGGTCTTGGTTCCCCCTCTTTAAAATAGGGGCTGTGACCCTTCCCTACTGCACAGGGCTTTTTTGAGGATAAGTCCATTCATGTGGTGTGCCCACCATGTTCTCTCTAAGGCCGGACCACAGCTGGGCAACATGTGTTGCTCGCTGCACAGCTCCCCACTCACAGGCCCAATCCTGCCCCCCCAGTGGCCTGATTCTAACCCCTGATCTCCACACTACAGGGGAGCGGGGGATGCCTGCCCGTCCTCCTAACAGTGGGATGGAGCAGCCAGCCTGGCCTACCCCCAGCTGGCCATACCTCCCCAGGGGGTGGAGGGGGTCAGCACTGAGCTCCAGCCTGCAGGGTCGGGGCCCTGGAGTGGGCCTCCCAAAGAGTTTGGGCCACTTTGCCCCCAGCCACCTCAGGCCATGGATAGGGCCCATTCAGACTGGGGGAGGGGCAGGGGCGAAGTGGCCCAAACTTTTTGGGAGGGCCACTCCAGGGCCCTGAGCCTGCAGGCTGGAGCTCAGCACCAGCTCCCTCCGCCCCCGGGGGAGGCATGGCCGGCTGTGGTGAGGCTGTGTGGGCAGGTGGGTGGAGCAGTCTCTGGCCCTGACGCCCCCTCCCCAGAGTTGGAAGGGGGGCAGTTAGGGCCCGCTTACCTAGCCACTGGAGCGGCACGGCCAGCCTCTCGGCCGCTCTCCTGACCAGAGGAGCACTCACTGAGCAGGCACAGAGAGTCTGCGCCTGCTCAGTGAAAGCTTGCTCTGAGCGGGAGTTTTAAAACATTCCCTGCACCAGGCAGCGTTGGGGGCTGCGTGGCTGTGCAGCCACACAGCTTAGGGGGAACATTGGTGCCCAGGTTCTGTGACAACGAGTGCCATGGAAGAACCCAGCTAGGATTTTGATAGCAGACTCTCCTTTGCCATAGCTGGTTCTTTAGTACAGACTTGTCCTTGTAGAGTTGTGAGTTTCACTGAAAGGCTGCCTATTTATCCCTTGTCTCACCTTTAAGCCCTCTTTCTCCTCAATTGGTTGGTGCCACAGTGCCTGAATGCTCCAAGGAGCCTTGGGCAAGCTGCTTCTGCTGACGCCAACTCTTTATGACCTTCATGAATTAGCAAGGAATGGGCTGATAGGAAAAATGGTAGCTGGAATCTAACATATCACCACTAGTTAGTTACAGAGTCTCAATCCATGTGGTTGAACCATACAACACCTTGAAAAGGGGTGTTTTAATGTGTTCAGGTAACTGTCAGTTAATGGTATGGTGTGACAGAATTTAAGAGGGTACTTGGGCCTGCCATGAGTGCAGGGGACTGGGCTCGATGACCTCTTGTGGTCCCTTACAGTTTCTATGATTCCATGACATGCTACATTGCACATACACCCTTATGGTGTGATTTGTGTATCATTCAAATTCACTGTTACGATGTAACTGTGTATTGTCTGAGGCAAAGTATGCCATGTACGGTGTTCTTGGCATGCTCATGACATGCTGAACATGATTGTTACAGTAGAATGTTCCCTGCTATGTCACATATGTACAGGTATGAAACCCTGCTGTCATATCCCCATATTTCTCACATGGCTTGAATGGATGCAGGCAAACACAAAGCTGTGTTTCCACACCCAGTGGAGGCATGCATACAGGAACAATGGACTGGGTTAAGCATCTGTGAGCACTTGGGCTCAAGTGGAAGGAATCATGCCCATTCCTGGATAGGGCCAATCACTTGACCCAATGGTTCCTGGGGAAACTTGTTAAAAGCTGAAACTTGTTAAAAGTCTTTATCTGGAGACTTTCCTCTGGACTCTATTTTCTTAATAACACTAAAGAGAGAGAATCTACTCACAAGGGCATTGGGGGTGGGTTTCTGACAGCAAGACATGTCAGAGCCAACCTCTGTGGTAAACTGGACATAGACTGAAACCGTAATCTGAGCTTGGAATAAGAGTTATCTATTGTTGGAATGTGACTAACTCCTTGACTTAATAATCTTTTGATTTATATAGCTCTGATTTAAAATCACTTAAAATCTTTCTGTGGTCAATAAATGTATTTGTTTGTTTTATCTAAAACAGTGCATGTGGATTGAAAGTGTACAGAGCCCTCACTTGGAGTGACAGAGCTGGTGTATATCAAGTTCTTTGATAAAACTGGTGGACAGATGCAAATGAGATTGCAGGATTCAGTGTGCAGCAGTGAACCCTGCAAGTTGGTAATTCCCAGTGCTGTATCTAGGATTAGGAGCTTTTACTGGGGCTCTATCCTATGAGTGTCTGACTAGAGCACTCCTTCACTAGATAACAGACACACAGGAGGCTGGGTGTGAACTGACTCAAGAGTGGGTGGTTCACACAACAAATCAGGGTAAATTTGGGGCCCAGAAGTGGAGAACTGGGATGACACAGCTCCACACCAGTCCAGATTGCAGGGGAGGAATGTCACAGATGGGCTCCCAATTATTCTGCTTGCTGCTTTTAGCCATTTTTAGGCCTTTGCAGGAACTTAGCATAAGTAGACAAACCCGGAGGGAAGAGATAGACAGTGAACAGGTCTGACAAAGTGGGACTTTCTCCCACAAAAGTTCATGCGATAAATAAATCTGTTAGTCTTTAAGTGTCATAGGACTCTTTGCTTCTTTTGCTGGTTTTATGCATTCTCTGTGAACATGCTGGGGTGAATGTGAAAAACAGGCACTCTGGATACATTTTAGAATTCTCAGTGTGGAAAAATTTAGCTATCAGACTAAGGCTGTGTCCATACCAGGGATTTATTTCAAAACAACAGCTGTTGTTTTGAAATAAAGCCGGGCATGTCCGAACAACGTTTCGTAATTTCAAAACAACAAGACCCCATTGTTTTGAAATAATGGCCATTGTTCCAAAACAGTAAAACCTCGCACGCAATCAAAAATAGCCATTGTTTCAAAATCGTTGTTTCAAAACAACGCCGTTTGGACATGTTATTTTGAAATAACAGTTATTTTGAAATAACACTTTTGCCCTTCTCCTTCCCAGGGTGCCTTCCTTTTTGTATATATTGGGTGGGGGCATGGCCCAGCGAGGAGGCTGTGTTGCCACACCTCCCATGCTGCCCCTCTCCTGAAGTGAAATAGCATGTCCAGACACAGGGCATGCTATTTCGCTTTGAGGGTTTCCCTTATTTCGAATTAACATTTTCTTCTTTCGATTTAAGTTGTTTCAGAATAAAGATTTTATTTCAAAATAACTTATTTCAAAATAACGTATTTTGAAATAACAGTTTATGTGTGAACACAGCCTGACAGCTTAAGACTGCTTACTTAACTATATTTTCTTTTAGTGACATGTCTATGTAACTCTTGCTTCTGCCCAGTGACTGATTTGTTTGATCAGCTATGTAACCCTTTCTTGATTGACATGTCTCTGTAGCTTTTGGGGTATAAGAGGGAGGTAGTGAGTTTATGTTAGGCAGATTGCTTTGTGGACACATTTAAAAGATCACAGGTAGGAAGGACTGGCCATTCAGAAATCTGTAACTGATTCACCCAAAGATTGCCTCTGTCTTGTGGAGGTAGCTATCAAGTTTTGGGGTGCCATAACCATCTATTGTATTTATATGTGCTTCAGACTGTTAAGTGGAAACTTCTGGTAAAGGTGATTTTGATGGGAATTGCTGGAGACCAATAAAGTAAAGCTTTAAGTTAAGAGCACTTGGCTTTGATTGCCTGTGCCAGCCAATGCCAGGTGGTGGAACTGCATTTCCTTTGAATTATTTTCTGATACTGACTTGCAGAGACTGAAAGTTTTTGAGTCAGGGAACTCCGTATATGTGTCTTGCTCACATGCTCAGGGCCCACGTGATTATTAGGAAGGAATTTTCCACAAGACAAGCTATCAGAATCCTTGGAGGTTGTTTGCCTTCCTTTGCAGGGATCACCAATACATGTGCCACCTGATCCATGCTGTGCCATTACAGGAACCTTGGGCCATTGGTGACCTCTTGGTCTCTCCTGTTCCCAGCTTGTGGCATACAGAAGTTTAGATTTCAAATGAAGTATTTGGGCTTAATGCAAGTTAATTAGAGGAAAATATAACAGCCAATTATATACAGGAAGTCAAATAAGAGGGTCTCATCTGGATGGAAACCCTATAGGACTACACCTCCACTTTTTATTATGCCCATTTTACACAAAGAACTGAATGCTAAAAAGAAAAATATTATATAAAAACAAAAGTTTTTCAGATCAGACAACCTTACTAGAACTCACTACAAGGAAAAAAAAACCCCAAGCACTTCACATAGATTTATTTATCGCATGAGCTTTCATGGGAGAAAATCCTACTTAGTCAGACACTTTGAAGATGGGGGAACTTACAGAATGGGAGGCAAATATATGCAAGGAAGTGTAAGTCATGGAATCAGATGACACTGTAATAGCAAATCAAAGTTTTTGTTAAGATTCAAACACTGGTGAACAGCACATAGAGGAAGGTGAGGTCAAATCACCTGTTGTAATAGGAAAAGAATCCATAGTTATAATTTAATCCTGCTTTCACACAATCAAATTTGCATATCAGTTCCAAATCTGCAATTTCTCTTTGAAGTCTTGATATGTTACCCATTTGCTTGAGCACAGCTAATAACAAATACTCAACAGAGTGATTAGGAAGACTGAGACACTCGGCTTCTAGTTTTTGAATGCTGTGGTTTCTGATTTCATTCTTCTCCCATTACAAAGACCAAAAAAGTTTAGGAGGCATTGCTGTGGCACTTCTGAACAGCACTTGCCACTGAACTTTATGAACATTGTGTCATCTGCTGAAGAAAGGCGGGAAAGCACAGGGAATACAAGCAGACAGACAGAACTGAAGTTAATATAAAAGCTATATAATTATAAACCGTTCTGGAATTATAAATCTTACACACACACACACACACACACACACACACACACACACACACACACACACACAGTTAAAGATATATAGATATAATAACTATTATAATCCTTTTTGAATTATAAACCTCACTCACATTAAAATGTAAGGAGTTCATTATGACCAATATTACTGAAGTTAATGCCTAATTCATTAATACGTTTACCCTTTATTACCCCAAAATCTGTGTTTTTCCCTTAAGAGCTCCATTGAGAACCTCCCAGCATCTGTTCAGGTCTGGCTTGGACATGAGTAATTATGCTCCTGTCTTGTATTTTATGGAGAATGGTGAGACTTAGCCGTTACAGCAGATAATCCCTCAAAACATAAATATGAATTAAATTACAGCCATTGCAATGCAAATGTTACACAATGTCAGATTATATCTGCATGACTGCCAAATAAAGCACCCATGATGAATGAAGTTAGAAAGTAAAGGGATTGTTAATGACAAGGCACTTATTGTTGAAGCACTGCCAGTGAACTTTAAAATAAGACCATTAGGAGCTGATGGCTATGGAATTGCAGATACTATTAGCAATTATCCAAAGGTGTAGCCATTAGAGGCATTGATAGCGAGGGGTCTGAGGGCATCAGCCCCCCTGAAACTCAGGGCCAGCCCCTGAGCAGCACACCACTAAACTGTGCAGGGGTAGACTGTCGTTCCCCCGTGAAGGGAACACTGCCCACACAACTGGCAACTATGGCCTCTACATGGCTGGAAAACACAGTCTTCTAGCCAGTAGGGAACTGCCCCAGGCTGGGCCTGGGAGTTTTAAAAACTCCTGCCCTGGCCTGAGCCTGCTCTGAGCATGCTCAGAGCAGGGGCAGGCTGGGAGCCTCAGTCTTTGCTGCAGCTCTGCTCTCCCTCCAGTGGCCAGGTAAGGGAGTGTGTGTGTGTGGGGGGAAGGGGAATCCAGGGACAGGTGCACTGGCCTGGCAGGGAAAGGGCACGAGGGAGGGGATTGGCCTGGGGTAGCAGGAGCCAGCAGCAGGACCAGAAGTTAGAGAAGGACTTGCGGAACTGTGGAGAGGATAGGGAAGAGCTCAGGGAACCAGCATGGGGGAGTGGGTAGGGAACGGATCAGGGCCCCAGCAGCTGGTGGGGGCCTGGGCCCTACCTAATCTTTATGTCTTGCAGCGCCCCTCATATCTATGTTAGTCTAGTTCAACAAAACAAACAAGGAGTCCTGTGGGACTTTAAAGACTAAAATATTTATTTATCACATGAGCTCTTGTAGGAGAAAATCCCACTTTGTCAGATGCTTTGAAGATGATGGAAATTATGCTGGTGATGAAACCATGTGGAATAGGAAAAAGTATTCAAACTGAATACTTGTAATATGGAGAAGACCACAGAACTAGATTAGGGGAGAAAGAGAAACAGAGTGACATGAGTCAGGCTTGGTCTACTTTTAAAACTTATGCTGGCATAGCTGTGTTGGTCAGGCCATCTTCAAAGCATCTGATGACATGGGAGTTTCTCCCACGGAGGCTCATATGATAAATAAATTTGTTAGTCTTTAAAAGACCACAGGACTCCTTGTTTGCTTTGGTCAGGGGGTGAAACAAACAGCTAGCTCTACTGACAACACCGCCTGTGTAGACACAGCTATGCTGACAGAGTAGCGCACTTGTCAGCATAGTTAACATCATTCAGGGAGGTGGTGTTCCTTCGTCAGCAGAAAAATTCCTGTCATGCACATTGCATGTACTCGAGGGCAGTGGTTCCCAACCAGTGTGCTGGGGCACAATGGTGTGCCATGGCAACAGCCAAAGTGTGCTGTGAGCATCCCGAGAGCTGGAGTTAAAGTTCCCTCCCTGCTCAGCCAAGCCACATGGGCTGTGCAGGGCTGGGAAAAGGCAGGAGTTAAAGTAAGGGGGAAGGCACCAGAACACAGTTCCCAGACCCCCTATTTTTAGGCAGGCAGCCTTCTGGCCCCCCTAAAAATAGAGGAAGGCACCAAGTACAGAGTTTCAGGAGTCCCCCTAAAAATAGCAGGAGCAGCCTCAACGCTGAGTTCTGGTGGCTCCACCTTAAGCCCAGCCAGCAGAGAGCAGCAGGAGGCTGGGAGTGTGTGAATCTCCCCCTGCAGGGCGGAGCAGCTTGTGTCACCTGGGTTGTTTGCAGGCTACCTAGGGCTTTGGCAGGAACAGCTGCTGGGGGTTGTGTGCAGCAGGTGTGTGTGTGTGTGTGTGTGTGTGTGTGTGTGTGTGTGTGTAGCAGAGGTGGCTGGGAGTGATTGTGTAGCAGAGGCTGTGTAGCTAGAGTTGTGGGGTGGCTGTGTGGGGGGGTGTAGCTGAGGACTGGAGGCCTAGTTCTGGCCCCTGCAGTGATGGCAGGGTCCATCACAGGCAACAGGGGCTGGGGAAGGGGAGGACGGGACCCACTTGGATGGGAGGGAGTAGCAATGGGGTGAGGATTTGCCCTGGGTGGAAGAGAGCCACTGTGGAGAAGGGGGAAGTGGGTGCTGCACCATGATCCCCTGCCCTACCTTCCCACTCCCCAGGTTCCCTCTGCCCCCCCCCCACAAAGCCACACTTGTTCTCCCTTCCTCTCTTCTCTCTTGCCACCCTTGTGCTGTTCCCCACATGGCTGCCCTTGTCCTCTTTTGCCACTCCTGCCCTGCTCTGCTCCCCACACTTAATCCTGCCACTTCACACAACTCCTGACTTCCCGTGTTTTGCCACCTCTGCTCTGCTACCCCTACTACCCCACATAGGAGCATTTCGGAAACACTGTGCCATGGTTCATGAATATTCATAAGTAATTAGTTTGAATATTCATGAGTTTTTAAATGGTGGTGTGCCTCAAAAAATTTGAAGGTATCAAGGTGTGTCATGGCAGAGAAGAGGTTTGGAACCACTGCTCTAGGGGACTACGCTGGCCTAGCTATACCGACATAGTCTGTGCATTAATGCATAGCCTCAGGAAAAAAAGAAGCCACCTGTATCTCCATGTCAAGTGACAAATGGTGTAAACACAAACTAGCTGGGTGAATTTAAACTAGTTTAATTAAACTTCTTATATTTAGTTTCACTTTCGCATCAGGGCTTGTCAGTATGAGAAAGTTGCACATGGATAACCTAAATTGGTTTTGAAGCCAGTATATTTCACCTGGTGCAAGAGGCTGTGTGGACACTCTTACTTCAGAAGAAGAGTAGCTTACCTTGGGTTAGTTAAATCAGAGGCTTAATCAACTCATGCTAAATCAATATATGCCAGGTTAAATCTATATGGATGGCAACATGTTAAATTGGCACCCTTTCAATAAGAAATCCTCCTTTTCATCTAAAAAGTTGTTTTTTTCCATTGTCCTGTGGAAAGATATACCTATCTGTGGCTATGTCTACGCTACAAAAGCTAAATCAACTTTATTAAGTTGACTTAATGAGTCCACTATTCTCTTAAGTCGACTTAACAAAGTTGGTTAAGTCAGCTTGAGAAAGTGTCCTAATTAAAAATGTGTTTGCTTAAGTTGACTTAATGCCTAAGTCAACTTAAAGAGTGGGAGTTATGAAGTCGACTTAAGAAAACCCTTAAGTCAACTTAATGAACTCCAAATGTGGCCGGGGCTTTGCTTAAGTTGACTTAAGCCTCCTTAAGTTGACTTAAGTCTATAGTGTAGACATACCCTGTGACAGTACAGTGAGTTCATTCAGGTGAGAATTTTACTCTTACACACAGTTGAATTCAGTCGGAAGTATTTATTGAATGCTTCTACCCTTTCTGCATTATGATTGATAATTCTACCATTTGCATCTAGTAATGAACCAATACCATTGTCAGGATTCTTTTTTTCCCCCTAATCTATTTTAAAAACTCCTTTTTATTGTTCTTAACTCCACAGTCCATAAATTCCTCTTTAAGTCTCTTTGCTTCCCTTATCAATTTTCTACAGTTCCTAACATTTGATTTACATTCATGAGTAGCAACATTCCCTCTGTGTCAGAGAATAGCTTCCCAAAACCTAGCTATGCTGGTGTCCATGCTTTTGCCCAGTAACCAGCTCACTGGTCTAGCAATCAGCAAGTCTTGGATTCTATGGTCCTGTTTCTTCTCTATGCCCGCTTTAGGTATCCATTTTGTAAAATGAGAAAAATGATGCTGATTACCTTTGCTAAGTGTTTTGAAAAAGCTAGGTCTTATTATTCTAAGAGCTTTATCAAAGAGAGAACAAAGGGCCAATGAAATTGGACATCCCCATTTAACCACTATGGGTCGTTGTTTCATGGCAGAGATATATGATTATTGTGGGGGGAAGCTTCGTGTGCAGGTCTGTCTGCCTTTAGTGGTGGCTGGACCACAGAGAGTACTTGATGAGCTTGCTACCACCTTGGCCAAAAAAGTCAGTGCTTTTAGAACCAGAAGTTTTAGGTTGAATCCTACTTAAGCCTATGTGTAACTGGTACATTCTTGCTGCCAGAGGTATGGATAAATACAAAATTCCAGCCCACACAGCTGTCAACTTTGAACCTTCTGCTGCTCCAGGTACATAAAATAAATGAGTTAAATATATAATCCCTGTGCATCTTGGAGTGAACAGTTCATGGCTTCTTTATGCTTCTTCTTATTTGTATTCATCTCCCAAATGTATCATTCTCAAAGCAAAATAATGCCAAGACAGGGCTCCCATTCTCCAGGCAACTGCATCGGCCTTAAAATTGTCTTGCCCCTTCCAAAGAGATGGAAGGATGCCGTAAGTGTCCCATTGCATGGCACTTGTACCAGAATGAAACACTGTTGTTCTGTTCTCCTATTGATTCCATAAATAAATGATAGGCTACTTGTAATGATGAAGTGGTAACTATGGTTTCCTTAAGGGTATAAGTGCCTAGCTAAATATTTAAAGCCAACATAAATAATTGAAGTATGAGCCTCTCTTCTCCAGTAAAGGGTTTTGGGTTATAATTTCATGAACTGCCTGCTTCTTTGTGGAGAGCACTCTTCTGGGAATTCCAAATTATTTAAAAGGTTGGGCAGCTGGATTTATTTTTGTACTGATACACCAGATTTTTGTTACTTCTGAAAGGAACTCAGGAAAACACTTAAGCATTTTCCTGACACATGAGTAATAAATGGCCAGGATGTATCCATCACCCACAGTTATGAGCCCACGTGTGCAAAGCCAGGGAGAGTTCTAGCAAAGGGTGCCTCAGAAATGCACAATCCCATTATGTGAATACTTCAAGTCAAGTGTGGACTACATTCTTCTCCAGGTAGTGGTAGAGTTAATGAGCAAATGCTTATCAAATGCATAGGTGAAAGTTGCTGCTTCAGTATAAAGTATCAATTTTGCAGCTGGGAAAGAATTTTAAGTATTGATACAGGGAGATTCCATGGTCTTAAATTTATTTTTTCTATAAGAAAATAAAATGGAAATTTCTTCCTAAAAAAAAAAAAATTCCCCAACAGATTTTGTTTCAGGTTGGTTGATATATTTTGTTCTTTTTTTTACTTTTAACCTATTTGAACTGTCAGGACATTCTGACATGATTCAAATGCTTTACATTTGTTTCTTAGCCTTTTCCCCCAAAACCAAGTGTAGCTGAAATCGATGGGTTTTCCAAGATGCTTTGATGCCAACAGAAACAGCATTTGGCATTAAAAAACTCTTTTGATGAAAAATTTGCAACCAGCTGTAATCAATGTCATCCTCCCAGCACCAGTATCGTCTGACAGTCTGATTCCTGATTTTAGCAGAAAGGCTAATGAGGACGGCAGTTCCTGGGCTGATCTGAGCTAGAAGAAAAGTCAGAGCAGCATAAGCTGATGTACAAGGAACTCACAATCCTTCTTTCTTGCTTTGGTTAAAATTGTGAGGCTGGCTTTGTGGACAGGAACTGGCTGATTTATCTGTAGTTACTCTTTAGAACAGGGGTTTTTAAACCTTCCTCAGGACCCAGTTGAAAAAAAAATCATTTCTTTCCACGACCCAACAATTACATCTTTCAGCAGTGCATTCCAGTTTTTCAGCAGCAGCAGCAGGGGGCTCTGAGACCCATATCTGAGTATCTGTGACCCAGTACTGGGTCCCAACCCATGGTTTGAAAACCACTGCTTTAGAACTACTGATCTTGCCTTGCCACTTCCCTCACAATACTGGAGCAAGTACCCCAAGAAGACCAGCAACTGTGATGTGAGACAGTTCAAGAGTGGCCCTGCCATGGATGGTTTTGGAAGCTTCCCTTGCAGAAGGCAAGTTCCCACCACTGTCCCCACCAGGCTGTGCTCAAGGACAAGGTCCCACCTCAGGCCTCTTCCCTTAACCCTCACCACAGTCACTGCATGGATTCCTCTCCTTCCCCCACTCCTACCCATCCTCGCCACTCCCTTCCCAGAATGAGAGGCAGCTGCTTATGTTTCCCTCTGAAGGCAGGAGCTGGTCAGTATGGGATGGGGGCTGCTGTAGGATGACTTCACTCACTAGCCTGTTCCTCCCTCCACATATTGACCCAAGTGTAAACAGACCCACCCATCAGGAAGCTTGGGAGATACACAGAAAATTTGGGCAGGAGGAGGGATGGGTGCAGACAGCCATGTGAGAAGACGTGAGATGGGGAGAAACTCCATATCCCAGCAGAAAGACCAGGAGGGTGACTGGGTAACCTCTGTCCTGAGCCAAATTCTCACACCGAATCCTTCCTGCCCTGGTACTGCTCTGGTTTGTGTGCTGCTGCAAAGCTGCACCAGCCCTTCTCTGCCCTCCCCCATCTCACATGCTTTTCTGGCCCCCAGAACTGCTACTGACAGACCCCAGCCGCCTTCACAGCACTGAGCATTCCCCAAAACGCTGCCTCTCCCGTCAAGCCCAGCCAACCTCCCCACCCTTCCCCCTAATTGCCAACACTAGCCTGCTACTTACCTTGGTGAAAGACTATCAGCAGGGCTGCCCTTGGGGGATGGGGTGAGAGGGGCAATTGCCCCTGGCCCCGTGGTTCCCTGGGCCCCGCGCTGTCCCCACTTCTTCAGAGAAAATGGCTTGTGGACGATGGGTGATGTCCCGCTATCTACCCATCCACCTGCCTTTCACTTTGCAAAGAGATGGGGGCAGAGCTGATGGGCCCCTGCTTGTCCACCTCTCCAACCCAGTTCTTGCAAGCTGCTCCATGAAATCCCTATCTTCTGGGATCCAGGAGGACTCAGTGCAGAATGAAATGTTAATTGTAAAAACTCTTAGCAATTCTAAAACACTTGCTATCTTACCTCAAAGCACCTAACCAAAAGCAATGAATTAAGCTACACAATCTGCGACAAGCAAGTATTATTATTCCTGTTTTTTGGATGGAGAAACGGAGGCACAAGCTGATTAAATTCCCTGTATCCACTGCCTTTTTAAAATCAGTGGAAGGACTTCTCCTCAGCTCAAGCCTTAAATGACTGGTGGTGGTCCATTAGCACACTAGAAGTCTGTGCCAGGGCCATTAATAAAAGTCAAGATCTTGCTCTGTTTTCAACACTAAATGATGCTTACATTTTACTTTTCATTTGTCTTATCTGGAATACAAATGAAAAGCAGCCAGAAACTCCAAAACCGGGCTGGGCTGTCTGTGAAGAACAGATAAATGTGCCTTGGGAGCTGTTCCTATTGTTATATCTATTCCTATACCTTTTCCCCACGAAGCAGGGAGCTTAATTTACATCAGCTTTGTTACAAACTTCTTCACTGCCTAGAACAGTGGTTCTCAGCCTTTTGCAGGTAACGGTAAGTTTGATGGCATATTGCGACTCTACAAGACACACGAACCCTCCTCCCCTTGGCCAAATCCAGCCATTGTCCTGGCTCTCTGTGGCTGTGTTCACACACACAGGGTTATTTCAAAACAAGTTGTGTCGAAACAACTTGTTTCGAAACAACACCTTATTTCGAAATATCTTATTTCGAATTAACAAAAT
>ML681990.1:7081698-7161897 GCA_007922195.1 Podocnemis expansa | reverse complement strand
TTTTGTTTCGAAACAACAAGGTTGTTTCGAAACAAAAGTGCTGTGTGAACACAGCCTGTGACATGCTTACTGCTGTGTGGTTACACAGTAATGTGTCCCAGCACAGTGGTTGAGAACCACTAGCCTAGAATGAAAATAAGGAATCTGGTGGCACATTTAAAGACTACAGCTCTGGGAGAACAGGTTTAAGTGAGAAAAATGCCTGGAAAAGTAGTGTGGCTAAAAAGTTAAGTATACATCACAGTGCCTGTTGCCTTCCCAGCAAGGAGGGGAAAGGCCTAGCCTCCCCATGCCTATGATAAAATATGCCTGTGAGCTCTACTGGGGAGTGTAGGAGAGGGAGATCTAGATGCAGTGACTTTATGACCAGAAGAACCATCATGACCATCTTGTCTGACCTACTGCACATCATCAAGGCTGACCCAGGGGGTTGCGGGGCCTTGGGCAAATCGCCCTCTGCGGTCCCCCCACTCCCTCTCCGGGCTCAGGGGGCAGGGCTGGCCGGCTCAGAGGAGGGGCAGACCCCTGTGCTGCCCTCCCCCATGTCAGGGACTGGGCAAGTGGCTAAAAGGGCGGCCGGTGCAGTACTTCTGGTCCGCCTGCCTCCCACCCCTACCACGCGCACTCTTCTGGGCTCTGTGCTGGAGCAGTGGGCAGGAGGCGGGGGCACTGCAGCCGGGGGGAGTGTAGTAATAGCAGCTCCACACTGCCTCCTGCCCACTTCCCGCTGCTCTGGCTTCCCCTGTGGCGGGGAAGGGGGTGGCCAGAGCGGCAGTGCTGAACACAGCCGCCCTTTTGGCCGGCTCGCCCGGTCCCTGGCAAGGGGGGTAGCGGTGCAGCCATGTGGGGCCCTCCAAAGCACAGGACCCTGGGCGGCCACTCTGCTCATGCTACCCTAGGGATGGTGCTGCTCATCATAGGCCATGGAACTTTACCAACCACTTCTGAAAGAGACCCCAGCCCCTGGCTGAGTTACCGAAATCCTCAAATCCCGATTTAAAGACTTCAGGTGACACAGAATCCACCATTAACTGTAGCTTAAACTTTCAAGTGACCCATGCCACACAGTGTGGAAAAGAGGACTTTCCCCACCACTGGTCTCTGCCAATTTGACCCAGAGAAAATTCCTTCCCAACCCAAAATATGGTGATCAGTTAGACCCTGAACATTGCAGCACAGTTGAGAACAGAAGGTGATGGAGTTTTGACATTTGTTATGCTCTTGTATGTGACTAGTTCTAAGCTTCTGTGCTTTGATCTCCTGGGAACACTAGGTGTAGGAGGAATAATGATTTGTGCAGAACATTTTTTTTTATATAATGTTTACTGCAAGGCCTTCCATCTGGTCAGAAGACAGATGTTTTGCTGGCTTTTAAAATAATAAATGGACTAGACAAGCCCCAAAGAAAAAATACAGAAAATTTTAGACCAAAAACATGCAAACTCAGGGGACTTTTTAAAAATTATCTCCACCCACACAGAGAAACATAAAAAGCAGACTCATTTTTCAGAGGGATGAATCCTTGTAAATTCTCACAGATGACAAAGAGACATGTAAGTGCTCCCCTCTTGACAGTGGCTACTTAGGAATATATAGCCAGAACTTTAGAGCCTCAGAGTTTGAAACGTTTGGCCTTCAAGGTTTCCTGAAACCCAAAACACAATTGCATTTTCTGTTAATACCCAGCTCTTGAATAACTCTTCATCAGGAGATCCTAAAGCATTTATTAAGAAGGTCATTCTCCTTATCCCCAGCTCACAGATGGAGAAACTGATGCATAGAGAATGAAAGAGACCTGCCCAAGGTCACCCAACAAGTAACAAGCTGGGAATAAATACAGATCATGAGTGACACTCCAGTGATCTGTGTGTTCTTCAGTAACTCTCAACCTTTCCAGACAACTGGACCCCTCTCAAAAACCTGATTTGTCTTGAGCACCCCCACCCCGAGTTTCACCTCACTTAAAAACAACTTTCTTACACAATCAGAGATAAAAATACAGAAGCATCGCAGAACACCGTTACTGAAAAATGTCTGACTTTCTGATGTTTACCATATAATTTAAAAATAAATCAGTTGGAAGGCATATACTGAGCTTACATTTCTGTGCTTCATCCCTAGAGCCATCTGGCCAAGTCACTAACTGTATGAAAATGTTAGTTTGTACTGACTTTGCTGGCATTTTTTTCTGTAGCCTGTTGTAAAACGAGGCAAATATGTAGATGAGTCACTGTACCCTCTGGAAGACCACTGCGTATTCCCAGGGGTATGCATGCCTGTGGTTGAGAACCACTGTGCTACATGATTCAGTCGTCCTTTCTGGCCTTAAATGCTCTGATTATGAGATGAGGTCCTCATGCAGGTGTATTTCTGCCAGCACAGTTAATGTAGCACAGGGCAGTGGTGAAGCTGTGCCAGCAGAAGAACCCTTTGCTCAATTTGCTCTCTGGCTTTAGTAGATGGCCTTTCTACCACACCTATACCAGCTAAGGCTCTGTAGTGTAGACAAGCCTTAACCAGACAATTTTTAGAGGAACAGTGGAGGACACAGGACTTTTCATCTCCTTCAAACATATAGTACCCCCCAAACTTTTTCACATTATGATTACCCAGCATAGGACTGGCAAGGAGATCCTGGGTCACTGAGTCAATCCACACTAGCATAGGAGAACCCATCATATTGTCATGTTTGTAACTTATCAAGCGCTGCCTTCAAAAGAGTTGGCTGCCTCACCTACCTCTACTGGGAGGCTCTCCTGGAACCTCGTACCTCTGTTGGTTAGAAACCTTGTTCTAACATCCAAGTGAAGTTTATTTACAGCCAGTGTATATCCATTTGTTCTTGTGCCAACCTGGCCTTTAGCTTCACTAGCTCTTCTCCCGCCCCTGATGTATTTATAAAAAGAGCAGCTACTTCCCTGCTCAACCCTATCATTACACTGACGGGGAAAGGTGATTTTAATTTTGCAGCTAAGCTGTGCAGAAATTGTCTCAGGAACAAGCTCCAAGGGTTCTGAATGGGAGTTACTGAATATCATGCTCCTTTGGATTTGAGTATCTGCTGTTATTTTTTATGTCACTTTGATTTGATTATGCCACTAGATGTGATACTAAAGGTAGGTTATTGCTCAGCTAGTTATGATGTGTTTTGCTGCTTTAATAGGAGTCTTGACTATTTGTTTTTCACAAGTCCTTGGCTGTCCTGAGGTCTCTTGGTTTTTATGAGCATTTCACAGCTTATATTATGCAATATTTAAGATGAATGTTTATTAATTTTATCATGATGTTTAGGACCCATTTCAGGAAGATACTTAGGGACATTCCTAATATTAAATATGTCAATAGCTCCTGTGCCTTCTATTCATGTGTTTAAAGACAGACATGTGCTTAAGTATCCTGGTAAATCAACGCATTTATTCTTGTTACAATAACTTCCAAATCTATAAAATAAATTAGCAGGGAACAAGTCCCAGCCCTGTTGTTGTCACAGGAAGTATTTCTTCTCAGTCCACTGGAGGACTGCCAAACCTACATGTTCAAAAATCATGAATGGGTTTCCAGAAATACTGTGGGGTGGTGTGTAGTGTGCAAAGGGTCATGGGAGCTGTCAAAATTGCATGGTGATGGTGTGTACCTTATACTACTCATGAGACTGCTTTTAAAAATCATGAGATTTCACATAAACAATAAATCTGGTATTCTTTTTTATTTGCCTTCTACTTTTGGAGGTTTTTTTGGGGGGAGGGGTCTGCATGTAACTGCTTTCCTCTGGATCTAGGGGGGCTAGAAAATGACTTAGAAAATGTGGAATTCTCATGATTCCAGGAGCTGGTGCTTTAAGAAAAACACCAATTATCATGTGACTCAAGACAAAATAAATGACAGATGGCAGCACTGCAGAGATAGGTGATTTATTCTGGCACATAGCAGCGTTATGTCTGAGCATGCTCATACCCTCAGTTGTATGAGTAAGGGCCGAGCGAAACCTTATGAAAGCCCCTGCTCTGGAGTAAGCTGTTAACAGCGAGCTGCACAAAAGCTTTGAATTATTCTCTTGAGACAATATTGTTCAGTTTCCTCTTTCTCCTTTTAGCCATGTCTAAAGCATTTTCAGTCATTATTAGAAGGGGATAGTTATTATTAGAAGGGTATCAGATGATGTTGCCATAGCTTACACATGGACATGTGGGATTCACTACAGACTCATGCAATTTCAGAGGATTTTCAATATTATTTTTATTGCAGGAAAAGAAAGGGGGGGGGATGTAAAGTACCAGCACAAAGTCATTACAATAATTTTGGCAGAGGTCCCTTTTTCTCAGCTAGTGGCAAGCCAGTGAGGAAATGAAATTTGCTGGTTTGTAGCAACAGACATAACCTTATCAGTAGACTGGGTTTAATCCAAAACTCAGCCCCGTTTGGCTTTGTCTGCCTGAGCATGAAACGATTAGCGTAGCAACCAGACAATTAAAAAGCAAACCCAAGAGTGCTTGATAAATGAAAGGTTTGTGGCTCTGAGCATGTTTCAGAAACTGCTGGTGCTGACACACAGCACTGTCGGCACAAAGATCCCATATAACCCCTGCTAATGCCAATTCCCAATACCACCATGCAAAAGACTGAAACAAAATATTAGCACTGCCATCTGGGTAATGCCAGAGGAGAGTGTCCTTAGAGATGATGGATTGGAGATAGATTTGACTCCACAATCCAAAAATCAAAAACTGCCAGAAAAATGCATCACTGATCAAAAGGAGGACTCATGATAAGGATTTCATTTACAGCTCATGAGGTGGTAATTAGGGTTTAATTAAATACTCACTGATTGCTATCCTTGCATATTTATTGGAGAATGCAGCTTCTAAGATGCAGCATGCAACCTATGAACTGAACCGTGTGACAGGCATGGCTGGTAAAATCTATTTATTTTTATTTATTTTATCTCAGTTTAGCTCAGTGGTTCCCAAACTGTGGTCCGGAGACCCCCAGGTGTCCGTGGACATGTTGCAGGGGGTCCGTGGAGCCTCTCCCTACTGGGGCTGGAATCCAGCTACAGCCCCAATGCTCCTCGCCAGGGCTGTCTTTCCCCTCCCGTGGCCAGATCCTGGCAGGGGGATTGGGCTGTGGCAGCTCCCTGGCAGGGGCAAGGGCAGGAGCCATAGCTGCTGTGGCTCAGCTCCCCAGCAGTGCGGGCCATGGTGGTGGCAGCGCTGCTCACCGGCTGTCCCAGTGGCACTGCGAGAGTGATGTGGGCCAGAGTCTGCCCGCACAGGCCAGATTACATAATCAGCCACGGGGGCCACAACATTTTTTTTTTGTTAAAAAGGGGTCCCCAGCCTGAAAAAGGTTGGGAACCACTGGTTTAGATGATGAAAAAGACACAAGTCTAAGGCTTTTAGCACCCTAAGACATGATTTGATAAAATCCCAGCAGCATTAAATTAATTATTTCAACAGGAACTCCATCAGCTATACCCCTACAGCAACTCCCTTTTGCCCCTCAGTGGTGGTGGGAAGCAAACTCTCAATCTTCTCCCAAAACCCTCTCCAACAAGTGTCCATTGCAGCACAAAGGTCACCATATTCAGGCAATTTCAGATAAAGATGGGGAGCAAATTGCTGAGTCCCAGAGAGTCCTGACAAAGAACATCCTACCAGCCAAGCATCCCTGCTGCTTGTACCAGTGGCAGTTTTGGCATGTGCCCTCAAATACCATGGTCTCAGGCCATTTAGAGTATGTCTACACTGCAAAGGAAATCCACAGTGTCCAGTTTTAGATTCTGGGCTAAAAATAGCACTGTAAATGTTTCTGCTCAGTTTGGTACTTGGACTCTGAAAATTAACTGGGAGGGTCTGGGAGCTGAAATGTATAAAGAATATTTTTAGCTCCTCACTCCTCCCTGCTCCTCATTGAGCCTGAGTCAACTGATCTTTATTCTGGGGCTTGGTGCCATGGTTTTAACTTTGATGTGTAGACATCCTTTTAGTGCTTTATAGATCATGAAGTGAGCTGGGCAAATAACAGATTTTTTTGTTCATTTGCCATTTCAAAAGCTTGGAAAACATGTTTTCAGAGAGACCAAAACCCATGACTTTTCAGCAAATCAGTAAGTTGAGAAAGAAACCACTTCAGTGGAATAAAATGTTTCAGTTCAATTTTAGTCACTTTTAGGTGTTTTTGATGCTTTGCAAATAAAATTGAAAGAAAGGTTGAATGTAAAAATTCTTTTGAACTGAACTGAAAAAATCAAATTGTTTCATTCAGAAAACGTGGACATGGGATGTTTTGGGTTTTTTTCTGTAATTCCCCCCTCCCCCCAACAAACAATTCAGTGAAACCAATCATTCATGAAACATTTTGTGTTGTGTACTTTGTCTCCTGCCTAGATAGAGCTTGACTATTATGGGGGAGCTCAGTCAGTTCTATCCGGTATTAGTAGGATAATAAACTCAGTCTCTATGGCTATCTCTACATTTAGATCAGGGGTTGGCAACCTTTGCCAGCTCAAGTGCCAGCCCTGCCCACCACACCTTCATTGGGTGCCATGGGCAGGACCAAAAGGGGGCAGGGCCAGGCCTCCAGTTTGGGGCCAGGGCCAGCTCCCGCCTTCATTGGAGGGAGGCCTCCAGGTCCTGGTCGGGGCTGCCTCGCTCTCTGTACCCTCTGGGTCCTAGTTGGGGCCGCCTCTTGCCCCCACCAGTGGGTGGCTTCTGGCTTCGGGGTCAGAGCCAGAAGCAGGGAGGTCCAACCCGCCCTACTTCCCTGAAGCCCTGCCCAGCAGGGGGCAGAAGCCGCATGCTGTGGCTTCTTTGTCCCTGCTGGCTGTGCTCCCTAGCTCAGGCTCAGCTCCCAGCCTATTTTTGGCACTGATGCCGGGGGTTACTGACCCCTGACTTAGATTGTTAAATCGAATTAACTTAAATTGAACTAATAAAATTGAACTAATAATCATTAAATCAAATTAAGTTAAATCAAATTAACATTGCTCCAGTGGAAACCCAGATTGAACTAGCATGTCCATGGACAGGACTTGCTAGCTTGATTTCAGAGAGGGGCACCATGGGAGGTGTGGCAACATGGCCCCCAAGAAGGGCCATGCCCCTACCCAATTCATAGAAAGAGGAAGGCACCCTGGGAGGAAGGAGGACAAAAAGTGTTAATTCAAACTAATGGTTAGTTCAAATTAACACAGCTATACTGGATAATGAGTTCAATTTAACCATCGTTTCAAATTTAAGGGAGGTTTTATAATTTCAAAATGACCTTTCCTTATTTCAAATTGAGGGAGGTCCTAATTTTGACCTAAGGAAAGCTAGTGTAGCCATGTAATACTTTGAATCGAACTAATCATCATTAATTGATTTAAAGTGTAAGTGTAGACATAACCTGTAATTCTGTAAACTGTGCCATGGATCTCTCTACCCAGATCCTGGTGTGGACTTGCAGGGACTGTGGCCTTCATTTTCCTGCCATTGATGATCAGGATAGAGAGATGAATCTATGTGATAGGTGCCTTCTGGTGGCATCTCTCAGGAAACAGGTAGGAGAGTTACAGGGGGGAGGTGTCGCGACTCAGGGGTATCCATGCCCTGGAAAAATTCCTTGACAGCGTTCATGAGGAGACATGCAAGGAGGAGGTCCCTATCCCGGTGCCAAGGGCTACTGCCACAGCTCTGGAGACGGATGGGATGCCTATGGCAGAGGAAGGACACTGGCAGCTGGTCACCTCTGGCAGCAGGCCGTGGTCCACGCCTGCTCACATCCCACCACCCATTGTGGTGAGGAACCCGTTATGTGGCACTAGAGACTATGCAGGAGGTAGAGGGGATGCCATCCACCCCAGAGGCTGGGGAGATCACAAGAGGAAACGTAGGGATGTGGTGACTGGGGACTCTCTCCTGAGAGGAACGGAGGCACCCATCTGTCGCCCTGACAAGGCCTCTAGGGAGGTATGTTGCCTGCCAGGTGCCCGTATCTGAGATTTTACGGAGGGATTGTCAAAAATCATCTGCCCCTCGGACTATTACCCCATGCTTCTTATCCATGTGGGTACCAATGATACTGCGAGAGGTGATCCTTGGCAGATCAAATGTGACTACAGGGCTCTGGGAGCGCGGGTGAAGGAATTTGGAGCACAGGTGATGTTCTCCTTGATCCTTCCAGTCAAGGGTAGAGGCCTGAGGAGAGACGGATGCATCCTAAAGGTGAATGCCTGGCTGCGAAGATGGTGTGGTCAGGAGGGATTTGGCTTCCTTGACCATGGAGTCCTGTTTCAGGAAGGAGGATTGATAGGCAGAGATGGCCTTCAATTGTCCAGAAAGGGGAAGAGCATATTTGGACACAGACTGGCTGACCTAGTGAGGAGGGCTTTAAACTAGGTTCAAAGGGGGAAGGAGACCAAAGCCCACAGGTAAGTAACAATGTGGGTGATCGGGGGGAAGGGATGGAACTTGGGCGGTGCTGGGACTGTATCACCAGCAATAAAAGAGAAGGTAGTTGGAACATGGGGGGGGGGAATCAAATAATTGTCTTAAGTGCTCTACTGAAGCCCCAATACGTGAGGAGAGTGGGGGAGGACAACTCCAAGAAAAAATGCAAGGAGGTATATGTAATAGAATTGAAAATCAAAATGACAAAGTAGGGAAATTGGCCTGGTATCTTAGGTGCCTATACACAAATGTGAGGAGCTTGGGAAATAAGCAAGAAGAATTGGTAGTACTAGCACAGACAAGGAACTATATCATTGGAATAATGGAGACGTGGTGGGATAGTCTGCATAACTGGAGCTCTGCCATGGGTATAAACTGTTCAGGAAAGACAGGCAGGGAAGAAGAGGGGGAGGAGTAGCGTTATATGTAGAAGAGCTCTATGACTGCTCAGAGCTCCATTATGGAAGTGGAAGCGTGCCAGTAGAAAGTCTGTGGGTTACATTGAGAGGGGAAAGCAACAAGGGGGATGTTGTGGTGGGTGTCTGCTATAGACCACCAGACCAGAAGCAGGAGGTGGATGAGGTGTTCTATGGACAACTAGCGGAAGCTTCTAGATCACAGGCCCTGGTGCTGATGGGGGACTTCAGTTACCCTGACATCTGCTGGGAGGCCAATACAGCAGTGCATGGGCAATCCAGGAAGTTTTTAGAGAGTGTTGGGGACAACTTTCTAGTACAAATGCTGGAGGAACCAACTAGGGGCTTTGCACTTCTCGACCTGCTGCTCACAAACAGGGAAGAATTGATCAGGGATGTAGAGGTAAATGGCAAGCTAGGCAGTAGTGACCATGACATGGTAGAGTTCAGGATGTTGATAAAAGGAAGGAAGGAAAGAAGCAAAACACAAACCCTGGGCTTCAAAAAAGCAGATTTTGGCTCCCTCAGGGACTGATGGGCAGGATCCCTTGGGAAGCTAATCTGAAGGGGAAAGGAGTCCAAGAGAGTTGGTTATATTTTAAAGAAACTCTGCTAAGGGCACAGGAAGTTGCCATTCCAATTAGGAGAAAGAACAAACATGTGAGGCACCCAGAATGGCTTAGCAGAGAACTCTGCTCTGAGCTTAAACATAAAAATGAAGCTTACAGGAAGTGGAAGCTTGGTCAGATGACCAAGGAGGCATATAAAGATATTGCTAGGGACTGCAGGGATAAAATCAGAAAGGCCAAAGGACAAATGGAGTTGCGGCTAGCAAGGGATGTAAAGGATAACAAGAAGGGGTTCTACAAGTATGTTAATAACAAGAAGAGGATCAGGGATGTTGTAGGTCCCTTACTGAATGGGGGAGGCATCCTTGTGACCGAGGATGAGGGAAAAGCTGAAGTGCTCAATGCATTTTTTTCTTCAGTTTTCACAGGCAGGGTCAGCTCCCAGCCCACTACCATGGGTATGGCAGATTGGAGAGAAGAAGAGAGGCCCTTGGTGATGGAAGGTCAGGTTAGGGACTGCTTAAAGAAGCTGCATGTGCACAAGTCCATGGGGCTGGACGAACTGCATCAAAGGGTGCTAAGGGAATTGGCCGATGAGATAGCAGCACCGCTGGGCATTTTCTTTCAAAACTCATGGAGAACGGGGGAGGTGCCAGAGGTTTGTTAAAAAGCAAATGTAGTGCCTATTTTCAAGAAAGGGAAAAAGGAGGATCTGGGGAAATACAGACTTGTCAGCCTCACCTCAATCCCTGGAAAAATTATGGAGCAGGTTCTCAAAGAATCCATCCTAAAACATTTAGAGGAAAATAAAGTGATCAGGAACAGTCAGCATGGATTCACCAAGGGTAAATCATGCCTGACCCATCTTGTTTCCTTCTATGATCAGATGACTGGTTTTCTGGATGCAGGAAGAACCATTGATGTGATACACCTTGATTTTAGCAAGGTTTTTGATAGAATTCCCCACAGCATTCTCATTGGCAAATTAGGGAATTATGGGTTGGATAGGTGGACCATAGGGTGGATAGAAAACTGGCTAGATCAATGGTTTCAGTGTGTAGGAATCAATGGCTGTGTTCACACAGCCTCCTTATTCCAAAACAACGGAGGTTGTTTTGAAATCAGGTTTCGGCTGTTCACACGACGCACGACTTGTTTCAAAACAACCGTCATCTGAACATGTTGTTTCGAAACAATGGTGAGTCAGTTTGAAATAACTGTTGTCCGGAATTTCTATTTCGATTCTGGCTTTTCTCCTCATTTCGAAGTGACTTTTTTGCTAATTCAAAATAAGTCACTTCGAAATAAGGCGTTATTTTGACACAAGTTGTTTTGGAACCACCGTATCAAAATAACCCCCTGTGTGTGAACACAGCCAGTGGGTCCATGTCCAGTTGGCAACCAGAAACGAGTGGTGTGCCCCAGGGGTTGGTCCCGGGGCTGGTTCTGTTCAACATTTTCATCAATGATCTGGATGATGGAATAGACTGCACTCTCAGTAAGTTTGCGGATGACACCAAGCTGGGGGGAACAGTAGACACATTGGAGGGCAAGGACAGAATTCAGGGAGACCTAGACAAATTGGAACAGTGGGCCAATAGGAATCTCATGAGGTTCAATAAGGACAAGTGTAAAATCCTGCACTTGGGACGGAAAAACCCCATGCACTGCTACAGGCTGGGGAACATTCAGCTAAGTAGCAGCAGTGTAGAAAAAGACCTGGGGGTCATGGTGGATGGGAAGCTGGATATGAGTCAGCAGTGTGCTCTTGCTGCCAAAAAGGCCAATGGCATACTGGGCTGCATCAAACGAAGTGTTACCAGCAGATCAGGGGATGTGATCATTCCCCTCTATTCTGCACTGGTGAGGCCACATCTGGAATACTGTGTTCAGTTTTGGGCTCCCCACTACATGAAGGCCAGGGACGTGCTAGAGAGAGTTCAGCCGAGGGCAACCAAAATGATTAAAGGGCTGGAGCACAAGCCCTATAAGGAAAGACTGGAAGCATTAGGCTTATTTAGTCTGCAGAAGAGAAGATTGAGGGGGGATTTTAAAGCAACCTTCAACTACTTGAAGGGATGCTCCAAGGAGGATGGAGCTTGAGTATTCTCAGTAGTAACGGAGAGCAATGGTCTCAAGTTACTGTTGGGGCGGGTGAGGCTGGATATTAGGAAAAACTTTTTTACTAGGTGAGTGGTGAAGCATTGGAATGAGCTGCCTGGGGAGGTGGTGGAGTCTCCATCTTTGGAGGTGTTTAAGGCCCAGCTGGAGAAAACCATGACTGGGATGGTTTAGTGGGAGTGGTCTTGCCTCTGGCAGGGGGTTGGACTAGATGACCTATGAGGTCCCTTCCAACCCGATGATTCTATGAAGGGAAGTTTAAGTCATGGGAACAGGTAACATTGTAACAGCAAATTTTCTCCCACAAAAGCTCATGCAATAAATAAATTTGTTAGTCTTTAAGTGCCATGGGACTTCTTGTTTGTTTTGCTGGGGTAACTTCATCAACTACTTTCAGGGGTGTTGCTGGTGCCTGGCACATGTGCCCCGAGTCCCGATGCCAGAGCTCTGAGTTCCCAGAGCAGTCCCTTCCTCTTCCAGGCCTGTCCCTGACCAGGCATCTCGGGCTGGGGTGCCTGTGGTGGCGCCTGCCTCTCTCATCCCCGTCCCTGACCCGGGATCCGGGGTCAGGCCACCTGCAGTAGTGCTTTAGTCTCCTGGCCATGTCCTGGCCAGGGATCCAGGCTGCACCACATGCAGAGGTGCCTGCCTCTCCTCGCCATGGACTGAGGCCAGCCTACCTGCGGCAGTGCCAGCCTCTCCTGGCCTGTTTCTCAGTCAGGGATCTGGGACCTGGCTGGCGGTGGCAGGAGCCCGACGCCAGATCGGGTCCGGGTGCCGGATTGTGGCCAGGTAACAGGGCCAGGTGTAATGCAAAAGAATACCCAGGATCTTTTCAAGGGGGAAAAAGGCAATCTGCCGCGTTTATTAAAAGAGATAAAATGAATATCTATCCTAGTACTATATGCACGCACACACACACAAACATACTCACACGTGCGCCCAAACATGCCAGTAGATGTTCTGCAGTTTATAGTTACAGGTCCTGGTTGTGGCTTGAGACCACAGCTTGGATTCATTCCTGGGGGTTGTGGCTCATGGAAGCTGCCTGGCTAGGGAAGCTGGGCATGAGGGAGAGCACGGTCTTTGTCAGGCATGCACTGACGCTGCTTTCTCTTTGATGTTGATGTCGTGCAGAATGTTATTTTCCCAAAGTCTTGTGATCTCACCCAGTCTTTTATACAGTTCTGACTTAAATGGAAGTCTATGAGTGCTGCTGGGTCTATCAGCTAGAGGCACGCCAAACCTCGGACAGATTGGCCTGCCAAAGGCAGGGCAGGGTGGAGTCAGATTTATTTTTGTAGAGTGCCAGGCACGGCTTAGCCTGGGACCCTGAGCTGTACCCTGTAAAGACCCTTCCTTAATCAGGCCTTGGCTGTGCATGTCCCATAATATCCTGTTCCGCTGGCCTTCCATGGGCCCGTGGAGCCAGATCTGGCACTGTGCTGCCGTTGGCATACCGACGCCAGCAGATGGATTTCTCTTTCCTGTGAGGAGGGGATGAGTGCAAGTTGGCTAACACTCAGTTTGGAGGAGAAAGAGGTGACGTTGATGAGTGGGGAAGGAAGAGGCTACAATTGTCCCAGTGAGAGAAAAAAAGTCTGGAAAGACCTGAGGGAATGAAGAGAGAATTCAAAGACAACCTCCATGATGGGAACTTGCATGACCTGGAAGCCAGTAGAGATGTCAACAGTAAGGAAGGTCTTGTCTAATGCCAAGCTCAAGCAAACACAGGTGGATATCTACCCTGCACAAGTGCACTGTGTGCAAAATGACCCTGCTGTTGCACACCAAAAATTCTGTAGTGCACTTCAATGTATCCTGCTTCAAAATGGGACTAGATTAAAGTTCAGTAGAGAACATTTAGCGTGTGGCAGCAGAGGCCACTTAACATGTGGCAGCCTTGTGTGGGATAGTTTCACCTAGTTCATTCCCTGACCAGGGTTTTTGTTTAGCCATGCCCCAAGAAATTAAGGCCCTGAGACAATTCATGAAAAAAGATTAGCTCAATCAATCATAGGGCTGGAAGGGACCTCATGAGATCATCGAGTCCAACCCCCTGGGAATTGAACCGAGGACCTTCTGCATGTTAAGCAGAGGTGCTAGCCACTACTACACTATTTGCAGGGCTGTTGAGGTTTAGTTATACTTAATGTGAAGCAAGAGGAGGAGCTGCAGGAAAGATAGCTGGTGGATCTGGTAGCGGATAAGTCAGCCATAGCTGCTGCTCCTCCCTCTATTAGAAGTTGCCTACAGTCTCAGCCAGATGTCGCTGTATCAAACAAATAGGTCAGCATTACCTCTTGGAACTGTTGCCTCTGGCTCTCAGCAGACTCAGGCAGATGTGGCTGCTTTGATTACACTCAAAGAAGTCCCTCCCCTCTCAGGGTGATTTTCTCACGGGCTCTGTAGATTCAGTCAGACATTGAAGCTTCAGGCACACTCTGTTCACATGTCCATGCTCGCCTTCTTGACTAGAACTAGAATTCATCTGGAAGGAAAGCTGAGATTCTTAGATAAGCCCATGATTCTAGGCTCCAGGGCCCTGGGTATGCATCCCATGTGACTGTATAAGGCCCTGCCAAGGGGAAGCAAACCATGAATATATTTTAAACATCTGTACAATCTGCTGCAAGTGACATCTCATTCTGACATCTTGAGTGGGCAGAGCTTGACCTGTGGGGGAGGCTTATAAAAAGTGCCACTGGGCCTTTTTTCCCCCCATGTATTTATTTATTTATTTTCAAACCAGCCTCCTCTCTCAAAAAGGCCAGCTGACAAAGAACAGGCCTGGAGAGCAGAGCATCTGAGGGCTAGGGGTATGGGGTCAAGGAAGTGCATGTGTGCCTGCAGTGTGTACGTCTGCACAAGGGATGCCTGTTTGCCTGCTGGATAAATGTAGGAGGGTGCATTAATGGTGTGTGTCTGGGGTAGATTTTCACAGCTATGGGCATTGCTGTCTTGTGTCATGCAACACAAAACCAGGCTCAAGAGGATAGTGGCTATACAACAGTCATTAAGTCAGCCAGTTTCCAACTCCAGCTAACAATTCCCTGTAGTAAAGCATGTTGTTTAGTCTCATCTTGACTGAAAGGGGATGTGCAATCTTTTCATTTACATACCTTAATCATTATTTTTCATTATGCAGTTATCTGCCTTCAGGGGAAGTCTGTTTCTGGTCAGACATTTAGTGACCAGTTTATGCCCTGCAGCTTTATAGTTTACATCTTAGTTCATTTTTATTCCTGTTTAATGTAAATGTGGATGCTCCTGCTAGTCACATAATTATCTGTATCATTACCTAACTGGGACCAGCACTTCATAATAGTTTTTTTTTAAGTGACATACAAATATCAAAAGTTTCTGCTTTCAGGAACTCCTTGCCTAAAAGAGCCTGACAGAGTAGGTGCCAAGACTCAATATAGTCCTTAAAGTGAGTCAGGAAATAGGGGAAGAGGGGGAAATGAGATGGAAAAGCTTGTCATTGAAATCCCTAAGCTGGAAAATTTTGGCCCAAAACAGTTGGAAACTGACATGTTTGCATGAGAAGAAAATCTGATTTCAGTGTTTTTTTAAAATATTTTTTAATAAAAATTTGATTTTTTTGAAGAAATCAGACACTTTCCATAAATATTTTCTGAGTTGAATCTGTATGTTGGTGAATAGGTGGGTTCAGAGCTCTGTAACATTTTAAAGCTTAAGGTTTATAGAGGGAGAGGGTGCTAGGAGGCTAGGGCTGAGGAGACAAAGTAACTGGAGCAGAGGGAAAGAAAGATGATCCTGGAAGAATTCAGGGTGGGATGGAGCGTGGTAAAAGAGCAGTGTGGGGGCTGGAGAGAAAGATCATGGAGTAGTCAACTCCGGAGATGAGAAGAGGATGGACTGACTCCTGGACCATGGAGGGGGTATGGGAGGGGCCCATCCCATAGAGACTGACAAATGGGAAGATCTGGGCAATGGCTCTTTTGCTAGTATTAATCCTCTCCCCAATTCTACCTCTTCCCCTCCATAATTATCCCTCACAACCTTCATCCAGATTTTCCACCCTCTTCATACTTCACCCCTTCCCCAAGTCCTACACTCTCAATTTAGCTCTCCCATCATAATCTGTCTGTCTGTCTAGCCCATGGGTTGGAAACCTGTGGCAAGCATGCCAAACATGGCACACATGCCCAGTTTGAGAGGCATGCAGGATGGAGCTGCACCAGTCTGGGCTCCAAGTGCTGTGCCTGCTTCTCCCACCCCACCCTCAGTCAGTAAAGCCTCTCCCACATGGATCCAGTCTACAGAAGATAGCCAGGGTGATGGGAAACATGCAGATACCAGACCTCGCTGCTGATACTGGATCCCACACATCCTCCCCCACTGCTGCCAACAGGTCTGCAGATCACACCCCCTGCCAACAATGAGCCTGAAGACATCCTCTACCCTCTCCCACACCACAGAGACCACTGCTGGTAACAGGTCCCCAGCACTGGGAGAAGGGTGAGGCAGGGGGAGGAGATATAAGGCATGTGCCTTACTAAAGGTTGCTGATCCCTTGTCTGGCCTTTCAATGCTCCTGCTGCCGTGTTATTACAAACCTTATAACTTGCTAGAGCAGTCATTATTTAATCTTTCACTACCTAGTGCAGAGGTCTCAAACTCAAATCTCCTCAAGGGCTATATGAGGACTAGTATGTTAGCCTGAGGGCCGCACCACCGAAACCTTTTCATACAACAATATTGCAAATATCAGTAATGATAGTGTTGTTGCGGGCCACATGAAATAGCTTTAGGGCCCACGTGTTTGAGACTGCTGACCTAGTGGGCGACAGGAAGCAGGCGTAATATTTGCCTACGTGTGCCTTCTTCGCTGGGGACTTGGCTGTTGCAAAGCCCAGACTGTCAGGACTGTCCCTAGGTGGGTGCAGGGCCCTGGGCAAATCGCCCTCTGCCAGGCCCCCACTCACCCCCCCAGGCACTGGGGGGGGCAGGGCTGGCTGACCCATGGGAGGTCCCTGTGCCAACCGCCCATGCCAGGGATCAGGCGAGCTGGCCAAAAGAGGCAGAACAGGAGTGCAGGGTGTGGTTTCTCAGCTGCCCTTAAGCCAGTAGTTGTCAAACATTTTTCCTTGGGACCTAGCTCCAGACCTCTCTGCCATGTGGCAACCCTCCACTGAAAAAAATCAGCCACCACCAGAAAATTTAACAGTGAGCATGGCTGGAGGTGGTGGTGGTTTGGGGGGGGGGGGGGGGAGCAGTCCTGCATGGCTTTCAGCCTTTCTCTTGAAGCTTCTGTTGCATCTCTGAAATCTATACACCTAATTTGAGATCATCTACATGGAACATGCTGAGGGTGATACTACATGCCATACTCCTGTCTCAAATTGGGAAGTATGTCAAGACTCTAAAATTGCATGTAGTAGCCTGGAGTGTGTGTGGGAGCTCCTTGCAAATGTGTTGGCAGTGGTGACTGTGTGGAGAAATGAGATGGAAGTGCTGAGACAGAGGAAGGAGAAGACAGCCAACGCCAGGCTGGAAAGAAAGGTCCTGGAAGATCCTCTCTCCTGCTGAGCCTGTCCAAGTCCCTCCAGGTCCTGCTCCCTTCTCCACCGCCAAACCCCAGGAACTGAAGCAGCCCCTCTGGGTTCCACTTTCACCTCTGCCCTTCATCTGCTCCCAGAGTCTGCAGGAGTTTCCATGAATGTGCAATTGTCCACAATATTGTGATTGAAGGGGTGCTAGCCCTCTCTGCTTGGTCTGGTGACCCCTGGCAGTGTGCATAAGGCAGCAACACAATGGGGCTATCCACTCCCCCCTTCAGATTAGGACCTTGTTATAACTTCTTCCAGCAGATCCATCCCTGAGTTTGATTTTATTCTGTTACTTAGGCTTTCTAATTGTAGGAAAAAGACCATACTTTGTAACACAGGCTCCTACTAGAACAGTTTGCTTTTCTCTTCTCTTTTTAATTATCAATCAAGAAATCTCAGGAGTTTTTATAAAAATTTACAAGTTAAAACTTTTGCTGCAAGCAAGGGAATTCTCAATCCACTGAAAAAAAGAGGCAAGTCCTAATTTGCAAAAATAACTACAATTCCCATATCCCAGAAATGGTGGAATAAGGTTGGCGGTCACAGTTTTTTCTTTTCTTTGTTGGGTCTATTGATAAAAAAACACAAAGGTTGCTTGCCAGTGACCTCAGTCCTCTTCATATGAATGAGAGAAGCCCAAAGAGATACTGACTCTGAGAGGAGGCATAAAGGTTGTTTGAACAACAATTAACACCTCATTGTTAGTCCTAATGACTCACCTTTGTTGCAATGCTGATACAACAGGCTGTATGAACACTGTCTTAAACAACTTTCATACCAAGCTATTCCTCTCTCTGGCCTCACAGTAGACCTGGCCCTGTGCTGCCACTTTTAGCCGGCTCGCCCAGTCCCTGGCATGGGGGTGTGTGTGACCCCACAGGGCCCCCCCAAAGTGCGAGGCCCTGGGCAGCTGCCCTTCTCGCCCTACCTTAGAGACAGCCCTGCAGATTTTCCTTTGCTGGCTCATTTACAAGGGTACATCCATGTCATTTCCTTTCTCCCCACATGACAACAGGTCAAACAGGGTTCCAAAAAGGGTCTTAAGGCAATTGGAATAAAACACACAATTTGATGAGAATTCGTACCTGAGTTAGACCACATATTCCTTTATTTTTCTAGATGAAAATATATGGAAGTGTAGTCCTTATTAATTAAAATATAAATATATATGTTAGTGTTCTAATTAGACTTCATTGGAATTTGTGCAGAAAAACAATTATCTATAGCTATATCTGTCTATATCTACTGGAAAATGCTTGCTTTTCAGCAAAATCTCATTATAAGAACAGCCATACTGGGTCATACCAATGGGTCATCTAACACAGGAACCCAGTGTCTGATAGTGACCATTGCCAGGTGCTTCAGAGGGAATCAGCAGAACAGGTAATTATGAAGTGATCCATCCCATCATCATTCCCAGCTTCTGGCAAACAGTACTCTCTGCCCATCTGGCTAATAGCCATTGATGGACCTATCCTCCATGAATTTATCTAGCTCTTTTATTAACCTCATTATAGTCTTGGCCTTCACAACATCCCCTGACAAGGAATTCCACAGGCTGATTGTAAACTGTGTGAAGAAATACTTCTCTGTGCTCATTTTAAATTTGCTGCCTATTTATTTCATTTGGTCACCCACAAGTTCTTGTGTTCTGAGAAGGAGTAAATAACACTTTCTTATTTACTTTCTGCACACCAGTCATGATTTTATAGACCTCTGTTATGTTCCCCTTACCCATCTCCTTTCCAAACTGAAATGTCCCAGTCTTATTAATTCATATGAAAACTTTTCAATGCCCATAATCATTTTAGCTGCCCCTTTCTGTATCTTTTCCAATTCCAATATATCTTTTTTTTTTGAGATAGGAAGATCAGATCTACATGCAATATTCAAGATGTGGGCATATCATGGATTTATAAAGAGGTGATATGATATTTTCCATTTTATCTTTCCCTTTCCTAGTGATTCCTAACATTCTGTTTGCTTTTTTCTCTGCTGCTGCATACTGAATGGATGTTTTGAGAGAACTATCCACATGACTGTTAGATCTTTCTTGAATGCTAACAGCTAATTGAAACACCATCATTCTATGGGATTATGTTTTCCAATGTGCATTACTTTTCATTTATCAAGGTTTAATTTTGTCTGTCATTTTGTGAAATATGTAATATTTGAGCTGAAAAACAAACACATTTCTGGTTTGGGGCACTGGCTTTTTTTCAATGAATTTTCAAAATTCTCCTTAGGAACAAAAAGTTTCAGTTACTTAACTCCCTCCCCCCAATTTTCCATCAAAAATCAGCATTGAATAAAATATTTCAACCAAGCCTGATTTTAATATAAAAATATAACCTAGGGCTACCTAGGTTATTTTTTTCCACCCAACCATCCCTCTGAGTTTGGAACACTGTTGAAGATGTCAAAAGGATACAGCTCTGAAAACCAAAGAAATTTTCCCATCATGCTTGAGTCACAATGCTCTTCCTACCCAACTGAGGAATCTGCTGATTGGAGCTGAAGTTTCATCTCTGACGTCACAGATGCTTGCTAGTTTTTTGAGTTCAGCTCAGGAACACATTCATCTTCCAGTGCCTCTGCAATATTGGAACATTGGAATACCCTCACCTGTCTCACATAGCTTTTGCTTTTCTCTCTGCTGCTTTTCTGCCTCATTGCATTTGAGCCATCAACTGAGTAATGGTGGCATAGAACGAGAGAGGTGAAATGGCCTTGAAGTAATTACCTTTTCTCTGAACATTGGTGTAAGGCTCCATAGTTGCCTATGGCAGAGGAGGATCTATCTTGACAGACAGATTTGAATTTTTCATTGATAAACCAAATGCCTCCCAAACCAAAATATTTTGGCTGAAAGCTGTTTGGTTTTAGGCTGAATTTTTTCAAAATTTGAATTTTAAATCAAACTTTTCTGTGGAAATTTAGTTTTTTCTTTTTTTCAAAGGAAAAATGGGTTTTGTTTCATTACAGATAATGTACAGGTGAGTGAAAATGACACCTCCTCAAATGAGTTTGTCTGCCCACCACTAACTGGTGGGGGGAGGGGGCAAAAGGAAAAAGTAGCTTACAGAACTAAAACTTCAAGTAGCAGCAAGTTACCCACCTCAGATATTCACTGGTCAGACTGATTGGGGCTCTACCAGAAATGTAATGATCCTTAACGTTTACTTCAAAATTCAACAGGATTGATCCCCCAAAATTCTGGAAGAACAACTTCAGCCTAAAATTCTGCAATGACACATTTCGGTAATCTGGGATGAAGCACACTGACTTGTCATGTGAGAAGCTGTGCATATTAGGATTTGAAACAACTGGATCACCAGAAGTCCCTTTGCTCTCAACAGAACTGAGAGAAAAATTGAAGCTCTTGCAATCTTATTTAATAATATGCAATACAGTAAACAGAAGAAATTATGGGACAAGGTGGGTGAGATAATATCACTTATTAGACCAACTTCCGTTTACTGAATAGACAAGCTTTCACCATTAGAAGTTGGTCCAAAATATTACCTCACTCCCCTTGTTTCTAATATCCTGGAGCTGGCATGGCTACAGCCAGAATATGTAAAGACATGAAGTGCAATGGATAGATGATGTAATGATATGCAGTTCAACAGATAATTAGAGGATGCTGTAATGATACAGAGTGCAATGGACAGCTCCAGCCACATGCCTCTAACAAAGGAACAAACACTCAGTCAGTATTACGGTTTTTTTAAAGTCTTGCATAACTTCCTAGTGAACATCACTTGAAACTCAACTCAAAGGTTAAACTGGTACATCAGCCTGGAGGAGCCAGTTCTTTTAAAGAAAGAACTTTAAAAACAGATTGACAAGCTTGTGAAGTCTTAAAGAAAGTCACACAACTGACAGACAGGATCAGCAGTAGAGTGGCTATTAAAAAAAACAGACAAGAATATCTCTGCATATGCATTGACCCTTTTACACCACCATCAAGCTGCTAAATGCTTCCATTATCTTTTGACAACAATGGAAGAAATCCTGCCACGACTCACAAAAACATTTTCAGCTTTAGATGCCAAAGATGGTTTCCAGCAGGTAACAGCGAACAAAAGAAGCAGCTATTTAATGACTGCAACATCTCATCTTCATATAAACTTTCTAGACCTCCAGCAAGTTCATAACTAACCACTTATCAGCCCAGAGCTCTGTAATGCTCAATCAAAGACAAAGCAGCCTGTTTTGAAGAGACAGGAGCTTTGTTAAATATGCTGACTCTACCACTCTGGCAGAGAACTCCCACAGGCAATTCCATCTGGTCTAAATGCTCCCATGTTCCTTTCTTTTCTCTCTGAAGCAGACAAATATAAATAAGCTGTCAGGCTGTGCCCATCTAGACAGGACATCATACCCCAAACGTTTGATCAAATTGTTCTAAAAGGAGGCATTTTAGCACACGAGTATGTTAGGCTCTTCTAATTTTGATTTCATATAAATCCAAACACTGGGTTGTAATTCAGAGCATGCCAGAAAAGCTGGACATGAACTATCCCCAGGTTTACAAATAGCCAAGAAGAGCTGCCATCTACCTCTGAGAACACTCCATTGCGAAAACACATCCTTGAAATCAAAGATCAGCCCGGAAAAAAAAAAATCCCATATCCCCAATCCCCTCAAACTTCAGGGAAGTTCAGATATGGAAGCTGATCTATAAGATTTGGACCCATCCCTGCTTCAAATGTTAGGGTTGACACAAAGTATTGGCCCAATTTCAAAATGCCTTCATCCACCTCCACACCTTCCATTTGGAAGCTCAAATCAGCAGCTGCGGTCTGTGCTGGGAGCTCGTGTGGGTGGGGAGCAGAGAAACCCTTTGCTAACGGTGTCTGTTGGGGAGGGCCTTCTGTCTTCTTTATAGCCCCTTTGTACCAGAGTAATTGATGTGTAAAGACATCAGCAGGCAATGGTGAGTCAGCCCCACAGCCAGGAGCAGGAGTTGGATGGCCATCTAACATCTTGACAGATGAAAGGAAACATACTGAAGTCAGTCTATTCAATACTGCTAGGCAGTAGTGTTGGAGAAAAGCCCAAGGTATGAGTGGCAGACAGATCCCTCACACCAGATGCAGGTTACTGCACACCACACTTCCTGGCAAGCCTGCAGGTCTCAGTATGGGCTCTCTGATGGCTCTGTATGATGATGGCACCAGCCTTAACCCAGTTTCTTCAGACTGTACCACGTGGGCAGGGTTCTCTCAATATCAGAAGAATGCTGAATTTCTTGAGACCCTGCCTGACTGTGTTGCTCTGTTAGAGCTGAAGGAATGACCTACCTTATTGTGTCCCCAACTGCACCTTGTCTAAGTGGGTTGGTCCCAATAGTGTGGGTGCCATTGGCCAACAAGATTCTGGCTTTTCTGGGGGCATTTCCTTTATCAAGGGGATTCCACTAACCTAGTAGCCAGGGAGCTCCTGAATGGCTAATACGTTGATCAGAAGAAGACAAAATTTAACTGAACTGCTTCAAAGGAAAGCTTCCTAAAATTCAGTTGTACTCTGAGAAGTGACTCTGGATGAATCACATTGGCTATGTGTACACTAGAAAAAATTAGCTCGAATTTGTTAATTCAAACAAATAAGTTTGAGCCTAAGTCGAACTAAACTTGAACTGATTAGTTCAAATTAACAACGTGGACTAATTTGAACTGACATTAGTTTGAATTAGTCCAAGTTGTTAATTCGAACTAACTGTCTTAGTTTGAACTTATTAAGATCAAACTAAGGGTTAATCCTTGTCTACATTGTCTTTAGTTTGAAGTAATGATCGAACTAAGGGCTTAGTTCAAACTAACCGGCAGGGCTTAACTAGTTTGACCTAAGCTTTCATTAGTTTGAATTAAGGAATTCCTTAGTTCGAATTAAGCCTCCTTAATTTGAACTAACTTGCAAGTGCAGACATACCCATTGTACCTACAGACTGGCTACAAACTTTGAATCTGTGTTTCAGACTCCTCATAATTCACGAATCTCAAGGCAAGGTGGGAGAGTGGAGGGGAAGTAATGGCTCTGGCCCCTATAAAGACACATTTCAAAATTTTGCTCCAAGTTCGAGTCACAATAACCCTCAAAGTCAAGGGATGCCTGGATCTAGGCAAGCTCTAATTGTCCCCTCTTGTCTCCAGGGCAGTTTGGCACACTTTACACAGGAAAATATTTCTAACTATCAGCACTGCAAATTCATCCTGGGATCAGAAAACAATAATAATAATTCATAGCACTTATGCAGCACTTTAGAGCTTTCAAACACTGTGCAAACATCTGCCGAGGAATCAAGCTGTGTTATTCCTCATGCCCCATCCCAGTGATAAAGACTCTGAGATTAGAAATGTGCTGACACTTTGTGCTGATGATGACTGAAACTAAGGAGAATCCAGCTCTGGAGCAGTGTCAGTTCATTTGTGCTGACAAGAGTGCAAATGGTTTGCATTAGTCAAGTCAGCAGATATGATTAGGAAACAGACAGGACCCAAATCCAATTACTGTTACACTGGTGTAAATTCAGATTAAGTCAATTGAAATCTGCAGGGTTATTCTAGATTTACACTGACATAACTGGCTCATAAAAAAGCAAACTGATTGAGGAAAGGGGGAGTTTCAATCTCTTAGCCAAAATCTCCTCAGTTACATTGCTGTAAGTCTGCACCCTAGGTTGCTTTAGAATGGTTCTGGATTTATACTTATAGGACCAATCATTTAATTTGTCCCACTTTTCTAAGCCTCCTCATAGTTTGAAGCCTGAACTGGATTCTCATTAATGTTCGGTAGTTTCATCTCCACCAGCACCAAATCATCAGAGTAATGTCCATCAGCGTGCAGTGATGTCCAAAAGCACTAAGCTAACTGGGGTCCCCACAGGGTTAGGTGCTTCACACATAGACAAAAAGGGACAGTGCTTGCCCTGAAGCATTTCTCAGTGCTCAGCTTCCTTTAAGATGAGACAGATAAACAACTGAAGAGCAGGAGACTTAGCAAATGTGCTTGCTCCTGCCATGGACAGAGAGAGGTCAGAGGGGACTGTAGGATAAGATTTCAGGTGAAACAAACTTTCCTTCAAAACGAGAGCCAGCATTCACTCAGAGAACTTGAGGAATTGCCAGAGGGGAGGAAATTAATAGGAAGAGCTGAGTTGTATACTATTCTGTGATCCGATTAACTAAAGTGGTTGTGGCCTGAAGGTCTCTGCTATGCATTGACAGCAGCACAATTAAATGCCTGGATAATTAACAGCCATTAAATGAGTAAATCTTGATGCTGGAAAAATTAGATAGCTCACTGTACCATTGATCCCATCATTTGTTACCTTAAGGCAGGAGTGGCTGTGGCAGGACAGTAACCCTGTGTGTGATGGTTCTTTGCAGCTATGTAAGGAGGAAAAGACCTTAGCATAAAATAAAGGCTCTGAACTTGTGTAGATTTTTCCTGATAAATTCATATTCCCTAAACACTGCTGGGCTATACTGTGAAGCTTACCTTTATGAAAATAAACCTCTTTAAGTGCCTGACAGGGCTATGCTGCAGCCTCTGTGCTTTCATTGCTCATCTCAAATGCTCCCGCACAGTCTATTAAAGTGAGTGAATGATACTGAGAAAAGAGAAATACAACTTAAGTTAATTATTATAATGTGCTTGCTGGTATTCTCAATAGGATGATATGCACACTTTGACTAAGTTTTCCTTGGATAGGAATCATTATTATTTTGCATCTACATAAACGAAGATAAAAACATCCACCTGAATCCTAATAGTGGTGGGAAACTGCATGGTGCATAAAGCTGGTGATGGCTCTTTGGGTCTCATTATTAAAGCCAATCACAGAGCAGCTGTTGAACATAGTCTCTGCCCCCCTGCACTGCAGGTAGAGGATACTGCACTTGTTTTGCAAATGGCCAATTCTGCAACCTGCTGTCATGCAGAGAAGCACTTACACTCCCAGTGGCTGAAGCAAAAATCATCATCCAAGCAGCCTGCAAACAACCGATCTGAATTTTTTTCCCTCCTCAATGGAAAATCTCACCTTTGTTAGTGGGGAAGAAAGCAAAACCCCTGGAATGGAATAATTTTTGCTGAAACCCCAAACTTGTTTAGTTTTTGGCCAAGTTTTTTTCATCATATCAAAGTTGTCCAGTTTGCCACTGGAAGATTAATGACCAATTCTAGCTGGAAACTTTGGACACAGATCTGAACTTGGGCCCATCTCAGTGGATGGCAGCTTTCACTTGCTTTGGGGGTGCAATGGGATTTGAGGTTGTATGGGAAGAAAAGGATTTAGGTCCCTCTTGATTGACCTTTCTGACTGAGCCAGTAAATCAGAGATTGCTATTATATGACTGGAATGAGAGGCCGGATGGAGATGCAGCTTTGGAAGGAGATAAGGATGAAGGGGGTGGGGAGTGAGATGCCCCGATGAGATAGCCTTTCCACCATGGTCCTGTGTTCCAACTTGCCCAACAATATCCATACAGATCTCACCCTTTTATATATGCTTCCGCAATATTCAATCCCATTAACCAGACCACGACCTCAGGTTTTTGCATTTATGACTGAGCTTTTTTCTTTGCAGGAGAGACCCACAATATTAGACACAAACCAGGATGCAGTCTGCATGTTGCAAGGAGACATTGCCCCTTTGCTTCCTGCTTCTTTGCTGCTTTCCCACTCCAGCATTTGTTTAATTTAGCAGCACAAAATCCACATCACTAATAACAGGTTCTGTAGTCATTGGTTACATATAATTTATTCTAGGAAGTGAGACCTGGGGGGAGGTAGCAGAAATAGAGCTCTACGGACTTTATGTAAAATTCAAACAAATCTGAGCAAAGGCATAATTACACAAAACTAGATCCATCCACTTCCTGGATTGTGCATACTTAGAGACTTACACTGTGGTGTGTTATAGCAGTCTCCCAATGATGACAAACTTCAACCCTGGGCATATGTGCAGCCTTATGGAGACTGATAAGACCAAAGACGGAAGAAAAAGTGCATGGAGATCATTGCAAGAATGCTTTTCAAGCTCAGGCTCATACCAAACTGGGGGGAACGGTAGACACCCTAGAGGGCAGGGACAGGATTCAGGGAGACCTAGACAAATTGGAGCAGTGGGCCAAGAGGAATCTCATGAGGTTCAACAAGGATAAGTATAAAATCCTGCACTTGGGACGAAAAAACCCCATGTACTGCTACAGGCTGGGGAGTGATCAGCTAAATAGCAGCACTGGAGAAAAGGACCTGGGAGTCATGGTGGATGGGAAGCTGGATATGAGTCAGCAGTGTGCTCTTGCTGCCAAAAAGGCCAATGGCATACTGGGCTGCATCAGAAGAAGTGTTGCCAGCAGATCAAGGGATGTGATCATTCCCCTCTATTCTGCACTAGTGAGGCCACATCTGGAATACTGTGTCCAGTTTTGGGCTCCCCACTACAAAAAGGACATGGACAAATTAGAGAGAGTCCAGAGGAGGGCAACCAAAATGATCAAAGGGCTGGAGCACAAGCCCTATGAAGAAAGACTGAAGGAACTAGGCTTATTTAGCCTGCAGAAGAGAAGACTGAGGGGGGATTTGATAGCAACCTTCAACTACTTGAAGGGTTGCTCCAAGGAGGAGGGAGCTCGACTGTTCTCGGTAGTAACAGAGGGCAGAACGAGAAGCAATGGTTTCAAGTTACAGCTGGGGCGGTCCAGGCTGGATATTAGGAAAAACTTCCTTATTAGGCGAGTGGTGAAGCATTGGAATAAGCTGCCTAGGGAGGTGGTGGAATCTCCATCTCTGGAGGTGTTCAAGTCCCAGCTGGACAAAACACTGACTGGGATGATCTAATGGGAGCGGTCCTGCTTTTTTTGGCAGGGGGTTGGACTAGATGACCTCGTGGGGTCCCTTCCAACCCTATGATTCTATGATTCATGTCATTTAATCATTCCTGGTGATACAGTTAAGGGTTGGTTTGACCCTGTTTTTCCTTACCTCCCCCCCTTCACGTCTGGGGCCATATTTGATTAGGTCTCGGCCTCCTAGCCACATTTATCATTCTAGGGGAACCATAAAAAAGGTTCTGCCCATTACGGTTCACAATGGTTTTGATAAATGCAGTGTTTTTTGCTTGTTATATGTGCCAAAAAGATCTGGAAATCCATTATTTTAAACTTTAAACTGCCCTGCTGTGGTTTACTTGTTTATCAGACGATGCATAGTCCTAACTCTTATATTCCTACATCTACTTTATGAAAACTATGCAGGCCTGATGCTAGGTGATTAGGATGTCTGCTACCTGGTTAGGTCCAATATTCATTGTAAAGCCTGTTTACAATGCTCTTATGTTTATTTCTGCCGACTTGCATCTTTATAGCTTTAATTGCTCTGATTATCACTTTCTAAAGCATCTGTGCATGACTTAGCACATGCTCTACCATTTAATGATCCTTTCCCTAACATTGGGTCAGGGTTATAGGTCACCGTCATGGTCTTTGCAGTGTTGGTGCATGGCAGAGTTAGCTGGAGAGAGCCTGGAGTTAGTGAGGCAGTGTGTGAGCCAACAGAGCACCCTGCTGCTCAGAGGCAGAAGCACCAAACGAGCCTGGAGACAGGAATAAACAGTGACAGCAGTTTTGCCTGGAGCAGATTAGTGACAGAGCAAGGACTTGGTAAACTATGGGAAGGGGCATGGAGCAAATGGTGAGAAAGAGAGACTCCTGGGGATTTTCCACAAAGACATAGAACTGCAAAAATAGAGAAACCTAGTACAAGAAAACCTGCTTAGGGTCTTGCAGGCTTGTATCATATAGGAATGGGGTCTTATCCCTTTAAATACATTGCTAGTCCTTTAGTAGTGCTCACTGTGCTCTGGATTTTGAGAAAACAGCCAAAAACATTAGAGGAGCAATATATACATGGGTAGGCCTAGTGTGTATTTAGTCAACAGGGTGGTTTGGGAGCCAACGGTGCCCATGTGGTTTCTTAATATTGCTGATAGTTCTATGAAGAGCAACAGACACAAGACTTTTTGAGGTTAGAGGCAGCTTTGTCTTCAGTCACTAGATGTGCTTTGATGAACAGAGGGAGGCGCTGAGGGGGCTGAGGTTTGGATTCCAGCCTCCAGTCACGGAGAGACTTCCCCAAAATACCCCAAACCTCAGCACTTTCAGAGTGATTCTCCTGACTGAGTCAGCACTCAGAAACAGCCTTGAGTCTAGACACAGAATGCAGCACGTTGTTCGTAGTGCAGGAAGAGAGGAGGCTGAATTGTCCCCCTAGCATATATAATGGTCTTAGCCCCTTCATGATGGGTTTTAGAGAGCCAAAGCCATCCAGTTACATATCTGCAATGTGATGTTCAGCTAGTTTGGGCATAACCCAAATCCACACACCGGGGATAGGCCCGCTTCTGTTCTTAGTTCCTGGGTAAGTCTGGGATAGATCCGTTGATTTCAGGAGAGCTTCTGCAGGACATCTGGCCCTATTTCTGGGCTTGCATGCTACAGAGGGGGTTGTCAGTTCCTTGGCACAAGTCTTAAATTGGTGCTCTGCTCTCTTTTAGCTGTAAGAAACAAGGAGTCTAGTGGCACTTTTAAAGACTAACAAATTTATTTATCGCATGAGCTTTCATGAAAGAAAATCCCACTTCATCAGATGTTTGAAGATGTCTTTGAGTATCTGACAGAAGTGGAATTTTCTCCCACAAAAGCTCATATGATAAATAAATTTGTTAGTCTTTAAAAATGTCATTAGAATTCTTGTCAGTTTCCAAAGGGATAGCCGTGTTAGTCTAGTCCAGTAAAAAAACAACAAGCAGTTGTGTGGCACTTTAAGACTAACAGATTTATTTTTTGCATAAAAATATGGAACACTTCACGAATTTGCGTGTCATCCATTCACGCAAATTCACGCAAATTCGTGAAGCGTTCCATATTTTTATGCAAAAAATAAATCTGTTAGTCTTAAAGTGCCACACAACTGCTTGTTGTTTTTATTAGAATTCTTGTTTGTGTGCTGAAATAGATTAACACAGCTACACCCTTTGGAACTTTTTGCAATAGCAAAATGACCACAATAAGAGCAAGATGATGGGAATGGAGGAGGCTCCATCTGGAAGCAACCTGGGCTAGTCACAGCTTCTTCATAATGCAAGCCCTGGAGTCAGCCAAGCAGACTTTTCTGTTGGTTTGTCCTGTTGGAATCACTCACAGGGTGGATGAGGCCCACATGTGCCTCATTAAGAGTCTTCAGTGAAGTCTTATATGTAGAGGGGAGCTATTCTCTGTGAGGAGGCCACCAGGAACAGGGGGAGAAGAATGAGGCTGCAGTGTGTTAGGCCTTGTCTATACTTGCCGTGATGTGTGGAGTTCATGTAGCTACAGGTTGTAGTGAAAGGCAGGCTGTGTCCATAATGTGGCCTGTAGCTAAATGGGGCAGTGAGAGGTTGTAGCTGCAGGGAAAGGCTCTGACAGTGGGACGGCAGTGGAGACAGGCTCCGGTAGCTGGGAGAGGCTCCAACAGTGGGAAGGCAATGGGGAAGATCTCAGGCAGCAGGGATGCTGTGAAACATTCCTCTGCTAAAAATAGGTGTGTAGATGTGGATGGCACTGCTTGGCTACAGAGGGAGATAGGTTGGATGTATACCACCAATTATTCTGGTGCATCCATACTCTGCTCTTCAAAGCCGTGGCTCACTGTCTACATGGCTACATATGCCTGGGTAGTTGGTGGTGCAGCACCTGTTATTCACACATTGCTGTATGTTTAGAAGGCTCCTGAAGGCCTCAGAAGAGTCTGAGACTTCGGGGACCAGAAGATTCTAGCCAGGCAAAGACTTGAATCCTCTCCTGGGAAAAGGGGAGACATGCCAGGACTGAGTTTGAGATTCTAGGAAAACAAGACTCCAGCCAGGTAGGTTGGGAGTGGCCTGCTAAAGCAAAGGATTTAGTTGGACTTTGTACACTTAGGCACATCAAGTTTTTTTCAATTTCCATATTAATAAACCCAGACCCTAAGGTAGGGGGTTTGAACAAAGGGAAGGCTGTGTGGAAGGCTTAAAGAGCTGTGTGAAAACGGAAAATTGAGGACATGGCAGAGGCGCTCTTGGCTGGAAGGAGGTGTGAGAGAGGCAGCAGTCATAGTTGCAGGACTCTTCCCCAGAGTGCATTTGGCAGAGACCACTGCTAGCTGATGCCCTAGTGTTGTGACACTGCTACAACCTATGATTTCCTCTTCTGCCCTGCAGAAGCTTCCATTTGGCTCGGAGAGACAGTGGATCATGGAGGCTCTGTAACAATATATTGTGCCTGTGTCCTGACAGTTTACATTAGGAGCAGGATCCAGAATGATGTAAATCAGGAACACATCATCAGGGGATGCAGGAGAGAACATGGCACAGACTGCCCGAGCAGGGTCTCTTGGAACAAAGGGGAGTCGCAGTGCAGGGGAATGTCTCCAGCACATGACTTAATGAAGGCAGCTCTAGCTGGGTGCAAGGAAAGTGGCAATTCCCCAAGTGAGCCTGAAGAGAGGAGCAGACAGGGTCCTGGTAATTCTGCAAAATATCAGTCAAGTCGTCCTGTGTGGAAGGGAATCCTGAGAAGAGCCACTGAATAGTTCAAAAATAAAAACAAAAAACAAACAAAAAAAAATCAACAAACCAAAGGAAAACCAAAATCATGAAGAAGCCTAATGGTGGAAAATTTTGCTACAGGTGGGTTAAAAACAGCTTCTCAGTGCAAGATGGGATCAGGTAGAAGAGTCAGGGGAGTTGTAAAGCCAGTTACATTTTACATCAGCTTTCACAAAGGAATAACTCATCCTTTAAGAGGAGTTCCTTATTTTGTGCCCACCGTCTCACATTCCATAGCAGAGCAATGGAGAAGCCACTGTGTCCCATATTGCAGTATTGATCCCGGAAAGTATCATATACTGTGGCACAAATGAATGATTCAATACCATGAATAATGCAATGCCCTGTCTGAAGATGCTTTAGCCATCACGTAATATTTTGGCCTGTGCTATACAGGAGATCAGTTCCTATGGTCCTATGGTCCTTTCTGACCTTAAAATCCATGTCTATGAGTTTCTGTCCCTTAAAAAATAGGCTTTGTCTCATCTGCTCTATATTCCTTTGAGACATGGCTGATCTATACAGCTGGTTAGGAAATGATCCCCCAGCTCACCACAGGAGAAAACATGATGAAACTGAACTGGTTGTTAGCTGCTTGTGTTCATAAAAAAAAAAAAAAAATCTCATTTGATCTATTATCCTTTTTTTTTTTATATAGAAAAAATGCTGAAGAGGTTGGGGGATAGGATCTGCTTTGTTCCATGAAAACCCAAAGATTTTTTGACAAAATTGGTCTCTTTTCTTTGCATCCTCCAAAAGAGAGAAACAAACAGTTGAAAAAGCCACTTTCTGCCAGATACAATGATCTCTGAATTGCTAAGAGAGAGTCTGGGAAAAAAAAAGTCCCTGAACTTTTAACCTGCATCAGTTTTGCTGATTTGAAAACCCATTGGAACTTCAGCATAGAACAAATTCTGAGTTGTTTAAATGTGTTTAGGAGAACCAGTTTGAAACTAACCTTGCACAGATTCTGACTGCAGTTCAGTGTAAATGTTTCGTGCTGTGTTACAGCTCCAGACAGCTTTTTAAATCAGTTTATCTGAAGCAAATTTCAAGTCAGTTAAGATTTTGGAGGAAATTTGCAAAGTAAATCTAAGTTCATTGTATATGCTAAAGAAAGTAGCATAACCAATATAATGGCTGTGTCAGGATCTAGAAAAGTATAGTTATCATCTCTAATTACATAGAGTTGGAATGTAGTTGCATGTACCTCAAGTGCTTCTTGGAACACAGAACAACTACATTTCCCATTTGTATTTCCCTTCTGGTCTGGATTTGTTTTCCAGATCCATGAACATTTTCATGCATGCCACATGGCTGTCTGAACACCCACAACTAGAAGGTATAATTGCAAGCCTAAGTCATTGCTTTATCTATATATCAATTATTTTATTATTCAGCCAACTTACATTGTTGCCACCAGAGAGTTAGCTAGCTGAGTTGTGGAAAAACACAATATTTTGTAAATACTAGGATTTGAGCTCAATTTCAACTGCATTTGGACATCTTAGTGTTTGTGAAATCACAATGCTTCAAAGATGGTCTTCAAGATTCAGTAGTATAGTGTTAACTCTTTTGGCCCGAGAAGATAGCCAGTCTTGGGGGCCTTCTGTTTTGGCTGGGAGAAGAAATTGATGATGCTGTTAAGTATTCATCTGGTGCAGCCCTATTTATTTACATAGAACGTACACTATGTCCTTTTTCCCTGAATCCAGGAGGAACAAACAACAGGAGACAGCTTCCAGGCTGTTTCCTACCATGCTTCTCCAGCCAGCAATCTGCCCAGAAGAAACACTGTCTCTTAGATTCATATCAGAGCCATGTCACTTTTGTTTACCTGGCTTTCTTCTGCTTTTTCCTGGCTGGTTTCTGCTGGCTTGTTGCTTCTCACACACACAGACACACAGCTTCAATCCACTCAGTACCCCAGCTTTTGTATTTGTAAATAGCTCCTGTTGTTCTCCCTGAGTTATTTCTTGCCCAGACTTTCCATGCAGCAAGTGTTTTGAGCAGTGGCTTCTACTGTTTCCATTATCTTAGATGGTCAGGGAATTTAATTGCTTCTTCTATTTAGTCAGAATGAAGGGCACCTAGTATGTCAATCATTTAAAGCGAGATCTGTGATTCCCTGTGTTCAAAGACAGATATCTTTCATCATAACAAACTGCATATTTGTAATTCCATGTTCAACTGTGTTATGCAAGGTGGCATTGTGTGTAAAATGCCTTATGCAAACCAACTTCAGCCATACTGGCAGGGCATTAAATTACTTGGTGTGTATAAGCAAGCTCTAAGACCAGTCCATATCTTATCAGAAGAACATGCCTTGGTGTTAGGAGTAAATAAATAACAGAAACAGAAGGAAATCAGCAACAAAGTCTAAAGAGAGATGAGACAAAGCAACAAAAGTTGCAAGGTCACATAAACGTGCTACTCTTCAATGCCCCAGAGAACTTTTCATCTTTCAAAAACTTTCACAAGGGACAGACTGAAAGCAGTGTGTTGCAAGATTTCAAATTACTAACTTCACAAAGAAACTGGAGATATACAGGTATCTTCTTTAATTTATGCTATGAGGAAGCAAGCAGGGCATGCCTTTAAATCCTTTCACTTTTGAAGACATTAACAAAACTGAGTATGAAAGGGTCCGTCCTTTAAATGCACACTTTATATTTCAGAGAAATGTTATTTATAAAAAAAGCATGTTTTCAATAGAGAATTCAAGACATGGGGAGAGGGGAGAATGTTGAATGTCTTACAAGAGCTCTGTATTCACTCTGTGAAAACTGATTTTGGAAAGGCAAAACATAAAAATATCAGATTAGTTATTGGGTTAACAGATAAAAACCTTTCAGAGAAGGTACAGTTAAAAGAGATTTAACCCTAGGCACAGTTGTATCAAAAGCAAAAAGTTGTAAGAGCTGGTGAGATAGCAACACCAAGAGCAACTTGTTAACTTGGAAAAACAAGACACTATCTTAGAAGCTGTTAGAATATGCAGCATGAGTTCTAAAACTCATTGCCATAAGACTCCAGCAGTGTGGACAGAGCAATCCCAGACCATCAGGGACAAATTCCAACCTGCATGCACAAGTCAGGACAAAGTCGTATGTCAAGAGACAATGCATATGCAGTCACAGGGCCACAGTGTAATAATTTCATGAACTATGGCCATTTTGCAGCTGTTTGCTGGACTAAAGCAATCAGGTAGTTTAGTCATATTACAGACAGTCAAGAGCCATTGTTTCTAGGATCTATCACATGTGATGACATAAAGCGCGCCTGGGGAGTGAAACTTAATATTCATGGCTAGACTTTTGACTTTAAAATACACTCTGCAGCTGAGGTCACAGCCATGTCAGAAGAGATTTACAATAACCTTCAATTTAACCCAGAGTTGAAGTTACCTGATGCAGCTCTGACTAACTCAAGAGGGATTCTGAATTGTGTGAGGTCAGTGCACCACAGAAACAACATACAAGCACAAATGGCTCATGTTCAAAATGCCAGGGATCAAAGTCCAACAATCCTCTCAGTTGCACTGTGACAGCCATGATAAACCTACTGAGAAAGATGGAAGAACTTGATTGAATACTGGTTGATGTTGGACTTTTGAAAGGAGAATCGATACAAATAATCTTAAGAGACAATACTGGGTCATATAGTGTGTGTACACCTTGCAGGAATCCTACCCCATTAACTTCAGTGGATTGGAATAATCAAGAAAATCTCTAAGCCAAAAATGTGGTGTCCTCCAGTGATACCACTTATAAAGAAAAATGGAAAACACAAATCTGTGTTGACCTCAAAAGATTAATGAAACAGTTGAGAGAGAAAAATATATCCTCCAAATACTGGAAGACTGGATGTGAAAGGAGCTACAGTATTCTCCATGCAGGATGCCTCAAGAGGATTCTGGTAAATTCTGTTATCCAGTGGAAGTGCTAAAATTACTACATTTATCACAATCTTTGGGAGATTTTGCTTTCAAAGATTACCTTTTGAGATTACAGGTGCACCTGAAATTTTCCAAAGAGAGGTGGCAGAATTAGTAACTAACACAAATGGAGCTGTAGTTGTCATGGGTGATAATCTCATACATGAATCTTTGATGGAAGAACTCAATAAAAGTCTTGATAAAGTCCTAAGACTAATGAATCAGCCTGGACCAGAGCTAAACCAGAAAAATGTTCTCTGCCTAATCCAAATAGAGCTTCTGGAGCAGACAAGAGACAAAGATGGAATCAGTCCCAGCCTTGAGAAAGTAAAAGCAAAAAGTCAGACAAACTTAAACAAGATGCTGAACTAGGATGCAGAAGCTTGCTTGCAACAGATCTGTCCAGCTAGAGAACCATGGAATAATACTACCAGGATATCAAATCCTGCCAATGCCAAGAGGCTCCTTCACTTACTAAGAGACTCTTGCAGAACTACAAAATGGGGAATAACTGGCTTGGTGGCAGTATTGCTGAAAAGGGTCTGGGGGTAGTAATGAATCACAAAGACTATGCCTACACTGGAAATTTACTTTGAATTAAGGAGGCTTAATTCAAACTAAATCAGTCCATCGCCACACTGGCTTTCCTTAGTTTAAACTAGGGAATTCCTTAGTTCAAACTAAGGAGAGCTTAGTTTGAACTTGTAAAACCTGCCTTTAGTTTGAACTAATGGTTAGTTTGAACTTACTAGTTCAAACTAACCCAGTGGAGCCGCGTTAGTTCAAACTAACCACTAGTTTGAACTAAAGGCAGTTTGACCTTCTTCCTCCCAGGGTGCCTTCCTCTTTTTATGGATTGGGTGGGGGCATGGCCCTTCTTGAGTGCCTTATTGCCACACTTGCCATGGTGCCTCCCTCCTAAGCCGAACTAGCAAGTCCTATGCATGGACATGCTAGTTTGATTTCAGTTTCTAGTATGGACATGCTAATTCAAACTAAATTGGTTCAGATTAATCACAATTAGTTCAAATTAATTAAGTCAAACTAACTTAGTTCAAATTAGCATTCTCAAGTATAAACATAGCCAAAGTGATGCTGTTTCAGAGAAGTCTAATATCATTAGGTCCCTTCCAACACTATGATTCTATGGGGTGTATGAACAGGAGCATAAGACATGGGAAGTAATTGTCCTGTGTTACTCATCTCTGGTGGGGCCCCAGATGTAGTACTGTGACCAGTTCTAAGCATCATATTTTAGGAAAGGTGCAGACAAATTGGAGAGAGTCCAGAAGAGAGCATCAAAATGATAAAAGATTTAGAAAATCCAACTCATGAGGAAAGGTTAAAAAATGGACATGTTTAGTCTCTAGATTGTGTATGAGGGCCTATGTTTTACACCCCCTTGCATTTAGTTTCATTCCTTTCTGTAAGTTCACCCATCTTCGAAGCATCTGAGGAAGTGGGATCTTCTCCCACGAAAGCTCATGCAAAAAATAAATCTGTTAGTCTTAAAGTGCCACACAACTGCTTGTTGTTTTTTTACTGGCCTAATAACAGCAGTGCTTTATTTGTGCCAGGGCTGAGCCCTGCTGCCTTTAGGCTTAGCATTTCACAACCCTGGCATCCTGGGCTTGCTACATCAGTTAGAAATGTAAAAAAAAAAAAAGGCTTTAGCTGAAGACCTTGCTAATTGAATAAGCCTCGGAACCTCCTTTACAAATTAAGCACTGGATAACAATCTTCAACTATCTTAAGGGCTGCTGTAAATAGGATGGTGATCAATAGTTTTACATAACCACTGCAGGTGGGATAAGAACTAATGGGCTTAATCTGAAGCAAGGGAGATTTAAGTTAAATATTAGGAAAAATAACCTTTCTAACATCAAATATGGTTAAGGGCTGGAGTAGGCTTCCAAGGCATGCCAGGGAAGGCATGTATTAAGGAATCATTTGACTTCTGTCCAGCTCAGGGATGTTCTGCTGTGCTGAAAAAATAGGACATCTTAAAACAGTTCTCAGGAGGAAACCAGCATCTTTACAGTTATCCTTGTGCAACTGCAGAAAAGGAAAACCATTGGTGCAGAAGAACTGATTTGCAGTGCTGGAAAGCAGGTGTAAAGAGGAGCAGAAGCAGGCAGAAACCCTGGATGGCCATGGAGATGAGAGGAGAGGGATAGAACTGAAGCAGAAGTTTAGGAGGCGGTTGAGGGATGAATGAAAAGCTCATCACAATAGGGTGCAAATTCAGATAACATCTTTCAGGTTCTGGGTTTCTGTCCCTACCACAAAGCACCAGTTTTCACAGGAGCTTATCATTAGAGCTGTGCAGAGAACAGAAACGCTGTCACATGGAGGATTTCAAGAGTTGGATGTTTGCTTTCATTTAGATTAGGAACAAAATATTTGAAAAGACAACTCCAGAAGAAAAAGGGGGTACATGCATACCACATAGGCAGGAGGTAGAATCATAGAATATTAGAGCTGGAAAGGGCCTCAGGAGGTCATCTAGTTCAACCCCATGCTCAAAACAAGATCATCCTTAGCTAAATCATCCCACCCAGGGCTTTGTCAGACCACAACTTAAAAACAAAAATGTCCGAGGATGGGGATTCCATCACCTCTCTAGTTAATTAGTCTAGTCCAGTGCTTCCGACCTTTTTCTCTGCTGTGGCACACCTTGATACCTTTAATTATTTTGAGGCCTATCACCATATAGTCTTCAAATAAACTCATGAATATTCATGAGCCAATCCAGAGCACTTTGAGTAGTTTTTCAAAAAATTCCATGGCACACCTGCTCAGGCATGAGGGCACACCTGTGTGCCATGGCACACTAGTTGGGGAAAAACTGGTCTAGTCTTTCCTGTGCTTCACCACTTTCCGGCTTAACAAAAAAAATAAAAATAAAAAAATAAAAAAATCCTAATATCCAACCTAGACCTCTCCCTCTGCAATTTGAGACCATTGCTCCTAGTTCTGTCATCTGTTACCACTGAGAATAAGATCACTCCATCCTTCCTGAAATCCCCATTCAGGTAGTTAAAGGCTGCTATTTAATCCCTCCACATTCTTCTCTTTTCAGACTAAACAAGCCTAGATCCCTCAGTCATCTCCTCATAACACTTGTGCTCCAGTGCCCTAATCATTTTTGTTGTCCTCCACTGAATTCTCTGCAATTTCTCCACATCCTTTAGCGAAGGGCCAAATCTGGACAGAATACGCCAAATGTGGCCTCACCAGTGCTAAATGGAGGAAGATAATCACATCCCTTAATCTGCTGGCAATTTGCCTTCTAATGCAGCCCAATATGCCCTTAGGCTGCTTGGCAACAAAGGCACACTGCTGACTCATAGCTAGCCTCTTATCCACTGTAACCGCCAGGTCCCTTTCTGTAGAACTGCACCCCAGTCAGTTGGTCCCCAGTCTGTAGCACTGCATGGGATTCTTCTGTCTGAAGTGCAGGACTCTGCACTTCTCCTTGTTGAACTTCATCAGATTTCTTTTGAACTAATCCTTCATTTTCTCTAGGTTAGAGGTGTCAAACTCATTCAATGTGGGGAGCCACATTGGAGGGCAGGACACCTGATGTGGGCCATGTGTCTGCACAGGCTCCTCAATCCTTTCCCCTGCCATGTTCAGAGCAGCATGTTCAGAGCAGCATGGGCTCCTCTTTCCCCTCCCTAACCCCACAGGCTCTCTGACACCTTCCCTTTCCCCTGCCCTGTCGGCTCCCCTTCTCCACATTGATTCCCTGACTCCCTTCTCCTTCTGTGCAGCTCTGAGACCCCCTTTCTTCTTCCTCTTCCCCTTCTCTTTTCACTTCTCCTATGGTTGGTGGCAATCAAAGTCTCACTCACAAGCAGCCTGAGCTCTCTGCTTCCCCACCTCCATCCACTCACTATCAGTCATTCAGCATTATGGCCATTGGTCGGGCTCAGTCCCGGCTGGTCTTTGATTGGCTTGTTACTCACGTGGGCCCCACCACTTTTTCCTTCTCTTGTTTGTGATTCATGTCTTGTGTTGTCAGACTAGCATGCTGACTGACAGTGAACAGTTGGGGGGGGGGTATGGTGGCTCCCTGGGAGCCCAGACTAGCCTGCTGTGACTGCAACTCTGACTAGTTGGCAGACCACAGTAGAACTGAGCTGGGATTGGCTGGAGCACTTCCGTTGTGCCATGAGAGGGATCACATGAGTGAGTCAGAGCATGTGTTTGTGTGTGTGTCGCATGCGCACACCTGGCCCTGCTCTGCCAGCAGCCTGTCTTGGTTGTTCACAGCTGCTGCAGACAGCTCCTAGGCACAGCCCAGGCAGCAGCTTCACGGGCTAAATCAAAATCTTCAAAGTGTCTGACAAAGTGGGATTTTCTCCCGTGAAAGTTCATGCAATAAATACATTTTTTAGTCTTTAAGTGCCACAGGACTTCTTGCTTATTGAGCTGGATCAGGGCCCTTGGCAGGCTGTCAGTTTGACATCCCTGGTTGTCAATTTGACATCCCTGGTCTAGATCATTCTGTATCTTATCTCTGCCATCCACCTTACCTATCATTCCCCCCAGTTTAGTGTCATCTGCAAACTTGTTGCGGGTGCAATCTACAGCATCCCTCCACATCATTAATGAAGATATTGAATAAGACTGCCCAAGCACCAACCCCTGGAGTACTCTGCTTGTTACTTGCTGCCAACTAGACATTGAGCCATTGATCACTACCCACTGAGCCTGATTATCTAGCCAGCTCTCTATCCATTTTATAGTCTGTTCATCTAACCAACCCATACTTCCTTAACATGCTTGTGAGAATATGTGAGAAACTGTATAAAAAGCTTTGCTAAAGTCAAGGTATATCATGTCCACCACTTTCTCCATATCCACAGAGCCAGGCACCTCATCACAGAAGGCAATCAGGTTAGTCGAGTATGACTTGCTCTTTGTGAATCACTGTTGACTCATCCTGATCACCTTCCTCTTTTCCAAGTGCCTCAGAATAGATTTCTTGAGGACCTGTTCCATGTTTTTTCCATAGATTGAAATAAGGCTTACTGGTCTTTAGTTCCATGGATTCTCTTTCTTCCCTTTTTTGAAGATGGGCACTATATTTTACTTTTTCCAGTCATCATAGACCTCCCTCCATCTCCATGAGTTTTCAAAGACAATGGGCAATGGCCTGAAATCAGATCAGCCAAATTCCTTGGTATCATTGGCTGCATTGCTTCCAGCCCCATCGTAGGTATGGGTGGTATGTCAAAAGTTATGTATGTGTGCTGGCAATATGTTCTTGGAATATGCTGAGGCCAAACCATTGCATAGAGTGGATAAACAGCTTTGTCCTAGACAAAGTAATGTGGCTTTGTGGGGTGGGGGGAGGATTTTGTCTGGGCTCATTTTTCAAAGAATACATATCAAGGGTCTTGTGGGCTATAAAATGGAAGAACAGGGACTTTTTTGTTACCTATCACGGAATTACAGAAGATTAGGTTTTGAAGGGACCTCAAGAGGTCATCTAGTCCTACCCCCTGCTCAAAGAAGGACGAACCCCAACTATATCATCCCAGCAACGGATTTGTCAAGCCACGCCTTTAAAACCCCTAAGAATGGAGATTCCATCACCTCTCTAGGTAACCCAGTCCAGTGCTGCACCACCCTCCCAGTGAAAAAGCTTTTCTTAATATTCAATCTAGATCTCCCTCACTTAGGGAACAAAATGGTTGCCTCACTTCCCTGAAGGACTAGAGAGGCAGGTTCACTTTCTGTAAATGCTCAGTTGCAACTTGCTAAAATTCAGTTGCAGTCACTGGAAAGCAGGTTATTTTTGAGTGGTTTGTAACCAGATCTACTGCGCTCTCTCTCTCTCTCTCTCTCTCTCTCTCTCTGTGTGTGTGTGTGTCACTTAAATCAGTGGTTTTCCAACTTGGGTTGGGACCCAGTACTGGGTCACAGATCCTTAGGTACTGGGTTGCGTCACCCCTGCTGCCATCACCAAAAGACTGGAATGCATTGCTCAAAGATATAATTGTTGGGTCATGGGCATAAATGATTTTTTTTAACTGGGTCCCAAGAAAAGAAGTTTGTAAACCACTGACTTAAATTAGCATTCTCCATTATTGAACTTATGCTTAGTTTTACTATAACCCATTGAAGTCACCTGTCATTCCCAGTTGAGCCACAGGGCTGGTGGACACTGCCTTTTTGGAGACAGTGGACTTGATTAATTTTGGTGAGCCTCCAGCAGGAGAAGAACTGGAGAAAGATGGTTCTGGGGAACTCAGAAGTGGAGGTCACGGCAGAGTCTCAGAGACAGCTGTTAAGATGGGCAAACTGGAATGGTGGAGCTTACACACAGCTTTCACTTTTGCTGAGGCAGCTGGGCTGCTTGAGGAGAGCATCACACCTGTCTCTGAACAGAACGTGGACCAGGCTCCAAGCAACAGGGGCCATAGTTACCCTGAATTCTGAAAATGGGGAGGGTCTCGAAGCTTGGGCTCCAGCCTCTACCCAAAATGTCTGCACTGCTATTTTTAGCCTCACAAGCCCAAGCCAGCTCATCTGGGCTCTGAGACACAGCACCACAGCTTTTTCATTACAGTGTAGATATACCTTCAGTATAGATGGATGAGCATTCTGTATCACAGTGAGGCAAACCAGCAAGTTTTATTCATAAGAATATTTGATTAATTTATCCAGCTCTCACGGCAACTCTGCCTCCCTCTACCAGTGTGTCCAGAAATGCCACCCCATAACCCCCAGATATTTTCCCTGCAGATGGGGTGACACATGCCTGCAAAGCTAGTCCAAGCATATCTTGCATTCTTGGATCAGGACCCACCTTTCTGTTCTGTGTTTGTACAGAACCTACCACTTGAGGTCCTGGTCCATGCCTAGGATTCCCAAGCATTATTGGTATACACATAAATAATTAGAATAACAATGAATGCATTAATAACAACATTGCAATCAATGGAGTTCTGGCATTGATTTTAATATGAGCAGGAACAAGCCTCAGAGAAACATTTAAAGAACCAGTTGGTCACATCACTGAGAATGTTTCAAAGGGGCAGTCGTGTTAGTCTAGTTCAGTAAAATAAACAAGGAATCCTGTGGCACTTAAATTTATTTATTGCATGAGCTTTTGTGGGAGAAAAGCCCACTTTTTCAGACACTTTGAAGGATTTTCTCCCACATGATCCGGTATATATATATATAATATATTGGGAGTTTGAGAATTTAAACTGGTTGCTTCTAGCAAATGTACCAAGGAAGGGCTTTATTAGCTGATTTGTGCCAGTTTTTTACACCACTCCATACAGCTGCCTCATCACACTAGAGCAGTGCATAACCTGTGCAGATCAGTGACTCTGGCCCACCATTCAGAGGTCAGTTAGCTTTTTTGAGTCTGTTGTACCTCTGGAATATTTCCTTTGTTTTACTCCACGCAATATTTGGCAATATTTAAATGAAGGTACCATTTCACATTCTTGTGCAGTAATCACAGAAGGCTGACATAAGAGTTATTTTTCCATAGGTCTCTAGGCACTTAGTGAAGGACCATCAGTATAAAGATCATCATTTTACAGAAGGGAAAGTGAGACAAAGAGAGGTGAAATGGCTTGTCTAAGGTCCCCCAGCCAGCCTGTGGCAAATCCAGCAATAAAACTCAAGTTGCCTGAGTTACAGTTCTGTGCTTTGCCCTCTAGACAATGTTTCCTCTGAAGTCATTTCTGATAACTAACAAATGATTCTATACATTTCTTTTGTCCTTTTTCCTTAATTGTCACATATATTACATGCAGAACTGTTATGCCTTTGTTTCCTGTGTACTGTACCTTTATATTACTAAGAGGTCTACTTTCTGCAGAGCCAGGCAGCCAGTTTTGTATTTAGTTCAATGCAGACTGTCAAAAGAAACAAATATACAGTGCTCTCCTGTTATGGAGACTTTTTTTCTTTCTTGCTTATTGTTTTCTTAATCTAAAATAAAAGTCATGTGGAGTTAAAGTACCTGTTCTTTGTGTATGGTGGTGAAATACTGCCTCTAATTAGAATAATAACATAAAGAAACACTCTAAGCTCTGACACTACTAATTATAGGTCCTGCTACTGCAGCAATGAGAATGATATTAATGGCTGGAAGGAGAAAATGTTTGCAGAGATATGTAAAAATGTTATGTGCGCCTCTTTGCCAAGCACTTTGAAGGAGGTTTTTCATAAGTGTTTAAAAATATTCCATGCACATTGGCACAACATGTCACAACACAGCTGAGAAGAAATTATTTTAAATGGCTATTGTAATTAACTATTTATTCGTTATTATTCAATTATTTACACATGGCACATTATTGGAAGTATTGCTGCTTTTGCCTAGGAGGAAGGCTGGTATGTATCATAGTCCCTATGGCTGTGTTAAGACACAGCTGAACTCTTGCACTTCTCTTGGAGTGAGCACAGCATGAGTTGGGTGGCTGGCAGTGCAGTTAGCCCAGAGTGCCCGTGCTGTTCACACTACAAAAGTTTACACCAGTAAAATGTGGTGCCTGGCCATAACTCTCTATTTTATGTGCAATTTACAACAACAACAAAAAGAGAATGTTGCCTGAAGGCTGCACAAATTGGGATGAATTAAGGCAGGACTGAACTTTCATATTTATGGTATACACACCAAGAAATTAGATAAAGACAGAAACAGTCATGCTAGAAAGTTACAACATGGCATGACTTTACGGCTTAGAATGCAGAAGGATAATACACAAGAACCCCAAAATGCAGAGATTGTAAAAACAGGCTGATCCCTAAGACTGAGAGGAACGACTCATCCCACTTTAACTTTAAGCTGGCTCTTCTCCTGCTGTGTCTGGGGCAGAGCCCCCCCTAGCCTGCAGGCAGAACCAAGAATCCACCTGCCCCCCCCCCCAATCTTAAACGAGAGTTTGCTATTGCAACACAATCCTCAGTGCACCATGGGGTCCCACTGGGTAAATTCAGCTCTGGTGTAAGCAGGTGCAGTTCAGTTGACATAGGTGAAGCTGCTTCCACTTAATTTTCTGTTTATCCTGGCCCAGTCTCTTTAATCTCTCCAGAAGGAGGAATCACAGATACTGAAAAATCAGCTGCTATTCCTGCTCTTTTTGGGAGATGCGGAGTTCAAGGCCTATTAGAAACCAGCACATCGGCAGGCTTCCCAGAAATGCCTGAGCAGTGCTAGCCAAAGTTCTATAATGGTGTGAGCCAGCCACTTTTATTCTGCCCCTGTGAGAAAACAAGACAGTGACATATTAGCATTTGAGTCTTCAGCAAAGGATTTATAGCTCCCATTAAAGACATTAATTGTGATTTAGTCATTTAAAAGACCCTGAGATGAGGCTCAGTGATTGATTGGCTGCAATTACCAGGTAGTGATTGGAGCAACACATATTCCCTGTCGGCCCAGGCAGAACCTGTGAGGATGCAAGGGAGGGCAATACTGGGGATGCAGTTTAATGTGCTAGCTGGGTTCCAGAAGGACACACATGACTGGTGTGACTGAATCCCTCACTTAGGCACCCTCTCTGATTTGCAGTGAGAGCAACTGAATCAGTAAACAAGAGAGGGATTCCAGAACCAGAGCATTATGGAACCTCATTAAAAAGGATGAAATGCTGCTCTCATAGTTACATTAGCTTCTCACGCTGGGCTTCTGATAACACTGTTGTATGGATTTTGTTTCTTGATTGACTTCAGTGCATGCATTTCTCTCTCTTTTTCTTTTATGTATATCATTAAAAATCTCACTGGCACAATCTGAATGGTCATTGAGTATCGTCTTTATGGGGTTATAATACTCATGCAGCACTTAAGCCTTGAGCTGAACAAAAGTCAGTTGTCCTGTTCCCTAGGAAATGCCAATATTTTAACTTCTGTGTTTATCACTGAATTGGAATGAAAAGGTGAAATTTCATGAAACAAAAAATTCTGAAAACATTTTTTTCTGAAAATATTTGAGAGTCTATGCCCCAAATTCCTCTTTATGGGCCTGGGTCCCTAACTGGATGTATCTCCAATGATGCTTTGCAGTCATGTGACTCCTATGATGCACTACACCCCTTGATCAGAGGGCAGACTGTGGTGCCACATGCTACACATAGTCCAGGCTAGGAAGTTGCAGAGAACAGGGTCAGGGAGCATCCAAACTACAACTCCAAGGAGGCATCACGACACCACAGTGAGATGCAGTTTAACACTGAAGTGACCTGAAACTTAGTGGTTCCTTGGGTTGGAACAAAACAGAGGGGTTATTAAGGTCTGTGGTGCAAAGGGGTCTGAAAGCCAAGAGACTGTAGATTCTTTACTAGGTTTACTGGCCTCCTGGCTCAGTAGTTTCTTTACTGCCCCAAGAGGGGAAAGGCTATTAAAGTTCTGGCCAGAGTGCTAGAGTTAAAGCAGGGAATACCAGCTCAAGCGCTAAATGGAACTGGCCAAAACAGGGGAAATTAAATCAAACTTGCCATAATACCTACTCAATCATAGAGCTTTGAAAGCAGCTTCAGCCATTCCTGGCCTGCCACTTTAAGCTTTCAGGATGTTCAGGCCTGTGATGACCGGAGCATGTTCCATGTAGGATAGTATTCATAACAACATTTTTTGTCATAGGAAAGCAGGTTGAGGGTAAAAGAAGTCTTAATTTAAGACAATGTAAATTTAAGCCTTATTATTCCCCAGCAATGCACAGACAAGTATGACTTTGAGGGGCTGTTACAACATAACCCAAGCCCTCCTCTCCCTCAAGGATCCTCCAAACTACTCTGCACTCATCAGGGACAATGACTCTAACAGAGATTAAGCTGAAGCTCCAGAGGATAAAGATGAAGGCAAGGGAGCACAGATGTGGAAGTCAAAAGTCAGGGCATGTTCATCTTAACCATAAAAGGGCCTTCACAGCTGTGATATCAAGGCCTTCCTGTAAATAACTAAGACAACCAAACATTGGTGTGACAATAAACAAACCAACCAACTCGAAGCTAGATCTTCTAGGACCTTAGAGGTGAGAAGCAGACTCATGGGCAATGTTGAGAGGCCAACAGCACTGTGTTCAACACTCCCAAGGTGGACACTGTATACCTAAGACACAGATGAGCAGGCCTGCGGTGCCCTGGTCAGTTGCACGTCTGACCTCTGAGGGTGGGATACCACTGTCTCATTGTATCAAATTTATCAGGTGAGAACTGAAGACGGGAGAACTTGAAAAGTTTCGGAGGGTCATTTCAAACATCTTTGATCTGTGGATGGAGGAGATCTCACACTACTGGATTTCCTCTGATGAGATTTTCAAGCCGGGTAGAAGCAAAAGAATAACACAACCTTAGGTGTGTCGAGTCTGACTCTGGAATAGGTGGCCTAGTTTATTTGCTAAATTAAACCTTTACAATGCCCTGAGAAAAATACTGGGTTAGATTCATGTTTGGGGGCTGAAGTTTGCACCTTGATCACCAAGTCTTGGATCTAGCTCCACAAGTTACTGTTCCTGATGTACAGTGGTAGGATCCTCAGTTGTAAACACAGGCACTTGCAGGTGCACACACATTATATATCATGTACAACCTTGGCAGCTGGAGGAACCATAGGGCCAAATTCACTGGGTGCACTGGGCAAATAAGCAGCTGACCCTGCTCCTCACCACTGCTATGGGGCGAGCTCCTTCCTCAGGGCTACTGCTCACAGGCCTACCCAGTCTTTCTCTGCTTCCTGCACCTTTGCATCCCCTAATGCAAGCTGGAGTGGCCAGGCTGGAAGACAGGGGCTATGTTGGCACAAACTGGATGCGCAAGGCACTGGGTTCATCAGCTGCAGTAGAGATAGCTCCACAAGGATTTAGCAGGAGACAAATTTCAGAGTGTAAAGTACCAGAGCACTGCAGATACAGTTTACACCTGTTGAGCCCCTGTCTCCAAGCCTTGTCCCCATTAGCACCCATGTAGGCACCCTGAGTCAGAGTGCCTTTAAGCCAGCCAGGGAGGGCTGCTTTCTCTGCACACCTCCCTTGGGACCCCGAGCTCAGTGGTTCTGAATCACTGTGTTGGGACACATCACTGTGTCATCACACAGAAGTGGTAAGAGAGCTGGGAAATGGCTGGATTTGGCTTGGGTGGGGGAGGGGAACTGGTGTGTCCTGTACGGTTATGATATGCTGCCAAGTGTGTTGTGACCTGAAAAGGTTGAGAACCACTGCCCTAGCTGATTGGAAACCTCTGAGTTTGCAGCCTTTGGTCTAGCAGAGGTCGTTTATCAATTATTTCATTTTGCCTGAAGCTTTTTTGGTAAATTGTACCACCTAGGGGTCTGCAGAAGAATTACACATTTGCATGCCACAAAGCTTGATTTGGGGAGAACTAAAGGAAAGCGAAGGAGGGGAGTTCCAAGGCGGTAATTGTTTTGCTGCGGAGGGGAGACAACCAAGCTTACCTATGGCCTTTCTGGAAAATATGTAGCTCCAAGGCTGAGCTGCAAGTAATTCTGTGACAAAGTGGGGCAATTTTAATTGATCACAAGCCTGTGTATCAGCTGCTGAGTAACAGCATCATCTTCACAAGACTGGCCCTTCTCACTGTCTGGAGCTTCATCTCTTCTGTTAGGGTTTCTATGCAAGGGCAACCCCTTCTGCCAGTGCTACTCTGCTTTCCTTTCTACACTACAGCAGGAGGTAGAGAAGGTCCCTTTAGATGCCAGCGACTGGCTGCTAGTTGGGAACCTCCTGGAGCTGCCTGGTCTCATTTTGAATCTCTGGCTGGAGGAGTCATTGTTTTACACTCAGATTCATTCTCATGTCTCCAAGCTGACAACTTCCTGATATTGCTGGCATACAGCCCTAGCCTGCAGCCTGGGATGATGGGAATTGATCTAAGCAGAGTTGGCAAGACTGATGAAGGAAGGGTGGTTATTCCATATTATACAGGGGAAAACCGAGGCATGAGGAGTTCAAAGGTAAATTTTCCAAAAGTGTCTGAATGATTTAGGGACCTAAATCCCCTTTTCAAAAGTGTCTTTGGCACATACAAGCTTCAATTCCATTGCCTTCCTGTGAGGTCCATGAGGGCCTAAGGGCATTATACACTGCACTGGAAACCATGTTTGTGGACTTGATTTCCCAATTCATGTTTGAGCATTCACAGCGTGTGGTAAGCCTGGATTTATACTTCCCGGACCTGGGTGTCTGAACTGTGCTAATGAGTCCATAGAGCACTACGCAGCCCTTTTGACCTGGGTCTGTGGTTTGAGCTGTGTCCACAGCGCGTAATGACAGGACTTGCACCCAAACCTGAGTGGGACTCAGGCTCTGACCGCCACACTCGATAGGGCCTAAGACTCAGATGCCCAGTGCTTGCTGATCTGAGTCAGACAGGGTGTGTTCACACAGCAGTCTTATTTCGAAACAACAGAGGTTGTTTTGAAATAAGAAAGGCCATGTTCACACGATGCACTATTGTTTCAAAACAACTTAAACCCCATGTGGGGACGAAACAACGTTGTTTCGAAACAATGCCATCTGAACATGTTGTTTTGAAACAATGGTGATTCGTTTCGAAATAACTGTTGTCTGAACATGCTATTTCAATTCCTGCTTTTTTCCTTAATTCGAATTAACAAACTGTTAATTCAAATTAACTTATTTTGAAATAAGGTGTTATTTCGATACAACTTGTATCGAAACAACTTGTATCAAAATATCCCGTGTGTGTGAACATAGCCACAGATTTGTGTGTGGACAGCAGGAAGGGTTGGGCTCAAACTTGTCTCTAAGGCCAGGTTTACAATGTTGCACAGACAAACCCAATGTTACTTTTGATCCTCTGACTTAGGATAGATCTACACAGTAAGCCTGGGGCAGAGTGTTTCCATGTCTGGGTCAACAGACTCAGGTTATGTAGATTGACCCTAAGCCATCTAATTCACTGAGATGTCTTAGCCTTCCTCCCAGCCAAACAATCACACAAAGCAATGGAGCTGGCCCTACCTGTGCCACTATCACACGGATACACAAATGCCAAAGAAAACAAGAACAATTTGCTGTCAGCTGTGGGGTTCAGATGCCTCTGCCAGCAATGAAGTTGTGTCATACAGATGCCCTGCACAACTACTGCAGCAGTCATGCTCAGGGCCTGTGAGTATGTTCACACTGCAAAGAAAAAGTCATAGCACCAGATCAATTGACTCAGGCTCACAGGACTTGGCTTGCTGGGTTACAGATGAGAGTGTCAATGGTCAGGTCTTGGGCTCCAAGACCCTCCCTTGCTCACTGTGTTTCAGGGCCCATGCTTCAACCTGAGTCAGAAAATCTACCCTGCTATTTTTAGCCCTGCAGCCTGAGATCTGGAGTCAGCTGTGGTGGACTAGGCCCTGCAGGTCTTTCTTCCAGTATAGACATATCCACAGGCCCTGAAGCTTGAGTTAAAGCAGAGCTCCCTGAACAAGATAGAGACAGTAGTTCTCAGAGCTAGTTTTGAAGTTTTTGACAAACAGGTTTTCACTGGAACATGCTGATTTGTCAGTCGCAAAAGGGATCAAGTTTAATAAACATCTGACTACTCACTTTTCACACCCTCCCCATCCTGCTGGAAAAGCACCATACCTGTGGCCTGATGCAGTTCATCCAGAAAAAGGTAGAGCTTCCAGTGCCTCAAGCCTTTACAAACACCAGGTACCACACTTTACTGCAGATTTATTATCTCATGAGAACACAGCAGTTTGCATGAGTCAACTGTATATGTTGGTGCTTTGTTTTCTGCTGTCTTCCCCTGCAGCTGTTTAATGGCAAACTGCTCTCTGAGTTACACATGTACGAGAGTGAGTATGAATGATTATTGTTCTGGAAAAGCTTTTTTTATTCAAAAGAGATACCGCTTTAGTGGCATCTATGGAATACTTAATACAGCTCTCCTGACTTTGGCATTCTTGCCTTGTCCCTGCAAGAGGAAAATAATGAAAAACCAATGCACTAAAAGTCCTGGTTCTACACTTACTTATGTTGCTTTTACACCAGCGTATTTGGCATTCTACAGTTTATTGTACTGAGTGATTTCAACACAAATGCTCACAATATGTAAAACTGTAAGTAAAGAACAGAAAATCTAGCATGCTGAGACCTTAATATTCTGACCTTAGCTGTAAATTGTCTACACTAGACAGTTTTACTACGTTAGCTACACCAGAATAGTTAAAGGGGTACAGTTCTGGTAGTGTGGCCATAATTATATCAGTATAAAGGTGCTTCATACCAGCATAGCTATTTCAATATGGGAAAAGGAAAAAGCTATACTGTTATAATTGTGTCAGCATGAGGGGTTTTATCAGTAGAACTATCTTGCCAAAAATGCACCCTCCTACCTAGCCTAGTTATACTAGTATAACTCCCAAGCATAGATCAGGCTGTGGTAAATAATATTGCACCAATAAACAGCAGGCATTCATTGCTTTATGTAGCATGTGATGGGTAATAACATGAAACGACTCCATGCTTGTACAACTAAACGGGCTGTTTATTCAGAGTAGTCTTTGAAGAGGTGCTGCAACCAAAGCTGGCATTCCAACCATGGTCACACAGACTGACTTCTGGGTGGCCCCACCAAACTCTTCCCTCCTGTAATGTGGTCACCTCACCTCCCTCCATGTTCCATGTAGGTTTCTACATTAATGACATACAATTAAATACATCAATGACTTGTAACTACATCCAGAAATGACAAACACTGATGATGTGCTTCTCCCTCTGTTCACTTTCCTATAATTAAACAAACTCTGGCTGAAAGTTAACAATGATCCTTAGCTGTATTTTTATTAGATAGCTCAATAGCAATGCTCTACTTCTCCCAAACACCAAGAGGTGAGGTACAGTGCTGAATATAAAAGAAGTCTATGGTTGCTTGTTTTAAAGAATTATGCAAGTTAGAGGACTTTATCTTTCCTTGCAATGATTCACAATACAGGAAAGAAAAATCCCTCCCCCCAGTTAGTCAGCTGTGATCTATGAGTTTAATAAAGCCAGCAGCGTGCACCTAATTGATATCTTTCGCACCCTCCTGCTGCGCGTAACTGCTGACAACTGATCAGCGGCTGACGTGCAGGCACTAATCATGGGAGATGTATGTGCTAATTGATTAGACGGATTGCTGGACCTGCCTGCAATACCTTGGAGAGACCAGAGTCCATGTGCAGCATGCAGATTGTTCAGAGGCTGGCAAAGCACAGTGAAGTTGCAGTTTAGGGGCCTTTACCCTTCTCATTCTATGATTTTTTCTTGGCTTCATTTTTCTTTACTATTGTTTTGTTTATGGATTTGAGGAAAATCAGAATCAGCATTAACTCATGCCTTAAAGCAGTGGTTTTCAAACTTTTTTTCTCAGGACCCAGTTGAAAAAGAAATCTTTTGTGCCCATGACCCAACAATTACACCACTGAGAAACAGGGTCGTAACTACAATGGGGTGAATGGAACTATGCCTCGGACACCTCAGCGTGGCTCCATTGAGCCACTCTATTAAAGGGTGCTCTCTGTGCCACTCGGTGCAGGCTCCGCGCCTTGTAAGGGGTGTGTTCCAGGTGGAATGTGGCCTCATTACGGCTCTGCTGAGAAATGGATTCTAGTCTGTTGGCGGCAGCAGCAGGCAGTGCCGTGACCCAGTACCTGAGGTCTGCAACCCAGTATTGAGTTCCAGGGGCGTCACTGGTGCCTAGCACAGGGGGCACATGCCCTGAGTCCTGGTGCCAGTGCCCTGAATTGCTGGGGTGCTCCCTGCCAGTCACTGCTCCATCCCTGTCCCCAGCCAGGTATCTGAGGCTGGGCCAGCTGCGACGGTGCCTGCCTCTCCTGGAGCGGATCACCTGCAGCAGCCATGGCCTTGCCCAGCCCCATCCCCAGCCGGGGATTGGGGGCTGGGCTGGCAGCGGTAGGAGCCCACAGCCCTGACTCCCGACTGGGGCCAGGGGGCAGGCATTCGGCCAAGTGGGAGGGGTCTGGGCCCCTGATGTTTCCCTGGGACAATGATGCTCCTGCTGGGTTCCAACCCTAAGTTTGAAAAACACCACCTTAAAGAGGATGACCTAATGGTTAGGTTAGCGCATAGGCTAATGGTAGGACCCATGAGCTCAAACTACACTTAACAACAGATTTCCTTTGTCACCTTGGACAAGTCATTCAGGCTCCTTGAGACATCTTTACCTAATCACATTTCTTTAGGTTACAGCTCTACAAATATTAAATTTTTCAGTTCTCTGGAAATTTTGAAAACTAAACACATTTTGAAAAACATTTTTGTTTTTGAACCAAAAATAAAATGTCTAATAATTTTTCAAGAATTGGAAAAAAAATCATTTTCTGCCAAATGAAACATTTTGTTCAATGTGAAACTCAATGTTCCATTGGAATACTGAGCTTTTTATAAAATTTTGCAGTTGTTTTTCATGAAAATTGAAAGAAAATTTCAAAACGAATAGTCATTTGAACCAAAAAGCTGAAAAGTTTTGACTCTTTCAGCATTTTGTTTTGGTTTTGACATAAATAATTTGGCAAAACCGACACAAATTGGTGAACAGCTTTTTGTGTCACTGAATCAGCAACTTTCACTGAAAAAAAGATTCAAGTGAAAAATTTTGCCCTGATCTACTATCGATTTCTCTTCCCATAGAAGGATTTTGAAGAAAGGAGGGTGTCATTTTTCATTTTCTGGGGTAGATGTGCCATGAACTGTGACATTTGTGAAGACGCAAAGGATTGGCCCAAGTTGGAGGCGAAGAGGTGATGCATTTAGCAAGGCCCTTGCTCTTAGCAAGCAATGAAGAACTTGGGATGCCATGGAAAAGGAAGCAACAGAGGGTGTACAGGTAGTGGAGTGGGCATTCCAGGCTCATTTGCACAGAAGCTTGGAAACTAGTGAGCATGTGTTACACTGGGATTTTAGCAATCATTCTTGCTATTTCGCCATCTAGCATAAGCCTAGCTACTTGTGACATTCTCCTCAATGCTATCTTAGTGGGCTGTTTGCTTAACACAAGTATCACTACTATTTATGGTATAAGGTTCAAAAGGAGCAGTGTCTTAAGTCTAGTTCAGGAAAACAAGCAAGGAGTCATGTGGCACTTAAAGACTAACAAATTTATGTATTGCATGAGCTTTTGGGGAGAAAATCCCACTTCATCTTCAAAGCGTCTGACAAAGAAGGGTTTCTCTCCCATGAAAGCTCATGCAATAAATAAATTTGTTAGTCTTTAAGTACCCCAGGTCTCCTTGATTATTTACAGTAAGGGATTCAACTTGGTTTACGGGTAGCTGGTCGTGTACATATCTGCTTGTTGCTTAAGCACTCTTCCACTAGCAAGCATGTGAAAGATGGATCCTGACCCCAGCCACAGGAGTGCCCCTGGCCCAGGAAAAGACCCAGGGCTTGGGCACTGGGACTCAGGGCTCAAGCCCTGTAAGTGTGCAGCTGCTGCAGTGGAACTGGGGCTCTGGTGCTGGGCCATAGGGGCTTGATCCCTGTAAGCCCGGAGCCAGTGATGCCCCTGCCCAGCCCCCTGTAGGCCTGACCCAGCACTGAGCCTCCTTCTCTTCCAGCATCCACAGCCAGTTCTAATTATGGCAGCCCTGCACACTACAGTAATTCCTAAGTAAGAAAGTGCTTCTGCACTTCAAATGGATGAAGGAGAACCCTTTCACAAATAGGAGCCCAAGACACTGAGTTAACCTTGGGCTCTTATCCAGATTTTAGTATGACCTCTATCCCCATCTTCCACACAAACCTTTTTCTCAGGTTTGGAAGTACAATAAGACAAGGCTAGCTTGTAAGTTGGAAAATGGGAGGGTTACAGTCTGGGCTTCACTTTAACCTGCCTCCTTTGCAGTGAGGATGCCAGGTAAGTACTGATAGTCCTTCAATACCTTCCCATAATCCCACTCCCCACCCTTCACCAAGAGCAGATAGGTGCAGACAGAGAAACATTCACAGAGTAGCTCAGCACAGAGAATGGTGGGTTACTTACCAGTAACCATCCTTCTTCAAGATGGGCTGCTTGGATTCATTCAGAAATAGGTGTTTCCATGCCGGAACACCGGATTGGTTGGAAAACTTTTGCCCTAGCCTGTCAGAAGAGGGCAGGCGGCCCCCCGCACCACCCCATGACTATATATGTGGCTGCCACCTGGCCCTTCCCCAGTTCCTAAGAGTCACCAACTTCAAATGCAGGGATGGGGGGAGGGCTCTGAATGAATCTGAGCAGCCCATCTTGAAGAAAGATGGTTACTGGTAAGTAACCCACTGTTCTTCTCTGAGCGCTGCTTGGATACATTCAGAAATAGGTGACTGCTAGCCATGCTGATGGATGACAGGTGGAGTTGGCTCTTCCACCTTCAGCACAGCATAACTCCCACACAGGTGATTGTCCAACGAACAGGCCTTCAAGGGTCTAAACATTGACCCCTGGACCCTTATCCAATTAAGAGCATCATCAGGATGTAGGACGTACCCAGTGGAAAAATTTTGCTCAGCTTGTCCTAGTATCAAGTGGCATAGGTGGACAGAACGGCCTGAAGTCACCTGACTTGAAGGGGAACAAGTACCCGGTGCTTATGATGAAGGATAATGTCACCAAACACTTCCCTTGAGGGGTAGTCACAAGGGTTGGGTGAAGGTCAGATTATTTGATGTTCCCTGAAGTGGCATGCGCTGGTGGGGACTCTACAGAGGAAAAACCCCATCCCTATATGTCAGGCTGGTAGTGGAAGTGTCAGTGCCATGGAGACCGGGAGGAGAATAGGCTACCTCCCCTTCAGTCAGTGTTGTAAGTCACATGAAGGTCATATAGCTAAGCAGGGTCTGAAGGCCTGCGGTCTCCCCAGCCCTACTGTAGTGGCATCTCAGCCAGAGAACCTTGAATACATGAGGACTCGCATTTGTGGTCTCTTGCAGGGAAGGTGAGTATCAGGAATGGGGGAGAGAGACATCTAGAGACGTACTTCGACCTAGTATGCGGGAACCGCCAGGACAACGATGGCACTGTCCCATATGACAGAGTCACAAGAAGGAGTGACTTGGCCTGGAGAAGCCAAGTGCCTAGTCTATGTTGTGGTGTTAATAAGGGGAGCAGGAGAGGGATGATCTATGGCCTGATAGTAAAGTTTGGGCCTCCACGCGCCATCTGGGGTACCCTGACGGGTCCCTTTGGCGGGGCAACAGAGTTACTATCTTTGCAGTATCAGGAGATGATGTTACTATTACTTATGCCCTGCCTTTCCTTGCCTGGGCCAGTCTGGCAGCTGGTGGACAAACGCAACGTTATTAAGGTCAGGAGGTGCACACAGGAAGGCTACTGCTAGGTGGTGGGCCTACGAGTGTGGTAGGCCTGGGTGCTAGGCCTCACAGTGTGCGAGGCCCACCTGCTCTGGCCTATGTGACCTCCCCCATCAGGGTTATCCCATGGCGGGGCCAAGCCTAGCTTTGGGGCTGAAATGGCTATGCAACTGAATCACAGCTCCTTTGAGAGGGGGCCCAAGTAAGGGCCAGGGAGGGCAGGGGAGAGATAGGCTCCTCTCAAGAGAGGACAGAACGAGAGTATGTCTTTAATGGGCACATATGGATGTCAGCTTTGTAGGAAGCTGGCGGCATCTCTAAGGTGTCCTTATGGATGATGGAAAATTGAGCTCACTGGGAAGGAGGATTCTATCCGAGGTCAGTGAGATCTCCAGTCAGACTGATGGGAAACTCCCGGGCAAATGTAGTGTGAATTCATCACACGTGGAAGGCCCCATAGCAGACAGTCAGGGCAAGGTTATAATATTGGAGGCTGTTTCCAGGGCTAGGAGAGCCCTGGGCCATCATGGAATAGAACCGTGATGCTCGAGGGTGAGGCCTCGGATAATTAGGCCTGAGTAACCATGGCACTAAGCTGCATATCGCAGGCTGAGTGACGCAGGGAGAGGCCAACTAAATGGATGCTGGGAGGTGAAGATTGACCCCAGGGAAGGGTCTCTGTAGGAGTGGTTCACAAACCCTCATGAAAGGAAAGAGAGGGAATCATGAAAATAGTGAGGGGATGAGATTTCCGCACCCATGACCCAATAGTGAGAGCAGAAGTCTGAGCAATTTTGTGGCTATTACTGCATAATCTTCTCTGGGCCATTGAGGCCTGAGGGTCTCCCGTTGGGACCTAGGAGGAAGGACCACCTTAAGAGTAAAGTGGGGAAAAGGGCACATGTTCCTCCCATGAGGGGTAGAGCCCCAAGAGCTGGGATTCTGGGCAAGGGCACAATGTGCCGTCAGTGATCGATGCTCAGAAGTGAGGGCGGGGCGCCTATTCTCCCTGCCCTTGATGGTCCGCAGTTTAAAGAACAGAAATATGGAGCACTTGGTGACATCGTGGCTTTCACCCAGGGACCGGAGGCACTTCTCATGGGGATTGTCCTGTGGAAAGGCCTTGCCGCACAGGGTTTAAACCCCGGCATGGTGGACAAAGTTGGAGCGCGGTGTTCCGGCACGGAAAGGGAGACCTTCTTCACAGGGACTATGTCCACAAATAGGCTCTCCCAGTTGGGCGAGAGGCTCATGCAGAGAACAATAGACAGGCTGCTTGCAAAGCAAGGAATGGGCAGTTCCACATCCGACGTGAAGGTGGAAGAAATGAATCTGGGGAAGGGCTGGGCAGTGGCCACATATAGCCATGGGGTGGTGCGGGGGGGGGGCGGTGGCCACCTGCCCTCTTCTGACAGGCCAGGGCAAAAGTTTTCTGACCAATCCAGCGCTCCGGCACGGAGACACCTATTTCTGAATGCATCCGAGCAGCACTTGAAGAAGAACCAAGGGATAAACCCGCAGACAAATGTAGGAACAACAAGGACATGATAATTCAGGCAGGGCTTTCCAGTGGGAACACTCAAACTCAGGTGTCTGTGACTCAGGCTGAGTTGACCATGAAGTTATACCGAGAGAAAGGAAAGGTATTTGCCCCAGGTCATTGACAACATCGAGGGCTTTTCTTACCACCAGGGGCGTTGCTGGCTGGGGGAGGGACCCAGGGCCAGGGCCAGGCGCCATTGCGGGTGGCTAGGCCTCGCATCCCTGGCTGGGAACGGGGCCAGAAGCGGCCACAGAAGGCCAGGCCCCGCATCCCCAGCCAGGGACGGGGCTACTGCGGCCGCGGGCAGCCGGGCCCCGCATCCGCAGCGGAAGATTGGACCGGAGATCCGGGGCACTGGCACTGGGGTTCGGGACATGTGCCCTGGAGTGCCCAGCACCAGCAATGCCCCTGCCTACCACTGGCCTACCGCTAATGTTAGCCTGCCTCTCATCTTAGCCTGCATTTTCCAAAGCCTGGAAGTGACCCAGCCACAAAGGTAACAGCAGCCACTGCTCCCAGTCCCTGTGCATTGCAAAGATTTCTGAGCAGTGTTCAGTCAGTTTGCAGTCATAGGGGTGCCCAGTAAGACATCAAGTTCTCTGCAGTCAGTGTGTGACCTTTAATGCTACTGCATAAACAAGCAAGTGGTTTGTGCTTCTTTCATCAGAGGACTCCCTATGGTGCACAGAGCTCTGCATCTAACCTGCCCTGCAGCAACTAGTCTTTCATCCTGGCAGTACCAGCATTAAGGCTTCCTTCCACTTCCCAGCCACTGGCAGAATTTCCATAGGGCACTGCCCAGAGATCCCAGGACTGGGACAAGATGAGGGAGGGGCAGCAGCTCAGACAGCAAGATATTAGCAGAGCTGTGTGACGGCCCATGGTAAGATCAGCAGCAGACAGGCAGCTCCTCAAACCTGCGTCAGTCTCTAGTGTCTGGAGTGCATTCAGCCGCTCTGTCACTTATTCACACACAAGTGGCAAAGTGTCACTGGTTTTGTCCTGAGAGGGAGCTGTGGTGAGGCTCCCGCAAGTGACTGTCTGAGAGGTTATGAGTGCCAATCCTGACTCTTCCAGAAGCAGTTATGTATTTCCTGGGGCTTGCTAACCAAAGCCTTATTTATCCCTCCCCAGGGGCGTCGCTGGTGCCTGGCACATGGTGCACATGCCCTGCATTCTGGTGCCAGTGCCCCAAGTGCCTGGGGCAGTGCTCACCTCTCTCAGTCCCATTCCTGACCTAGGGCTGGGCCACCTGCAACCACACCTTTCTGCCCTGTCCACATCCTAGCCAGACAGCCAGGCCAGACTGCCCACAGCGACACCTGCCTCTCCCATCTAGGGACTGAGGCAGGGCCAGGGAGCAGTCCCTGGAGCCTAGGCCCATGCCCCAGGTCTTTCCCTGGGGCAGTGATGTTCCTGTCTTTCCCATGCAGGTGAGGTAACTGCCGTTCATCCACTGGATTTGAGAGGCTGGACAAAGACTCTGCTGGGAACAGGAGCAGGGTCTCCTACTCTGATTCCTGGAGTTTTGTCCATGCTACATTCAGCAGGGTGACCACCATGTGCCTAGATGTCCCCTAGCTAGCTCCAACTGCAACAACACCGAAGCCACAGAAATGTGCACTAGCTACTTGTTTTCTGGGGTAGTGGGCGGGAGGGTGGGAAATGTTCTGTCACAGCCTCACAGCTATTATTGTGCAAGATCCCTAGATCCAAGCTAGTTCAGGTTGGGTGATGTGTGCTGCAAAGACGCCTGAGATTGCCATGGAGACAGACCCACGGAAGGAAAGACCCAGGTTTTCTTCTGGTCTAACAGTGTGGCTCTTTACGGGCTAGATGACTACTTCCCTACTAAGACATGCAGCTAAGCAGTAGATATTACGGTTTCTAGATCCAGAGGACCCAAACCCTGTTCCTGCAGATGTCCCAAACAGGGGTGCCTGTACGCTTAAGCTCATGTTTACACTATGATTGGTACAGTGGTGCTGCAGTGTAGACAGTGACAGAAGGGTTATTTCCATTGATGCAGGTAATCCACCTCCCCTGGTACCCATAGGTAGGTTCATGGAAGAATTCTTCCACCACCATAGCCGTGTCCACACCAGGGGCTAGGTAGACACGTGGGAGGGGAGAATTTTTTCACGCCTCTGAGTGACATTGCTTGGTCAATCTAGATTTTAACTGGAGATCAGGGCTCAGTGGTCGCTCTGCCTGGGGTTGCAGCCAGCTGGTATGTGGTGTGGCCTCCACTCTGGTGGGGCCTTCCAGGGCCTTTGGCTATGGGGGGGCTGCACTGGGGCAGACTGACTGGAGCAGGACTGGGATGGGAGCGCCCTCTGGACCCAGGTCACTCCCCCAGCAATGGCCCACCTGCAGGCTGCCATACTGGGAGGGTGTGGGGACCCGTGGTAGGGGGTGGGGCCACAGACAAGGGGGATCCAGAGGGGGGCACAGCCCAATGCCCTTAAATCAGTTAATCTGACTCTGCCAACAGACTACCCTAGGCCTCCAGGCCCAGAATAGAGCACAGCATCCTAGAGCTAGTTAACAAAGGTTTGTGTCTTCTTTTCTGGGCTGCTTTACCCAGAAGCCCAGATATCCAGGCCAGTTACTCCCATATCTGATGTAAAAGAAATCTGTCATGTGGGACTGAAAGCTGTTAGTTCGAATGCAACAGCTAGTGCATGCTTGGGAAGAAATAAATATGTACATTGGTTTAAACCCCGTTAAACTGATACACAAAACAGCCACCTCACGCTCCTGTTAAATGTAATGCCTTGTCTACCCTACAAATGCTTTGCTGATCTATCTACAGCGGAAGAGCTCCTAGTGTAGACACAGCCTGAGTTGACAGAAGTTTTCCAGCTGGCATAGGAGCGCCAGCTTTCTGGACAACATTAGCTGTGCTGGCAGAAGCACTCTGGGTTTTGGCAACATAGCTTTGTCAGCTGGAGTGTGTGTGGATTTTTTCAGCTCCCCTAAGCCAACACAACTTTCTGGTGTACTGGGGGCCTATAGAACAAAAATGGTCTCCAAGACATAGGCAGAACAAAGGCTACTCAAGAATTCAAAGGTCTTGGGCAGAAAGGGTTTGCCTGGGCCTTATTTGGACCAAGGTGTATGTAAAATTGGTTTGAAGAAATAGACAGATGCAGCAGGAGGGGAGACTCAGCCTAAACAAGCAATTGGGAACAAACACAGAGAAAGTCTTTGAGGAGTACTGGCTGAAAGATGTTGGGGGCCACAGGCAAGGAAACTATTTGCTGTGGTTCTGGTTCCTCCTGTGTTCATAAGAATTAGACTTTGTACGTTCTTTGGAAATAAGCAGGATTGCATCAAAGGTACTAGGCTCCCCCATTATTATCTCCCCTCATCAGGAAGAACCCACAAAGATGCTAAATGTTGGGGTCCTATGGCACTTCTAAAGACTAACACATTTATTTATCGCATGAGTTTTTGTGGGATAAAGTAGGATTTTCTTCCACAAAAGCTCATGAGATAAATAAATTTGTGAGTCTTTAAAAGTGCCACAGGATTTTTTTGTTTGTTTTGCTGAACTAGACTAACACGGCTATCCGTTTGGAACGTGTCTAAATGTTGGATAGCCACTCAAATTGAAAGGGAAAACAATAGACCTATGTTAGGCTCAAGGCCCCTGAGTAACTCGCAAAATAATCTCATCTTGTCAATTTTGTGTTTAGAGGGTGTGTTAATATTTGTTTGAATGGTCAATATTTATCACGTGCCTTTAAAGTAAGACTGTCCATTTCAGAACAAGCTGGGGCAAAGGGAGAATGCATTCAAGACAGAGAACTGGCTGTGAGAAATTTTGCCCGTATCTCTGGAGCTGGCAGGCCCTAGCTGTGTGAACTCCAAACTAGAACATTTGAATAAACTTCTGTCCAGGAAACAACCCTCATTCTCTGCAGTGTAACAGACCAAAGCACCTATTAGGGGACCAGTTGCTTCAGGGTGTTGCTGATGTCAGTAACTCTGTTATAGGTTAGGGGTCTATTACAGGAGTGGGCAGGTGAAGTTCTGTGGCCTGCACTGTGCAGGAAGTCAGACTGGGTGATCATCATGGGCCCTTCTGACTGTACACTCTATGAATCAAATGAGCTTCCAAACGTTTTAGAGGAAGGTCAAGCCAGTCCAACTCAGGAGGGATTTAAAATCAATCCCCTTCAATGGCTATTTTGTGTCCTTTAGATGAGATGAGTTGGAGGCACTTCTCTCATCACAAACTATCTACCACACTTTGTGCCAATGGGCAGACTCCGCAGACAGGTCATGGACGTCAATGGCAGTGGAGGTTGAATGCCCCATTGCCTTCAGAGGATGATTCCACCAGCTGCACATCCTGCTGTCAGGGCAGTGGGAGGAAGAAATTTGTTCTGCTGATTCCCCATCGGCAAACTAAGGGCTTTTTTCACCAACATCCAATTCACCTTGTATTTTTCTTACGATAGAATTTATAGCTACATGCAAATTAGTCTTAACTATGCAAGTAAGTCCACTGGATAATTTGCATAAACATCACAAGCAGAGCAGCACAAAACTTGGCAGCTCTGAGGACTGACAGACATTGACTATGCTGCATAGGGAGCTTAAGGCTGTAAGCTCTTTGCAGCAGGGGCTGTACCTTTCTTCTGTGTTTCTACAGGGGTTGTGGTTCATGATAGGGGCCCCTAGGCATGTAATGTAGTAAGTAGCAACAACAGGAACTTGTGGGTAGGGTTACCAGATACCAAAGCATGGAAAGGAGGACAGGGAAGAACGAAAAGGAGGACATTGGAGGACACATGGAGAAAATGTAGTATTACTGTAATAGTCTTCTGTTTTTAGGGGGGGGTCTGGAACACTTACCCCTAAAAATAGGGTGTTCCAGAGCCTTCCAGCATACTTTAACCCCCATAAGTAAAAAGCCAGACAAAATCATGCATTTTTAAAATGCTTGCTGAATGAAGGACATGAAGGTAAGGAGGACGTGTCCTCCTTTTGCCTGACATCTGGTAACCCTACCTGTGGGTTAGGATTAAAATGCATCATCAGAGCTGTTAGGAGAGGCCTAAATTCAGGTACGCACCATAAATATTTTGCTTGAAAATATCATGCTTGCTGTCTCTTTTGGAAAGGGAGAGGCAGTCTCACTCTGCTTCACTCAAAGTCCACTGCGGACCAACAAACAGCTTGGCCAAAGATCTTGTGTTCTCACATCAATCTTGCAATATCCTAGGAGCATGATACCCTGCGGAAAAAAAGATTCAAGATCTCATATGCTCACTGTATCCCCATCCTTCATTTAGAGAAAGCGCTTAGCACCTCACTTGTGTGACAGCCCAGCTGCGTGGGACAGAGCACTGCAGAGGTGCCACCACCTCTCTGCATGCATCTTGGCTGCGCTCTGCCCTCTGACTTTCCCCAGGGTTCAGAATGCATTACTAGGTCTTCGGAGTGAAGTCAGACTCTGAAGCAGATTAATTAACTAGCCTGGCATCACTACTTTACATCTTCCGCCTCTCTTCTGCTTGTTCTAGTTTCCCAGCTCTATCCTGCAGCACTGTAAATGCTACAGTGGAGCTGATGTGGCTGGAAAGGAAGGAAGAATAGAAACTCTACCCAAGTTCCATCTGACAGATCTACCAGGCAATCTGTACGTTCAACCACTGCAGCCCTGAGTTCCTCTCCTGGCCTGTATGACTTCTTGCAGTTCTCACTCGATAGCCTCTCACTGACGGATTTAATACTTCAAGGCAATTTTGCTTAGAATTTTCTGTTTCATTCTATCACGTACACTCTGCCTCCCCTGCATATCTTATCACTGAGTGTGAGTGCTAGTCCCCCTTCCCCTTACAGCATTATATCAATCAATCAATCAAATCATAGGGCTGGAAGGGACCTTGTGAGATCATCAAGTCCAACCCCCTGAGAATTGAACCCAGGACTTTCTGCATGTTAAGCAGAGGTGCTAGCCAAGGCCTTCAGCCCTGACTGCTTCATGCTGGCTTTTCCTCCCCTTTCCCCTTCAAGATAGGCCTCTCCGGGAAGGAGTGAGGGGGAGAAAAGAAAAGAATGTATTGTTTTGGCCACAAGGGACTATTTTCACAGTTAAATCAGATTATGGTGATTTCCCCCTCCAGGTGGCCAGACTGTTTCAAAATGTTTTCTGTGTTCCCTGTAATTGGATTAGGGCCAGGCCACCTAATGTCACTCCTAGGGAGGAAGCAATCAGTCAGTGCTCACCGCAGGCCAGACCCAAGCATTCCTGGGTTTGGTGAAACTGGGAATCTGGAAGGGAGTTGTGAAATAGCTAGGAATTTGGAAGACAGCTGTGAAATATCTGTTTCTGGACCACAGGTTCCCAGCCAGAGGTGTTTGTCCAAGCATAGCTCTCCCAGGCTTTGGGGACTGGCTTGTCCTGTACACCTGCAAAGACCCCGGCTATACTCTAGCTGTCTGCCTTTCTTCCAAGTCCGCATGCTTGAATCTGCTGTGGAGTTTATGAATCGTTATTATTAGCCACAGGCCTTCCTTCCATACAACTCAATGGCATTTTCTCTGTCTGTGGGGAGCAATGGGAGTGCACACAGAAGGGAGAGAATGGGAACCCTCTTATGGGAGGAATGGACAGTGAGAAACATTGAGAACTCCTGGCAAGAAGAAGATCAAGGGGAGTTGCTGAAATAGAGGGGGAAAAGGAGACTTGGGGAGAACAATGAGTTCAGCCACAGAAACTACATTATCAATTGTTATGAGGATTTATTAAGTAGCACAGAGGTACTTGGGCACCCTGCAAGGGTTGCACAGATTTTTGACTGTTTTTCCCTAATTTAGGAGAGGAAAATTTTTCAAAATCTGGAGAATGTCTCATTGGACAGCAAAATCATTTCCCACCCAGCCCTACTCAGGCACCTTCTTCTGGGATGTGAGCTAGACAGCATCTACAGTGTATTCTTCTAGGGTATGTCTACACTTACAATTTAATTTGAATTAATGAGGAGTAATTCAAAATTAAATTAATGCATGGCTACATTGGCTTTGATTAATTCAAACTAAGGAATTCCTAAATTCAAATTAATGAAAACTTACTTCAAAGTTATAAAACCTCGCTTAACTTTTAAGTAAAGGTTAATTCAAATTTATTAGTTCAAATTAATCCAATATAGCTGTGTTAATTCAAATTAACCATTAATTTGAATTAACACTTTTTGACCTTCTTCCTCCCAGGGTGCCTTCCTCTTCCTATTTATTGGGTGGGGGCATGGCCCTTCTAAGGGGCCATCTTGCCACACCTCCTATGGTGCCTTTTTCCTAAGTCAAACTAGCAAGTACTGTCCATGGACATGCTAGTTTGAATTGGTTTTCCCAGTGTGGCCAAGTTAATTCAAATTAATTTAATACAAACTAATCACTATTGGTTTGAGTTAATTAGTTCAAATTAAGTTAACTCAAACTAAACTTCTTAGTGTAGACATAGCCCTAGCATTTATGCAGCTATGCTGTCAAGCTGAAGTATGAAGCAGTTGCTTATATTGTCTACTGCAGCCTCACAGGCTGGGGTGGCCTGAGCAGGCAGGAGATATTGCAAAACCTCAAGATCATAGAATCATAGGGTTGGAAGGGATCTCATGAGATCATCTAGTTCAACACCCTGCAAAAAGCACGACCACTCCTACTAAATCATCCAACCCAGGGTTCTGTCTAACCAGGCCTTAAATGTTTCCAAAGATGGGGATTCCACCACCTCCCTTGGTAACCCATTCCAATGCATCACCACCCTCCTAGTAAGAAAGTTTTTCCTAATATCCAACCTCAACTGGCCCAGCTGCATCTTGAAACCATTGCTCTTTGTTCTGTCCTCTGTTACAACTGAGAACAGCCTAGCTCCGTCCTCTTTGGAGAACCCCTTCAAATAGTTGAAGGTTGCTATCATATCCCTCCTCAGTCTTCTCTTCTGCAGAAGCCTCGTTTCTTCAGTCTCTCCTTATAAATCATGTGCCCAACGCCCCTAATCATTTTCATTGCCCTCTGCTGCACTCTATCTAATTTGTCAATATCCTTTCTGTAGTGTGGAGCCCAAAACTGGACACAGTATTCCAGATGTGGCCTGACCAGCACTGAATAAAGGGGAATAATCACATCCCTTAATTTTCTGGCAACACTTCTTTGGATGCAGCTCAATACATCATCCAGTTTCCCATCCACCATAACCCCCAAGTCCTTTTCTACAGTGCTGTTACTTAGTTGATTGGTTCCCAACCTGTAGCAGTACCTGGGATTTTTCCATCCTAAGTGCAGGACTTTTCACTTGTCCTTGTTGGACCTCATGAGATTTTTGTTTGGCAATACCAGAATGGGAATTTTACCTGGATGTCACACCAGTCATGAGAGAGTCAAAACTCTAATTTGTCTAGGTCTCCCTGAATCCCATCCCTGCCCTCCAGCATGTTCACCATTCCCCCCAGCTTGGTGTTGCCCACGAAGTTACTAAGCATGCAATCTATCCCATCATCCATATCATTAATGGAGATGTTGAACAGAACCAGTCCCAGGACTGAACCATGGGGCACTCCACTAGTTACTGGCTGCCAACTAGACATTGAGCCCTACCTGCTGAGCCCGATCATCTAGCCAGCTTTCTATTGACCTTATCGTCCATTCATCCAAACCATACTTCCTTAACTTGCTGACAAGAATGTTGTGGAAAACCATATCAAAAGGTTTGCTAAAGTCGAGGTATATCACATTAACGGCTATTCCCGCATCCTCATATCCAGTCATCTCATCAAAGAAGGCAAATCATGTTGGTCAGACATGATTTGCCTTTGGTAAATCCATGCTGACTGGTCCTGATCACTCTATTTTCCTCCAAATGTTCAGAATGGATTCTTTGAGCACCTGCTCTATTATTTTTCCAGGGCCTGAGGTGAGACTGATTGGTCTGTAGTTCCTCAGGTCCTCCTTTTTGATGTGGGACCTCAAAGCTCAGCACTTCAGAAGGTATGTCTACTCTGCATTGTAAACCTGAGTCTGAGAGACCCGGGGTTTCCAAGCCCATTTTTAACTCTCCGCACTGCATTGTAAGCCTAGTTTATAATTCCTGGTCCCAGGTCTCACAACCATGCCAGCAAGTCCACACTTCTGATTCAGGCCTGTGGCTTAAGTGATATCCACACTGCAAAATGACAGGGCTTGGACTCTCATCTGAGCCAGACTCAGCTGTGACCCACCAGGTGCTGAGTCCTTACTGAGCTGAGTCAGACTGATTTGTGTGTGGACAGAAGGGGATGCTTGGGCTCAAACCCAAGCCAAAGCAAGGAATAAGTGTGCGCACACCCATGGAGGCTTCAGACTCACACATCAGCCACTTAAGACAAAACAAATTTTAATTATTTGGATTAGTGGGAGCATTGCCAGTAGATCAAGGAGAGTGATTATTCCCCTCTATTCAGCACTGGTGAGGCCACAGTAATAGTACTGGGTCCAGTTTTTGGGCCCCCAATACAGGAAGGATATAGACAAGCTAGAGAAGATCCAAAAGAGGGCAGCAAAAATTATTAGGGGGCTGGTGCACATGACTTTAGATAGGAGGCTGAAGGAACTAGATTTGTTTAGTCTGCAGAAGAGAAGACTGAGGGGAGATTTGATATAGGGGTATAGCCACTAACACTGGGTTCCCCAATTGGAGATGAGGCCTGTCTCCAGGGCAGCACCCAGCAGCAGTTTGAACTTCAGTGCTGTGACTGCAGGACTGACCTCATCTCATCACCTTCCCCTCCTTCCTCCTCACATGACTCCACTTGCTATCTAGCACCTGGAGTGTCTCTGGCAACTTCTAGTCACATGACCGAAAGCTGCTTTTGCCAGGCTGACCTTGCAGATTCAGCAGCCCGGCCAAAAAATCAGGGGCTGGCTATGACACTGATTTGACAGCAGCCTTTAAATACTAGAAAGAGGGTTCCAGGGAGGATGGAGCTAGGCTGTTCTAAGAGGCAGCAAATAACAAGGAGCAATGGTCTCAGGTTACAGTGGGGGAGATGCGTGTTGGGTATTAGGAAAAACTTTTTCAGTAGAAGGGTGGTGAAGTACTGGAATGGGTTACCTAGGAAGGTGGCAAAATCTCCGTCCTTAGATGTTATTGAAGTGTGGCTTGACAAAGCCCTGGCTGGGATTATTTAGTTGGTTTTGTCCTGCTTTGAGCAGAGAGTGGGACTAGATACCTCCTGAGGGCTCTATTTCTAAGTTATTTACTTGACTGCAAATAAAATCCTGGAGCTGTTCAGGGTGCTGGCACCAGGATAGATCCTCTCTGCCTTCCTTCATCCTAAGCAGCCCCTTCCCTTCCTTAGATGCTCCTCAATTCAGACCCCACCCCTCCAGTGAAATGAGTGAGAAGTGTGAGATCTAAAAGATTCTCTGTGCATCAAAGCCAGTGGTGAAACAACAGTGCCATCAAGAGGCCAGTGAGCTCATTTTTGTTTGTATCTCTTGCAGGAGAGAATTGACTCTCTCATGACTGGTGTGACATCCAGGTAAAATTTCCATTCTGCTATTGCTTTTGCTCTTAGCTGGTATCTTTACTGCCTGAGACTGGGAACATTGCTTCATTGCATCCTTATATTTAGCTTCATTGCTGCTTGTAGTGGTAATAGGAATGAATATGATAATGGCCTGGGGCAATTTATCAGAATGTGATCTTGGCAAGGAGTCATCTAGATTTCTCCATTATGTCACTTTTAACTGAGTCTTCCAGAGGGGTAGCCATGTTAGTCTGTGTATAGCAAAAGCAGCGGGAGTCCTGTGGCATCTTATAGACTAACAGAGTTCTTCAAGCATAAGCTTTCGTGGACTACAACCCACTTTGTCAGAGTTTATGCTCGAAGAACTCTGTTAGTCTATAAGGTGCCACAGGACTCTCACTGCTTTAACTGAGTCTGTAGCCAGCTAAGGGGCTGGTCAACTCTAACAATGGTTTATTTCTCCCCACTCCCCCCCCCACCAAACATGGTTAATAGGACAAATAAAAAACTTTAAATCCAAACAGTTTTTCAATAGAAAATGAGGGTTTGATTAAATCAAACTTTTCACTAACTGTCTGCTTCTCATAGTGGAAAAACTGCTTTTTCATTGAAAAACTGAAAAGCAAAATATTTCAATTCTCAAATGCCACTGCAGTGCCTTTATGTGATTTGTAATTCTTGTGTCTCATGTGTCTATTCTCCTGTATGGATTGGGCTCCCCGGGTGGATTTTATCATTCATGATATACCGCAGTCATGTGACTGTCATAGTGCACCACCTCTCTCAACAAGAGGGGGACCCTGTGCATTATGGAAGATGTAGTCTGACCAGAGAACCCATGCCATACATGAGACTGACAGCATGATGTAAATAAACTACAACTCCCATGAGGCACCAAGGTGACATTTTGAAATTGACATATGGCACTTTTCGGGAAAAAATACTTTGGATTTCAATTTTCTTTTTCAAATTTTGAAATTCTCAGTGGGAAATTTTTTTTTGACCACTGCTAGTTAATGCTTTAATAGTAACCATGGCAGCTAACAACCTGTCTCCCTTGCCAGAGGCATAGGTTAGCACACAGTCGTCTTTCCTGTTACAGGTTTTCAGTGCACAGACAGGAGTCCCTGACCCAGCCTGTGCAACCGTACAGATCATCTTCACTTTCTCCCAGCTCCTCGTAGTGTAGGATCATACCAGACAGATGATGATGCAAACACAGGCAACATTGCAAAGCTAAGTAATCCATAGCAGTGCTCATCTCAGAGTTCAGCTATATTTGTTGTAGTTGGTCAGATGAGGCAGCTGCAGGTTGGTTACAAAGGATTTATTTGACTTTGGAGTGGAACTAGGGTCTAAACTTTGAGATATGCCTCTGGAGCTTAAATGCAAGGTCTCTTCACCTGGAAACAAACCATGGAATCTCCTGAGCATCCTCCAAGACCTTCTTGGCTTTGTCTTGGTTGAAATCATTGCAGGGAAAGCATCTCTCCTGATGTTTCCATTTCCAGGAAATCCTGGAACCAGTTAGTTAAATAAGAGTAACAAGGCTCTGGGGACATGAGCTGATACCTACTGACATCAATGGACCTCTTGCCATTAACTTCTTTAGGTGTTGGATCAGCTGATGCAGAAGCCAAGAGGTCTGAAGGCTTTTAAGCGGAGCTAGATTAACCAGCCTGGGGACCCTGGGCTGCCCCCCCCCCCGCAGGGTACCCCCTACTTAGGCCCCCAGACCCCCAGAATGGAGGCCTGTCACTGGGGGGGGGGAGGTGGAGAGAGCCTGGGGCCAAAGGATGGTCTCAGCTCCAGCCCTGCTCTGATCAGTCTGCCCCCAGGGCCCCGCTGTAAGCCCCCCAGGACCATGGTCCCTGGAAGGCTGCACAAGAGTGGCACTGGCTGTGCAGAGCCAGCTGCCCCACCCCTGTTGCCCTAAAGGCAGCACTGGCCCACCCAAAGCCATCTCTGGGGACAGATTAGCTAGCCTAGGGGCATGGTGGGAGTGCAAAGCCTGGCCTCTGGCTCCCTGCCCTTCCAGCGCCGGCAGGGCACTAGCACTTTCAGCACTCCAAGTCTGCTGGTGGTCACTGGGGCGAGAGGGAGCTGGATAGGTGTCTTTAGGAGCTGCTGCCTGGGGCCCACTTTTTGGCCAGCGCCTGGGGCTTCAGCCCCTAGCTCCTGTGATAATTTGGCCCTGCTTTTAAGAATGAAGTTGCTGAGCTGCTTTCAAAAGTATCAGTTGCTTATTAAAATCAACCACTGGTGAGTTGAAAAGTAGTGAATGTGGCACCTGAATAGTACAGGATGTTAGGGATGACCCTGTGGGAATTATAGTCCAGTGGGTTTTCCTGCAGTAGCCATTTAACTGACTGAAACAATAATTAAAAGAGAAGTATCAAACACTGAGAGGCGTATGATATAAGGAAAAATCTGCAGAGCTTCTGCATCACTAATGCATTACAGTTCTTTGAACATGTCAGCAAAATAGTGCTGAGAAGAGACTGCTTGGCATCATGCATTTGGACTTTCAAAAAGCCTTTGACAGAATAACAAAGAAGAGGCTCACAAGAGAAACTAACAAGGCCTGCCATTTTCTTTCTTAAATCTTCTGGAAGAGAGGGTGCTAGAACTGGCAGATGACAAAATTATTTATGTTGGACAGGTATTGATAAGACTGAGGAGCTGTGGGGTTTTTAATGGAATGCCAGACCATTTGGGCCATTAGTCAAATCTAGTCTGATAACTCCCCTATTCCTTAACCATTTTGGCTGGGATTTTCAAAGGAGACCAGCTGAGTTACACACCCAAGTCCTATTGAAATTCAGTGGCTATAAAGCCAGGAGCTTCATGCACCTAATCTCCTCTACAGGCTTTGCTCCCCAACTAGACTTTATCTCCCCTGATGCACAAGTCTTCTCTCTTAGCAAGTGCAGGTCATGTATCAAGACAGCAATAGGGCAGCAGCGAATCATGGGAGATGTAGTTTGGCTGGGAAGTCTGACCCTTTATGGAGAACTAGAGCATGAACTGCTTGAGGCCTTTCAGAATAAAAATATTACGATTTTTGACCAAAAAACAAGATGGGAGGGGGGGATTCCCAAGCATTTAGATTTTTAAAATTTGCAATTTTCTGTGGAAAACAGATCACAAACCCAATTTTCAATGGAAAAGAACTTTGGAAGGAAAATTTTCCACCATATTTTAATGTAGCCCTGCTTGATACATACAGGACATGGTGATTTCCAAATATCCAAGTCAGTTCAAAGTATGATGCTTTCCCCAGTGGCAGGCTGGTTTTACACCTTGTGCCCACATATGAATAGCCAACAGATTCCCTTCTGTTTTTCAGTCTCATAAGCTCTGCTTTTTTTTGCTTCCAACCTTGGAAATATACTGCAGAATGAAGTAGTGGATCAGGAGCTACATGCCAAATATGTGGAAAACCAGATCAGAACACAAGACACATTTAGCAGCTCTTAAAACACTGAATAAATTCTATTCAATTCCAAAACTCCATCCATAGGTGTTGGAAAGCATTTGAGAAGCTATTAAGTGGTACTGATTTCACATATCAAAACCCAAGGATGCTTACAGCAGTCTTAAGATGCCACGTATTTATTCTCAGCTTTGATCAGCCTAAGTGAACATTGCTTTTAACAACTACAGTGTTACAGGAATCCTTCAAAATTGCATGTACATAAAAGAGGCAGATAAGTCCCTTCAGAAATACAGCCAACAGTTTCTTCTCTTCTCTCTACATCTGTCTTCTTTCCTCCACAGTATCTATCAACCTGTCATCTCTACTTTAAGTCTATCATCTTCTAACATGCCTATCAATTGGCATCAAAGGACCAAGTTCCTTACTCAGGCTTTCCAACACACGCATTGCAATGAGCCAGAAAGCTTTCTCCAGGAGGAAAGGCACAGTGTAGGGAGGATGCAAAGCTGACTGGTGCTACATAGCAGTCAACACTACTACCAGTCAGCAAGTGACACTGGATCTTCTTTCATACCCACCAAAGTGAGCCAGGTTCTGATGTTCTGACACCCTACAGGACCAACAAGCAGCCACAGTCAGTTGCTTTAATGCTGAAATAAAGCTGATTCTCCTTCGAGCGCTGCTCGGTTGTATTCAGTAATAGATGTCTCCATGCCGGAGTGCTGGATTGGTCGGAAAAACTTGTCCTAGCCTGTCAGAAGAGAGGAGGCGGCCACCGCCCCTCATGCCACCCATGGCTATATATATGGCTGCCTCCCTGCTCCCTCATCAGTTTCATTTCTTCCGCCTTGCACGTTGGATCTGGAACAGCCACTCCTTGCAATCGCAAGCAGCGTGTCTCTTTGCCTTCAATACGCTGTCCGGAGGGGTACATCTCTTTGTGGATTAACTCCACCACGAGAGCCCCAACACCAGACCGGAACATCACATTAATGATGCTGGGGTTTAAACCCTGTGCCGAGTGCGGCAAGGCCTTCCCCCAGGACGACCCCCACGGGAAGTGCCTCAGGTGCCTGGGCAAAGACCACATGGTCTCAGCGTGTTCCATCTGTCTCTCCTTTAAACCTCGAATGATTAAGGAGAGGGAACAGCGACGCCATGCCCTAGCCTCAGAGGAGACTCAGCACCCTTCACCTGAGGCTTTGGGTTCGAGCCCGGCACCGAGACCCAGCTCAGCACCAGAGCCTTTGCGGCACCGTGCCACCGGTGGCCCCTGCCGCCGCTGCATCACGTCGGTGCCGACTCCAGCACCGCAGCGCCTACCCGGTGCCTCGGCACCTTGACACCGTTTGAGGTCGCCATCAGTCAGCCAGGCGCCATCGGCGATGGGCTCTGCTCAGCACCGCGCCATATCATCTCTGGTGCCAATGACATGATACAGCCTGGCCTCACTGGTGCAGACCTCACCCCGGCACTGGCTGACTCCACCCTCAGCACCACAGAGCCCGGTACCGAAAGAAGGGGAATTTTCCCACCCGAGCAGTCCTCCCTCCCCTAGCAAGGACTTGCCTGCAACTCATGTGGAGTCGCTTCTCGTCCCACCTACCTCTGAAGTGGTGGAGGCAGCATGAGCCCTGCTGCTCCTCCCAACTCCCCCTGCCCCATTTCCAATCAGAAGGGGCAAACAGGCCTTCATTTTGAAGGCCTGGGTTCATCCGGGATGCTCACCCTTGCCGTCCAGCCCCCCGTCTTCCACCCCAGTGGGGGCTGACACAACTCCACTGATGGCACCGGGCTGGGAATCCCGATTCCCTTCCCCACCTCCAGCCCTGAAGAGGGACATTGTAGGGGCTTCAAACGGCCCTGGCGCCACACATCGGCACCATCACCCTTCCAGTTTTGGCTGCAAGAATGATCCCCTGAGGGAACTCCTTCCCCTCCACAGTGGGCTTCCGGTACCATGCTGTCCCAGGTACCGGAGTCCTTTATGGGAAACCTTTCGGCGCATTTTGACCTGTTGCACCGGGCTATGGCAGTGATGCCCTATGGTCCCCTGCACCCTAAGGGTAAAGGAGTGGCGGTGATCAGAGCATCCCCTCCTTGTGGGAAGGGGAGGCAAAGGCCCACTTCCTGCCATGAGTGAGGCGGGAAGGAAAAAGGGTCTGTCCCATCCAGGGAAGTAGGAAGCTAAGTTGGGGGGGGGGGGCAACCACCCCGGTCCTTCCTTGTTCTCTCCCTTCCCAATCACGGGAGCAGGACTTAGATTGGGACACCAGGGGCTGGCAATACAACGACGACCGCCCATGGTGACGGTACCCCAATACCGTAGCTACCCCCACACCCCCCACCCCTTAAACAGTGATTTTCCTGAGGACGAAAACCGTCCCTCTTCTATTCCTAACAGCCTTTCTTCCCGAATATTCCCTGCCGCGTTCCCCACCCTAACTCCTTGCAGAGGGATGGAGGCGTGTCTCGTTGTAGCCCCAGCTGCTGTGGGGCTCTGAGATGCGCACATCCGAAGCCTACTTGCAACAGAACTCTGCCTGTGGCCATGACGTGTGTCCCAGGTAGGCCCCCTTGTATCCGGGTCAGGGGAAGGGGAGGGGAAACCCCTGGTTGCATCACCGTTTCTGCGCTGCGATCTCAATCCCCAGTCAACAGGAATCTCTCCTGTGCACTGAGGGGGACTCATTGGTGTAGCAGTACAGCTACCTGGATAGCCATTCTCATCGGGAAGGTATTTTTAGAGTGGGTCATACCCCTGCACATGCCCTAGGCCGGCCCACCCCTCCTTCTCCCACCCTCACAGGGTTCCACGTCTCTACCTTCTGGTGACCTAGGGGAACCAGGGGCCCACTTCAGGAACCCTCACCTTGGTCTACCCTCTTCGTGGTAGGCCACTCTTCCCCGGCCTCACCAAAGCACGTCCAGGGGCACCCCTTTAAACCCTGAAGGGTTGTTAGGACCATACATTGGGAAACTGTGAAGGGTCTATCCCGTGAGTGCCTCCCACCCATATTTTTCCCGCCCCGGTATCCGCTGCCTTCTAGACAGCTGTCTACAGCAGACAGAAGGGTCCCTACTTCAAGGGCACTTATATAACCTTCTTGCTCCATGGCCTACTCCCTGGTAGGACACGCCCTCCCCTTCCACCCTGCCTTGCCCTGGGACCGTCTCACTACACGGCGTTTAGTCCCTTAGTGCTACTGCCATTCTCCTCATGTGCGTTGGTGGCACCTGGCAGTTCTGCAGTCCCCACTTTCCCTTTTCAGGGACCGTTGACACCCACTGCCATCTGATGGCATGAGACACGGGGAACCTATTTCTATACATGATGTAACAGTTTGGGGTTGTTTCTCCCTCTGGGGAGAACACTTTGTTGGGTTCTCTGATCCCAGGGTGTCCTTCAGATGCGGCGGTTGCCACCCTGTTACGGTCCCATTCTCTAGCTTAAGAAGGAAACTTCCGTGGCAGCAGAGTTCTCCAATGTCCACGTATTGAAGAGTTTCTCCTTGGCAGCCCTGGCATGGCAAAATGGTAACGTTATCCCTCTGGCAAGCACTATAGCTACTGTGTCTGCGGGCTTTCACGGCTCTCCTTTGATTCTTCGGTCGCCGAGGGGCTGACTATATGGTAGCATGAGTTTTCTCCCGTCCCTTTGCTCCCCCTCACCTTAGTGAGAGCTTCGCGACGCAAACCCTGCCAGCTTAGACCAGCGGGGCCCTTCTTCACATTATAGCGCCCTACGGGCCCTAGTAAGACCAACTCACCAGCACTGCCTCAGGCCACCTTGCCATTAGTGACCTTTCCCGGAACCTCTCTCCTGCGAGAACTCGGTTGTGGTGCTTGCTCAGCTGAAAACATGTTCTTCTGCACTACCAGGTTGTTAATTAGCATGCCATAGGCCCCCATCCTGCTTGACTCGACTCTATATGCCACGGCTTAGTGTCTCGTGGTCGTCTCAGTCGCCCTTGAGCCCATCTTACAACCTTGTATCCTCATCTCTCTCTTTCAACCAGATGGCCTGCCTGGCCACATCCTAGATAAGGGGCATTGTCATCCCCTTATTTTCCCTGTATACTCAGTAGTTGCTAGATCAGTCCTTGACTACGTGGCTCCTGCAAAGCCTTCGGGTGCTCTATGCCTTCCCTTTATTTTGTTCTCATGTGAGACACGGCCATATGGCTGCTCGCTTTGCTAGCCTTAAGTGTTCTCCTTTGAGCCCACGTGACATGGTCTATGCCCAGACATTGTAGCCTGCTGGTTACATTCCACATTTTTCCTCTTATGCAGAGCACCCACGCAACCCGTTGTGTTAGGTTGCGTTCTTTTCTCTAGCTCAAGTGACGTTGTCCAACCTGCTTATGCGTTCTGCCTTGGTGGGTTCGGTCTTGCCCTGTTCTGGGTTGACCCTCAGCTCTTGCGTCTTCTGGCCCATCAAGGCCCGCTCGCCTCTTGGCTTTGGTGAGCATCTTGCTGTGGGGTCTCTACCTTACAGGGCGTGTTGCTGTGCTGAAGGTGGAAGTACCAACTCCACCCACCATTCATCAGAAGGCTAGCAGTCACCTATTACTGAATGCATCCAAGCAGCGCTCGAAGAAGGATGGTGGGATACTCACAGTAACCATCCTTCTTCGAGATAGGCTGCTTGGATCCATTCAGGTCCCTTCCCTCCGTCCCCGCTTCTGGAGTTGGCGACTCTAAGGAACTGAGGAGGGGGTGGGGAGGCAGCCATATATATAGCCATGGGTGGCGTGAGGGATGGTGGCCGCCTCCCCTCTTCTGACAGGCTAGGACAAGTTTTTCCGACGAATCTGGCGCTCTGGCACAGAGACATCTATTACTGAAGGGATCCGAGCAGCCCATCTTGAAGAAGGACAGTTACTGTGAGTAACCCACCATTTCCCAGGCTTCAGTGCCAGGCTGAGAGATGGGAGTCGTCCATCCTCGCCCAAGAGTGAAATTCACAGCCCCAGGCCTTGGCCTCACCTGAGATAATGTCCCTGTAATTCTTTTGCTCTAGGATCACAGCAATTGGTCAGTCTCCTATCAAGGCACTCACCTGTCAACAGCAGCAGTCCTGAGAACACACCAGACGGCACTTAGCTGGTTCCTAGGGAACACAGGCACTGCCAGATCTGGTGAGAACAGTGCTCATTCTAGTTCATCAGCTTGTCTCTTGACAGTGGCTGGGCATTTCCTGCAAAGCAGAGATGACCAGGGAATGACTTACCCACTTTGTGGCAAATTTTGAAGTTTCAACCTTTGTTTTCCAAAAACAAACACTTTGCGTTGTCACAAAACCCCAAATGGTGTTGAAATGTCAGCTTTTGGATCAAAACCTACCTGGGATTTTCAAGAGGGGAAACAGGCGCTTAGGCACAGCTCTGGGATTGGAAAGATCACAATACAAGTCCTGCTCTGGCTGATTGAAAGAAGAGTTTGTCGCTATCAGATCTCTCTGAATTAGATAGAGGAGGGATTTGCCTCTGTGCACATCACAGAGGAGGACAGCACCCTCACCAGTCCACTATAAAGTCTCTTTTGCTCACCTCTAATGACATGTGGAGACAGCACTATCTAGCACTGCAGTTCAATTTGTCTATTAGCAAAACAAACAAACAAGGAGTCCTGTGGCACTTAAAGACTAACAAATTTATTTTTTTGCATGAGCTTTCGTGAGAGAAAATCCCACTTTGTAAGACACTTTGGAGAGTTCCCCCATCTTCTAAGTGTCTGGTGAAGTGGGATTTTCTCCCATGAAAGCTCATGCAAAAAATAAATGTGTTAGTCTTTAAGTGCCACAGGACTCCTTGTTTGTTTGTTTTACTGAATTAGACTAGCTTGGCTACCCCTTTGGATCTTGTCCAGAAGCATCTGACCCTGGGTTTACTTATCTCTGGCTAGGATGTTTTAAAAGCATCTGGAAAGGGAGTTGATTCCATCCTGGCAGTGAAATCACTCTTAGTGGGGGAGATCCCCTGCCCCCTCCTGCACATACCTGCTTGTAGGGGAGACGAATAGCCTTTGGCCCTTTTCTGTCTCATCTGCATTGATCCTCCATCTTCTCCTTGTTGGCTGATCTACAAGATAAAGGCCCTAAAAGCACCTGGACCCCAAAAAGCCCAGTCCTACAAGCAGCAGGACCCTGATCGGCTCAATCACTCTCTGAGGTGTTCAGCGCTTTACAGTGCCTGGAGGCAGAAGCAGATTCTTATGGATCTTGCTACTGACCTGAAGTCATAATTCTGATTTTGACATCTCAAATGGCTGTTGCATTTTTAGCTGAGCCTGTAATATTTATTTCCTCCATTCCCCTAAGATCTAGTGGTAATATCGTCCACTGCCATTCCAGACCCTGTGAGCAGCCCAGAAAGTTAAGTCGCTAATGCTGGGACACAGACAGAGAATGAGCAGAGCTGGGGGGGTTTGTCACCACAGCAGCTGAGTGACAGTAACCTGTGGCATGGCTGGTGGATGCGCCACCTGGTGGTATTAAGGGACCACAGCTCCTTAATCCTGAATTTAGAAAATGATTGAAGTAGGATAGCCTGGGTTACTTTAGAAAAGTGACTTGAGTGAGGGAGGCACTGACATATTCTGAAAACCTCTTAACAGAGAACCGGAAAGAAAACTAGGCAGTACTGCAAGATCTGTAAAGGTGAGCAGTGGAGGGGTCAGGGCTGAAGATGACAGACCTGGATCCTGATCAGTTTATCACCCACACCCCTCATTACCGCCCTTGATTGTTACCATGAATGAACTTCAAGTTCACCAATTAAATTCCCATGTTATAACCACTGAGGTGAAAGGTCATGTGGGTGATGGTGTTGGGAGGGTGGGGGAGGACCTCTCCTAAGAGTGTCAAAGTGCCACATGGGGAAAAAGACAGGGTCTCGCTCATGCTGTAGGCACTGAGACTGTCTGTAGCCCAAAGGGGGCGCTATAACAGGATCTGGATTGAGTGGTGACAATATGAGCACAAGCGATAGAATAAAAGATTATTTTATTAAAAGAGGTAGAATGCTTACGTCCCTCTCAGCTACCAGGGACTCCTGGAAAAAGTAGCGGGCGGGCTCCTGGGCTTTATCTCCAAGGGCACCTGCTGCAGCTTCCCGGTCTGTCGGTGAAGTCCAACATACATTAGACTTTCCTACTGTTATATAGGGAAAAAAACTACTAACTATAAAATATACACATGTCAGCATACAGGCTCTACTAACAGGCATGCCTTGTAAAAATTACTGATTGGTCAACGCAGATAAACAACTAGATAAATGCATGTCTTCTGGTTATCAGTGCCTACATAAGCAGCAGTAAATAGTGTGGGTGTCTGGTTCAGAGAGGTGCCTGGTTCAGGGAAAGGTCACTTCCTGGTCTGAGTGAGGCTGTTAACAAGGCAATAAATTGTGCTCATTCACAGATACACGGGCAAGGTGATAAATTGTTCATATTCTGGGCCCATGATTTGGTCTGAGTGGGGGTGCCACTATCTTTCACGTCCAGTTTTCTTCTGCTTATTTTTCCCTACACCATCACTTACCCTTCAGGCAGTGTGAGTGTACAAGTCTTAACTCCACTGTGCCCAGCCTGTACGCAGTGGAGAATGGCCCAGGTGCTTTACTAAACTCATCTCTTCCCTCAAACTAGATGAGTTTGGGGGGAATTGGGGATCTCTGGGACCCAGCTCTGTCTTTGAATGGTACAGCTATATATTGATTCTCAGATGGAGCTCAGCCTCATAGTGAGAATCAGATTTCCACTGTGAAAGGAGCAAGAGGTTATTGACCATGAGTTGAGCTGACCAAAATTCCAGATATCCATCTCAGGAAATGGGGAAGATATCTTGAAATTCATTTTCAATCTGAATTGATACAAGAGCTGAACTTGCAAAATTTTACAAAAGTTAAAAAAAAACCTTTCCCCAAAACAAAAAACAAATGAACAAACAACACCCCAAACCCACCCACATCAGAAACGCTCAAACATTGCCATCATGGGAATCCCATGATGCCCTGTGACATCTCAGCCAAGGGAGAGATCACAGAGCATCATGGGAGATGCAGTCCAGCCAGGGAACTTAGTCTATAGGTGAGAAATGGGGGCCTGAGTTACCTGAAGGCCTCTCCCATATGCACCATGGTAGGTCAGGTGGGCACAGATTATTGCTAGATCAGCACCAAATGAAATATTTCAATTCAATTTTCCTGATGGAAAAGTAAAATTTAAAACTTTTTCTGCCCACACACATGCAAAAAGTCCCACCCCAAACTCCATTTTGACACAAAAATTCTGCCTAACTGAATTGTGAGTAAAGAGAGCACTGGTCGCCCACAGACAGCATTTCTGACACTGGGAGGAGTGGGGTGGGGGAAAATGAGGTTCTAACAGGACCTCTGCTAGTCTCTTTCCTATAGCAGAAGCATGATAGGTATGCTGAGATAGGATAGACTGTTAAAGTTTAACAGTCTATTTTTTCCTTTACAAACCTTTTTCAGAAGGAAATCACCTTTTTGACTGAATTAAAATATTTGGGGAGAGGGAGCTTTTTAGTTCAATGTGAGTGGTGGAAAAGTAAGCCCCATCACTTACTGTTTTAGGCTAGGGAGAGGGAAGCTGTATGTTTGTTTTTCTTTTCAGTGAATTTTTTTAAATGCATTTTTCCCCCACCAGAGGTTTCAGCATTTTTGTCAAAGAAATTTTAAAATAAATAAATAAATAAAAAATCCAGAAAATGCTTGTCTTTTGAAAATTTTCACAGAATGTTTCTCTTTCAATAACCATTTTCAAACTCAGGCCTTTTTTTAATAACTGCTTTCCCCATTGATAGCTCTGAAATAGATGAGTGCTTCTGTTCATACATAGGCAGTTATTCTTTGGTAAAAGTTCTTACCCTAAAATTCCTGTCTAAATTCTTCTCGTTACCTAGCAATTGAAACTCTGTAGCCTGTATATGCTTTATTTGGATTGTATAATCCAGTGCCAAGAGGCTGTAATGGCAAAGAGAGACAGAGAGAAATCTTGCCAAACCATAGGATTTATGAGGAGATATAGGACATTTCAGTTCCACATCACTGGTCTGAATCTGTACAAGTCAGAAAACAAAAGTCATTGTTGCCAACTTTTTGGATAGCTTGTGTGAAACAATTTAACAGCCCCAGCCTGAATGTGAATCAGAAAGATCACCATTGTAACATATTACTTCCTTGGCGGCCTCACAAGAGATGACAATTGACTAGCCCATGGAGGCAAACCATTATCTCATCCATACAAGGGGTCACCTCAAGCCATGGCTGAGACAAACTGGCAGAAATGGCTATGTTCATCCCACCGCTCCCAGGACTACACCCATTCTTTGGTTAAACAGAGGAATTTATGCTCCAAATGCACTGAAATCATTTGGGCCTGTATCCTGAGAGCCTTGTGACAATGAGTAGTGCTCTGGCTACATCTACTACTCAGGAGGAGTAAGGGGAGCGAATGGGCCCTATATCTTCAGTACTGCTGACCAAAGCATTAAAAAATCACAGGCCTTGCCTAAAAAATCATCAGATTTTCAAACCATAATAAATGTTGTGACCATTTATTGTCTGAGCTTACATGTCACAGAACTGTCACATTTTCCAGCTTTCCTCTGCAACCATAAGGAAGAGACACTTACTGAAAGAAAGAAAGAAAGAAAGAAAGAAAGAAAGAAAGAAAGAAAGAAAG
>ML681990.1:7028209-7070264 GCA_007922195.1 Podocnemis expansa | reverse complement strand
TGTGTGTGTGTGTGTGTGTGTGTGTGTGTGTGTGTGTGTGTGTGTGTGTGTGGCCAGATTACTGTGAGTGCCTTTGTAAAGGCTTCAGTCTCTTTTCTTTCCTTCTTTGCAGAGGAAGTGTCTAAATCATGCACCGTAGGATCCAGGTTTCCTAATGTGCTGCTGGCATACTCCTCTCAAACACGATAACCTTTGACAGTTTTGTGAGAGTGCTAGGAAGCTTTGGGATAGGATTTTCCAAGCTGCACCAGGAACTGGGTGGTTAGGTTTAGTGGTCAGACCTGGAGTCAGTGGCCAGCAACAGTGTTGAGGGTCATCAGAGTCAGAAACCAAGCAGGGGAGAAGGACTGGAGCAGCCTGGAGCCAGGTTGGCATAGGAATGGTTGCATCTGCAGGGATAATCATTGAGCAGTGCTGGTCAGGAACTTTTCAGCTTAAGAGCAGATCCAGTGATGCTTCCCAATCAATTAGGGGGTCCAGTCAATCAGGGTGTTCAGTTGTACATCAATTTTCTAGTCCCACTTCAGGTGCAGCCGGGATTCGTGGCTTTGGGAGCCTAAATTCCTTGACTTTGAACCTAAGAACAGCCATACTTGGTCACACCAATGGCCCTTGTAGCCCAGTATCCTGTATTCCAACAATGGCCAATGCCAGGTGTTTTAAGGGAATGAACAGAATATGTAATCAAGTGACCCATCTTTGACAGGCTGCACCTTGATACGGTGTGCTGCTGTAACCCCTGGATTCCTGCTCTTGAACCCTGATTCAACTCGCTTTGCCAGGTGACCACTCACTCCTGAGTCAGTCCACTCCAGCCTCTTGGGTGCAACTGGTCCCAAGCAATGGGTGTATGCCCTCTGGCTACACAAGGGATGGTCCCCAAGCTAGCACCCCAGCCCCAGGTCCCTTACTGGGAGCGACTGTCATACAGGGATTGGGACCCACTCCCAATCACTCAAGTCTGTCCATTTAACAATGAAATTGATCATGCCCAGCCTTCTTCACTCACGGTCTCTAAAGACCACACAGCTTTAGATAAAACAGCTATTGGTTTATTGATTGGATTACAATTCTAAGTAAGAAAATGGCCAAACAAGGCAGAATCATAATATATGTAATCCTTCTGCCAGCGTGAGCTGGCAGAACAAGGGCTGGGTTCTATATCTAGGGGTTTCCAAGTAATGTTACAGCACCAACTGGATTGAGCCCCCACCCAGTCTTCTGCGAAATCATGTACCATTCCCTGGGCCCCCCAAACGGGTAAGGCTTCCCCACGAGCAAGCACAAGTCGGAGTGTGGCATACAGAACTTTTAACAGTAGTAAAACAGTATGGACAAACCCAATAGCAAAAATCAGCACTGATCCAGAGAATCAGTGCAGAACAAGATTCCCAACATAATCCCACACAGCATAACAGAACGTATAAATCCTATAGCAAAACCAGCACTGATCTAGAGAGTCAGTGCAAAACAGGGTTCCCCAAAAAAACCCACAGTATGTAGGGACTGTCTTTCACGCCAGCTGCCCGCTGGTTTCGCCTGCTAGTCACTCACGCTCTGCTCTCAGCATCCGCTGGCTCCACCTGCCTTCTGTGGTTCCACCCATTGGTCACTCACGACATCCAGCCCACTGCTGGCTACTCTCACTGCCCACCAACTCTGCCCACTGGTCACTTACTCCGTCTGCTGCTCCTCTTCACTGATTTGGCTCAGAGAGAAGGTTTGCCTCTCTCAGTGATTTCAGCTCTTAAACCTCAAGTAGCTACAAACAGCTTTTTCCATTAAAATAACAAAGAAAGATTTCATAAGAAGCCCAGCCAAATCTATCATTTGACAATGAGGCCAGGGGCTGAGGCAATGCAGAAGTAGCTATACAACCCCCACTCCTGTCTTCTCTTTTTGAGGCTGAAACAGGCAGAGGCCTCTCTTACAAGTTTCTTTTCTGCTAAAGGTAGCTTTTATCCTTTAACTAATCTCACAGAGTTTGAACCATCAAGAAAGTAACATATCACAAAAGACAGTATTTTATGTTTCCCTTCAGTAGAATTACAGATGTTAACAGATTTGTGGTTAAATAAACTCAAATACCATTACCCATATTGCCCTGCACCCATAGTTTGATTATGCTTATATGTTCTTTGTGCTCATGCAAACACAAACCCATGCAGATTAGTTGTGCCCCCCTCCCTCCAAAGCTGTTAGGCACAGCTTCTAAGCCTGCCTTACATCTAAATGAGTCAGGAATGACCACAAGAAAATGAAGGGTAGACCATGCATACTAATCTAGTATCTCTGTGTAAATTGATCTCATAGTCTTAAGTTTACACTCAAAATGTTTGGCTGTCAGATGTTTGTACAGCCAGTCTCTGCCTGAGGCCAGGCAGAGCCCAGATCTTGCTTGAAGTTGTTTAAACATGGAGATTCCCAGGCAAAAAGCCCCAAACAATTCCAAGTATCTCTCCTTGTTTCCAACCCCCTCAACCCCTCCCTTTCTGGGAAGAGGTGATCTCTTTGAACCAGGGAACTCTTTGTTACCTCCTTTAGGTACTTGCTTGCTCACAGCTTTGGTTGTTTACATGTTGCTGGCAGAGAGTTCTGTCTGTTGCCAACCACCCTGAGCCATACAAAGCATGCTAAACATCTGTACACATACATGATGCTGCAGAAAACATGATACCATAGCAAGCATGCAGAATGGGTAATGAACATCCATAAAGAAACCCTGCATGGTGTAATTGGCATCAAATTTTAAAATCACAGAACACAAGTGACCAGAAAAATCATATGGATCATAATCCAGGGGTACCCCAATGTGCATCCTGTGACACCATCCTGGCACCCATTCCTAGCCTCTGGCAAGCAGAAATCCCTATCCGTCCTGGCTACTACCCACTGATGGACCTATCCTCCAACTTATCAAGCTCTTTTTGTTTTGAACTCCATTATAGGTCTTGGCCTTCACAACATCCTCTAGCAAGCAGTTCCACAGGTTGATTGCATTGTGGGAAGAAACATTTCCTTTATTTATTTTAAACCTATTTTCTATGAATTTCATAATCTTATTAATTTCTTCTCATATGGAATCTATTCTTTATCCCTAGTCATTTTTTGCCCATTTTTATAACTTTTTCAGTTCCAATATATTTTTTATGAGATGGTATGACCAGGATTGCCCACAGTATTCAAGATGTGAGCATCCAATGGATTTATAAAGAGGCAATATGCAATTTTCTGTCTCATTATCAGTCCCTTTCCTAATGGTTTCCAACAGTCAATTAAGTTCTTTGACTACTGCTGCACATTGAGTGGTTGTTTTCAGAGAACTATCCACAATGACTCTAAGATCTCTTTCTTGAGTGGTAACAACTAATTTAGACCCTATCATTTTATATGTATAGTTTGGATTATGTTTTACAATTTGCATTTATTAACACTGAAGCTCATCCACAATTTTGTTGCCCAGTCACCCAGTTTTGTGTAACGACTTTGTAACTCTTTGCAGTCTGCTTTGGATTCAACTATCTTGAGTAGTTTTGTATCATCTGCAAATTTTGCCACCTCACTGTTACCACTTTTTCCTGATCATTTATGAATATGCTGAACAGTACTCCTTACTTTTTTACTTGTCCAATGCCTTCTGATATGTCTTCTATGAAAGCTCATGCAATAAATAAATTTGTTAGTCTTTAAAAGTACCACAAGACTGTTTGTTTTGCTGAACTAGACTTACACAGCTACTTCTTTGGAATTTATATCCACTGAATCACCCTTGTTCAATGCTTGTTGACTCCCTCAGAGAATTTTAGTAGACTGGTGAGGCATGCTTTTCTTTTTGCAAAAATCACATTGACTCTTCCCAACAGATCATATTCATCTGTTTCCAACTTCGTTCTTTTGGAAAACTCTGACAATACTCCAGCTGTCATTTGATGCCTTGACATAAGGCAGTTGAGGATAACATAGTGGCATTACTATTTTGGTTGTGTAGGGCCAAATCCTGAGCTCTTTAGAGTTTGAAGTCAGGAGTTTGTCCAAGAGAGTGCCTCAGCCTCATTTGGTCCTTTGTGTCCCTCTAATTCTGTCTTTGATTGTAAAACAGAGAGAATGATATTTACTCAGTCACAAATGTATGCAAGAAGCCTTGGCTGGAAAGAGTGAGAGAGATGCACCGTGGTATTGTTATTGTGGAAAAATGGGGAGCTGCAATCTTAACTGCAATCAGCATTATTCACCAGTATGAAATGTATAGAAAAAAATCTATTAGAAATCTATTAGTTTTGCAGCAATTCAGCACAGGACTGAGTAATCCATAGCAGCAATTTCCTGCCATCTGCTGGCTTTTCAATCCATCCTTGGTGCTACCTCTTTGATCTGTGGAAGCTTATTCTGGTTTGAAAACCCAGAAAAGAAACGGATGCCATTTTGCTTGGTGTGGCATCCGAAAAGGTCAAAGGAGGAGAATTAGACCAGGTCCTTAGAGAAATGGGGAGAGTTTGAACAAAATAATTGCCCTTGACATTTCCTGAATTTAGAGCCATCAGTGTGGTCTCACAGAAAAAGGAATGAGATGTCCATCGTTGTCAGAGACCTCAGCTGCTCCTAAGGGGACCAGATAGTGAGTGTGAAAAATTGATGGGTGAGGGGAGATATAACTGCATATATACAACAAGGATCCTAATATCAGAACAGTCCTGATAATATAGACATATCTGGTCACTTTAGGTGCTCCAGATTCCAGAAAGCATTAGCTTCATGAAGCTGGATTAAAACATGACAAGACCCTTTGGGAATTTTTTAACCTGAGAGGCTAAATTCAGACAGCTAAATTCACATTCAGCACGTGAATACGCTATACCTGCCCCAAGATGGATTTTGATTCCAAGCTTTTAGTTTCCAAATTTGAAAATGTTTCCTTATTCAAACCTTATTTTGCAGACTCAAATTGGAGTGGTGTGTAGTACTTTTGTTGGCATTCTGCATAGGGGTGAATTTAACTCATCGCTCCTCTCACTGTTTTGTACAAGGATAGAAACAGCAGCGGAAGGGGTAGCATAATTTTCAGAATGCCAGAGAAATTGTTTTGTTTAAAACCTCAGTCAGTTTCTTGCTAGACACAGCTTGTAGTGCGGATTAGGGGCCACAGGGCCCCTGAGCCTCCCCACCAGTACACCCCCCACACTGGAGGGCCTCCCACCCCACCAGCAGGCCAGCAGTGGGTGGACGGCTGAGGCTGGAGGCTGGCCGCAGCCTAGCCAGTTGGCTCTGGGGGAAGGTGGAGCCGACTGCTGTGTGTGGGGTGGCTTGGGCCGCACTAGAGCCCATACTTTATGCACAGCAGTCAGCCCTGCCAGCCCCACCACTGCTGATCTGCCAGGGGCAGTGTGGCCACCCCAGGGGTGGGGCGAGAATGGGAGAGCTTGGCCCGTGAGCTGATTCACCCCACAGCTGAGGGTGGATCAGCGCCCCAGGGGTGGGCAGGAGCTCAGAGCCCAGCCTGAGGCCAGCCAGCTCCATTCCTCTTTTGAGTACTGGGCTGCCTGCAAGATGGGGGGGCCCCACATTGTTGTGGGCCCCTGGGCCTGGGCGCCATTGGTCCATGTAGTAATCCACCCCTGTCTCTGTGCCTTAATCTTGCCTTCACTCTCAGACCCACAAAATCAATCTATTGTGCTGAGGTGTTCAGTCAGATTTACAGAGCAACGTGCTCCTCACAGCCCCCTTATACTCGGGGCTTGATTCACTCCTTCAGCACAGTCAATTCCTCTTTTCAGTCCTGGGTTGCCAAGTGCCAGGCGAGTCTCCTAATCACCCATATCTCTGTGGAATAAGACAGATCTAATCATTTTCATTTCTGAAACTATCTGCCAATCCCTTCTTGCATGATTCATGCAGCCCTAGGATGAGCATTCAGAAATTCTACCTGAAGACAGAAATTTCATAAAAGCAAGTTTCCTCTGGATAGCCCATCCCTTCTCTGCTATGCTTTAGCTCAGAAGTAATATCAATGTTTTCTTTCTTATCGCAGACAAAAGTAGGAAGGAAAAATGTATATCAATTCCTTTCTCCTCTCACCTCTTCCCCTCAAAATCCTAACCCTTTGATAAGATTCCATTTAAGTCTAGATTTCCTTTGGTTCAGAAACAAGGTTTGGTTCAGTTCTGCCCAACTTTTCTGGGACTCACAATATTAAGCGGTTTTCATAAAAGACCAGTGTCTGGAGTCATGTGATTAAAGGAGATGTTCAGCTTCCCTAAGTTTCTGTCTCTCATGGTTCTGGAGAAAAGTTTGAAAATAAGAAGTTAGCCATATAGATTCCAAGGCCAGAAAGGACCTTTTGTGATCATCCACTCTCACATCCTGCACAGGATAGCCAGAGAACTGTGAAAAGATCTTTGATCTTTGAAAAAAATTCAATCTTGATTTAAAAATTGTCATTGATAGAGAGTCCGCCACAACTCAGGGTAATTGTTCCAATGGTTAATTACTCCCACCATTAAATTGCATCCCTTATTTCCAGTCTCAATTTTTCTAGTTTATCTAACTATTGGATCATGTCAGACCTTTCTATGCTAGCCAGAAGTTGTTGCATGCTAAAGCAGGGGCATAGCTAGCCCCTGTTTTCTGGCCTGGTCCCTGCAAATGCAGGGTGAGCCTGGCCAAGAGCCACTTTGGGTCATGTGACTGGAAGATTCCCCTCCCTGCCACATGCCCAGGCTACAAGCAGAACAAACTTAATTGCCACAGCCATGGGATAGGCCAACAGCTGCAGCTGCAACTATGGCAGAAGCACTGGCACTGATGCCTATGCTCAACTCGTATTGTGGACCTGCAGTAGTGAGCAAAGCAGCGGCATCAGCATCTCTGCACCACTCGTGGCTGCCAGCTGCTGGGTGGCCCTGTGGCCATGGCAGTGAAGTTCACACTGCTGCTGGGAGCTAAGGTGGGCCAAATGGGTGGTGCCTGACCCACCCAGGCATACCCATGCCTATGCCCCTGTGCTAAAGGCAAAGAGAGGCAAATTGAAAGAACCCCAATTTTATAATAATCACAGGTTTTAAGTCAATCTCATAATTTTTCAGTGTGTGGACTTGGCCATACTGGTTCTTTTATTATCCAGTGCAGATCAGCTATCATTAATTTAAAATACTCTAACCCAACCTAATCTATCTCCTGTTTACCACTGATATATCTGAGTGCATACTTGCATCTTAGAATCCAGACACCAACAGGTAAATGCCCTTCAGATTTCTAGTTAACAAGTTTGCTAACCATGTCATCATCCAATTTCAAATGCCCAGCTGAGGAAGATGCTGAAATCAACTAGAAACAATTTGCTGTTCCCACAGTGAATCTCTGACAAGATATACATTGGGGCAGATACCTGGTGTCAGGGCCATTCCAGGGAATACCGTATTTGAAGACTGCAGGAGAAAATTACATTGTCTGTCATTGTCAATGTTATCAAGAGCAGGCGCAAACCCAAAACATTTGAGGATGTTAGATAGAAAACTCTTTAGAGCAGGAGAGCAGGTAGATAAACCTTGATGCCAGAGCAAAGGAGATGGGCTTATCCATCATTGCTGATGTTAACATCACCTTATCCTTATGGCTTTAATGCTATCAGAGTCATCAGCTTGTGGGATGCCTGACTTGGAATCTCAGTGATGGATGGGAATGAAAAGAAAATTCTATCCAAAAAGGAAAATGCAGCTTCATTCTGAGATGGAGGCACTGTATGCATGAATGCAGGCTTATTCGCTTGTGTACACAGTTGATTGAATGCATGTGGAGGTAAGATAAGACCATGTTGGAATGTATGTCAATGCACCCATTGCATAAATTCCTGTATACATCCTTTTGTCTGTGAACACTCATATGCTGCCACTGAAATGTCTTATTAGGTGAAATCATACAGAATGAAATTAACACCCATTTCTAGGGGGCAGGCATTATTTAAGCAGCATCTAAGGCATGTTCTGACCCCCTGCACAAGGCTGAAATTTCATCTCTGGGAGCCTGACACTCTACAGATCTTTCAAAATCAGGCTTGTCCAACCTGCAGCCTGGGGGCCAGACTCCGGCCTGCCAAAGGCTTTCATCTGGCATGTGGAGTACTGCTGCAAGAGCCTGGGAGCTTCTCAATTTCCTGCCCTGGCCATAGCACAGTTACAGGGAGGTGTGGCATGGCCGGAGAGCTGTTCAGGGGATTCAGCCCCTTTTGAGTGAGCAGAAGGCAGGTAAAGGGGGAGTGCCCTGATCAGTTTAAAATCTTGACCTGGACGTCCCCTCCAGGTCTGCTGTCCTCCCACACCTCTAACCCCAGCAACCCTGTGCTTCCCCTAACCTTAGTGGCAAAAACTCTTCTTTAGAGATTGCTACCCATCAATGTTTCTGGTACAAAGTTGTCCAATGCCAAAACCTGTGACCCCTGCAGAACTGCCAAGATTTCTGTCCTGTCTCCGTCTGACTCTGTTCTCGTCTCCTTCTCCTCAGTGCTGCTCTACTTTCCCAGCACAGTGCTTGGCAGGGAGTGAGGAGAGCAGAGTTGGTGGGGTCCCTGTCAGGAAGTAGCTGAGTCCTGCCACCCAGCTGCTCTGCTCCCCCCACCTCACCCTTCTTTCCCTCCCCTCCTCTGCCATGCTCCCCATGCTCTGCCTTGTCCCCTCACACAGGCACCCTTGCCCCCTTGTCCTCTCTAAACAGTGCAAGCAAAAGCAATGCCAAATATCACACTAATTATTTTATTAAAGTTTATTAATAAGATAGATTTCTATGTCTTATCTATAAAAAATTTTCTCACCAGCCCCCAACTGAGAAAAGAATTGTAATGTGGCGAATCAGTCAAAAAGATTGGACACCCCTGTTCTAAATAATCTACTTCATTGTTCTTTGTGAACAGCCCCAATCATTGCTGTGCCCCCAGGGAACACTAGAGGAATCAGCACTTTTGGCACCATTATTTTTTTGGTAAGGGACTACAGAGGAAGACCTGAGAAAAAAAATTTCAAAAGTGACTTAAGTCTCATTTTAAAAAAATCAGTTAGGTGCTTAGCAGTAATCTGTGTGAGTAACTGGATTTTGATTCAGTGGGTTCAGATTTTAAAAAAGAAAATGAACTCAAGCTGAAAATGATTTTTTAAAAATGTACAGAACATGAAAAAGTCATAGAAAAAAATAATTGCAGGTAAAACAAAATATTTTGTATGATCAAAACCCCAAAATTTCATTTCGATTCTGAATGGGTTTTTTAACATAGTTACATTAAAAAAAATTTGGAAGGACATTTCAGAGCCGAAAAAAAATCAATGTTTCCTTTTGCAAATGTTGAAATAAAACATTTTGATTTGTTCCAATTTTTTTACATCAATAATGCACCAAAACCAACATGAATTTACAAAACAGTTTGCTGTTGAAAAATGTGGGTTTTTTTTTTAACAACACCAAAAAAGTTTTTTGTGAAAAGTTCCACCCAGGTTTTCTATGGAATCTGTTTCTATCCTGCAATCAGAGGTATTGGCCACACCACCTGTAGACACTGAGCTGAATATCACTCCTCAGTATGTTCCTTTGAATAAAACTAGTAAGCATTCATTAGAGCCACTTGACTAGGCCAATAAACCACCGGGTTTTCCTTTATCAGACCGTATGGAACTATGATGATTCATGTGAATGTTTAAGAACAAGGTGGTTGTGAAAATGCCCTCACAACCTCATATTTTCACAATACTTTTACATTTTGGTACCAATGGTGATTCATCAATACCATAACATTTTTTTTTGGTTAGTCATTATTCTCCTCTTTAAAGAGTTTCAATCATTCAGTCAGAGAGCATAAACTAAGTCCCATGTGACTTATCTACCTGGGTGGCTACATCACATAAATATGAATGGTGAATTGCAAATAGTTAAAGCAGAAAGTTTTCAAACTGCCCCATTGCTTAAAATTCATTCATTCCAAATCATCACGGGTGAAATTCGTCCCGCTACAAAGAGCCATGCACAATATGTATTTGTTTGCTGGATTAGACCTGAGGGCCATCAACTCCATCACAATGAAAGATTGACTTAGAATTTGAAGCAGAAAGTTTAGTAATGCTACCAAATATTTTTATTGTTGCCTATTATAGCTCTGGATGTTGTTGAGCTCCATATAAATGTTGAGTCCCTTTTTGAATTTTGCTAATTTTTTGCCTTTGAGGACATCCTGTGACTGTGGGTTAAGTGAAGTAAATGGCTCAAGAGAGTGCAACACAGGTGACTCAGTTACATTGGGGAAAAACTTTAAACTGGAACATTTCATTAAACTATTTTTATCTATCCAGCTGTCACACACATACCTTGATTAGCCTCACCACTCCTGCATTTTCTGGGAGCATCTCATCTGACCATACCTGCTTCTTAGCGCTGGGTCCCTTTGACCTCTTCTGCTGAGCTGTACACCTTAAAAAGTCAGGACACCAGATGTCACAGGTCCTGACATTGTCTTCTGTTTTTGCATCAAAAAATATACGTTTACTTTGAAATACCCTCACATGCATATTCAAACGTCCAAAAATTATATTCGACTTCTACACTTGGATGAAGTTCATTCTGAGGCTATGTCCACACACAAGCAATAAAATCAATTTAACTGAAACTGATTTAAGTTAAATCGATATAACAATCATTAAATCGATTTAACAGGTCCCCACCAAAAACCCAAATTGAACTAGCATGTCCAGGAATAGGACTTACTAGCTTGATTTAGGAAAGGGGCACCCTGGGACATGTGGCAACATGGTTCCCTGGCAGGGCCATGTTGCCACCCAATCCCCTGCCTGGCTCTCCCCAGGAGACCCAGTGGCAAGGGAAAAATATCCCCCACTGGCTCTGGGCTTCTGGAGCCCAGGAGGGGAAAGACATCCCCCACAGACTGGCTGAAGCCTTGCAGCTCGGCCAGGCATGGGGGAAAAGGGATCCCTGCGCACCCGTTTCCCCCCATGCTAGCTGGGCAGTGGGAGATGGGAGCCCCGCACGCCCAGCTGCCCACAGGGAGGTGGGTGAGCAAGGCTCCCCTCTCCCACCGCCCAGCTAGTGCGCGGGGAAGCTGGGTGTGCGGGCCCCTCTTCCCCTACCACCAGGCCAGCTGTGGGGGAGCCCATTCAGGGGGTCCCTTCCACTGCCCCACCCCTCGGCCAGGGAGCTGAAACCTGGCCCTTCCTTCCAGGTTGCCATGCACCCTGAGAGGAAGGTCAAATAGTGATAAATCAAAACAACCGTTATATCGAAATAATGGGTCTGTACAGTGTTATATTGATATAAGGGTTTTGATCTAACCCTTGTTTCATTTTTAACCCAGGTTTTATTGAATCGCTCTAACTTTTCTTGTTTTGAAATGATGGAGCTCGTTATTTCAAAACAAGAAAACCTCCTGTGGACCTAACAGTTTTTACATCAAAATAACCAGAGTTATTTTGATTTAAAACCTATGTGTGGATATATCCTAAGTGAATAACAAATGTATTCAGAGGAGAGTTCCACCTGTAAAAGGACTGAATTCACTATCATTTTTATTTATATTTTATGCAGAGGAATGTTGATCATAGCTCAAGATCCCATTGTGCTAGCTGCTGTGCGAACACACAACAAAAAAAAGGGTCTCTGCCCCACAGAGGTTATGATCTAAGTTTAAGACAAGAGACAACACCTGGATGCACATAGATCAGACAGTACATGTCAGCATGATGGCAAATGGTGTCAGTACACATATGGTGTAACCACTATCAAGTAACTATTTATAATTTGTCAATATTGCTGCTTGGGATTTCCCACTGAAATGATTTTCCAAGGAGCAAATACAATTTCCACAAATATTTCCCAAGAAAATTTCAACTCTACCAAATTTGTCCAAAAAGAAATTTCCATTCTATTAAAAAAAGTGAAATTCTCTGTTTTCATCCTGATTTTGGGAAACAAATTATGAAATGCTGGGCTTTCCCATAGAATGGAGATTCCCAATTTTGCTCAGCTCTAGCAGTCAGGCCACGAGGCTGTAAAGAAAATTACTCTATGGGTATTCTCCTTCAGATGAGGAGTTACAGCTAACAGAGTGCTTTGGAGAAAAAAAACAATTTAAAGCAAGTGATCGTCTGTCAGGTACCCATGTAGTTCAGTACCTTCATGAATCATTAGACTTCTCATTGATCATTTTGTTAATGAAACACAAAATAATATTCAGTGGCTCTTGCAGTGACTAGCAGATCCATCCCCTCCCTCACCATTTCTGGACCACTGAGCAGCTAATGTATTAACCTGGACGCTGATGAATTGTAGACTGGATTCTTTTAATTCATTCTTGGACTGAAATTCCAGGGGCATCCCTAATTCAGCTCTAGTTAACTCTTTATTTATGGACTTGATCATGTCAGATGTTTAGAGAGGTCTTTACTGGTTCCTTATTAATAGGGTATTTCCCCCTTTCTGACATGAATCAATCAGCAGGGATTTTCAATAAAAAAATAATATAAAATGGGAACAGAAATAAGCAGCTCAGCCTGACTCCTCTCAGGCCTTTCAAACCTCAGTTGAGAAATAATGGCAATGGGCCAATCTCAGACAGCTCAATGAGGGTGGAAGGTGGAGGGATTAATTGTGTGTGTGCACTGCATCCGGCAGAACCGTGCACTAAGACTCTGGCTAAATATGGCACACTTTTCTCACTTGCCCTCATTTGTTCCATGGCCTTCATTCATTCCATGGATGCAGCAAACCTTACTGACTCTCTGTCTTGTAATCTCTTCCCTCTTCTCTCTGTTTGTCTCTCACTGGATGCTAGGGTTGCCAACCCTTCAGAAGACTCCTGGAGTCTCCAGAAATTAAATATTATTGTTTAATAAAAGATTATGCCGTGATGAAACCTCCAGGAATATGTCCAAGAAAACTGGCAACTGGCATAACTGGCTAGTGGTTACCTCATTTCCCCTTCTCACATTCACCATTGCTGACATAAAAGTAACTTATTGTGTCTCCTCTCCATTCTGACTTTGACTATCTACCTATCTAATCTCTATGTTTATACGTCTCCATCCCAATTGTATCTGAGTGCCTTCCAATGATATAAAATAGAAATAACAATCTTTCTTTCTCCCCTTATCTTTTTTCCCTTTCCCAGTCTGTAGAGGAAATGGCATGATTAATTTATTCATAGAATCATAGAAATATAGAACTGACTTCTGTAGGTCATATAGTCCAGTCCCCTGCACTGAGGCAGGACTAAGTATTATCTTCTAGATCATCCCTGGCAGTGTTCTTAAAAATGTATAATGATGTAGACTCCACAACTTCTGTAAATAATTTGTTCCCATGCTTAGCAACCCTTACAGTTAGGCGGCTTTTCCTAATGTGCAATCTAAATCTCCCTTGCTGCCATTTAAGTCCATTACTTCTTGACCTGCCATCAGTGGATAAGGAGAACAATTTATCATCCTTTTTATAAAAACCTTTCATGTACTTGAAGACTATCATGTCTAACTTCAGTTTTCTCTTCTTCAGACCAAAAAACCCAAAGATTTTTGCAATCTTTCTCATCACAGGTCATGTTTTCTACACCTTTACCCATTTTTGTTGCTCTCCTCTGGACTTTCTCTAATTTGTCAACATCTTTTCCGAAGTGCAGTGTCTAAAACTGGACACTCCCCCAGACATCTTATCAGTACTGAGCAGAATTGAAGATTTACTTATTGTGTTTACTCACAACACTCCTGTTAATACAGGATGGAATGATGTTCACTTTTTTTGCAATTATATTGTTGACTCATATTTGCGATCCGCTATAACCCATAGATCCTTATCTGCAGTATGACTACCCAGGCAGGAAATTGTGAAATTGCTTATTCTTTCCTAAGTGTCACACTTTGTACTTTCCCTTATTGAATTTCATCATATTTGTTTCAGATCATTTTTCTAGTTTGTCAAGATCATTCTGAATTCTAATCCTATCCTCCAAAGTGCTTGTAACCCCTGCCAACTTCATAAAATCCACAAACTTTAGAAAGTTATTATCTATGCCATTGTCTAAAAATCTACAAACACACTGAATAGAACTGGACCCAGGACAGATCCCTCTGGGATGTCACTTGATTTTCCCTTCCAGCTTGACTGAACCTTTGATGACTACGCTCTGAGTGCCGTATTAGGTGATAGTGGGACAACGCTTTACTTTGCTTTCATTTTCATCTACTTATGCTTGTGTGTGTTTCTGCATGTCAGAAACTTACTCAGTTGAAGAACTGAGTTTTGTACATAACTCTGAGCAAGGGAAGACTCATGCTTTATTATTTCTTGTGGCAATGAGTTCCACAGCCAAGGTCCTGTGGAAGCTCTGCCTCCTGTATTCATGGTTAAACTTGTACCAATCATCACTTTGTTGGTTCCTATGGAATGTAGCTATCTTTGGTCTTCAAGAACAAGCTGCTGCAGTCTTTTCTTGCTATAGTATGTGACTTAGTTGCTGGATATTCAGAGCTAAAATGGTCAGGCCTGAAACTCACATGTGCCAGGTCAATCACTGTTGCCAGGTCGTTTGAGAGCAGTGGGTGCAGCCTTCAAGCCTCATAGGCAGCAGTGGGTGTTACCACCACATCTATTCAAGCAATCAGTAGCACACAGGTGTCCAAAAGGAGACCCATGCTGTTACAGATACAGCTGTCCAAGGGCAGAAGCCCTCATGAGTGGGTGACATGATAAGTCCCAAAGTACATCTCTTCCCCTATCAGCATTTCCTCAGTTATGTATGGGGTCTGATTTTGTCAGCTGCTCTCCACCCAGACTCTGATTTTAACCAAGCTGGGAGAGGGGAGCCACTGCTGTTTGCTTTTGAATCTCCAATTTCATGCTGTGTCAGTAGCAGTGATGTAATGGTAAAAAGAGAAGTAGGTAAAGTGACCTAAACTAATCTCCCTGTTCCTCAGATGAAAAGGGGCTAAAATCCTATCTCCATATTCCCATTTAATTGTGTTTGCACATGACTATGCTCCTGTGCATCAACTCTCCCTACAGCTTCATGTGACACTATCCAGGTATATTTCCTGACATGCTCTATGCAGTAAAGACAGTCAGTCACATCCAACGAGGCAACAAATTCACACAAGGCCAGACAGGAGAGTTAAACAATTAAGTCCAGATCTCCTGAATCATAGCTCAGTGTGCTGTCCCCATCTGGAGGTGGGCATTCAAAGTTAGTGGCCTGTCAATAAGAGTTGGGCTTCCTCGTGAGTTTACAGGAAACAGCTAGGCTGGGAAAAAAAGGAGACATTTTGTTTTAAACATTTGGGGAGAGCAAAGAAATGCATTTTGTTCAGATAGAGAAACAAAATGAATCTCTTGATGTTTCACCTCCACTTTACTCTCTTCTTTAATTCTGTTGGTGTTTGTGCATCCTATTGATCTTTTCATATCTGGTGGGGCAGGCCTCAGCCCTGAGAGGGATCTCCTTTCTCATCCACTCCACAGTTCCCAGGGAAAAAAATAAAACAAAAATTACTCCACTTCCCCCTTTCAAATAGCACTTGATGTGAAGTCTCAACAGGACTTCCCAGCACTTCAGGCATATTTTGATTGACGGCATCGGGAATTTTACCAATCAGTCAAAACACTAACATCAAATACTCAGCAGAAAATTACACCAAGAATCTAGTGATGAAAAGCTAAAGCCTCTCTTAGGCTGGTGGAGCCTTTGTGAATAAGATTGTCATCCCAGGAGAGCTGAAATGTGGACTTCATAATTACTGGGTGGCAGTGAAGTTCTGCATATAGCATTATATGAACAAGTTTGTACTCAGAGACCAATGGATGAAGGATGGTGGCTCAGTTCAAATCAGCAGAAAAAAGGGTGTATACAAAATTTCTGGTCAGGTCTATCACCTGCTTTTTCATCTGTAGCATGGACAATGAACAATTGAGAATGGCTTTCAGAGTAGAGTTAGGGCTGTGGAACTCACTGCCACAAGAAATGAGGCCACAGGTCTTCCCTTGCTCACAATTACACACAAAATTCAGTTCAACTGCGTAAGCCTTTCATGTGCAGAAACACACCTTTACCAGAAGGCACTGGATTTCCACCTAAGGAGCCACTAAGATCTGAGCACTGAGAGCCTGATCTGGAGCTCGGTGGAGTCAATGGAAAGTCCCTGATTGTCTTTAGTGGGCTTTGGATCAAGGGCTAAGGAGAGATTGTATAGGGTGATACCAAGGACTATAACTAAGATCACTGAGCTGAGGACTCTGCAGTGCTGAGATCTGCCCAACAGAGGAATTGTCTTCCCTGGGAATGATTCCACATACTTCTGTTGAACAAATCTCTCAGATTGTATGCTGTGATGTCCATCCTTTCAAAGATGAGAGAGGATGTTGCATCACTCTGTCTTAATGCCACCCTCTGCCCACTTGGCAAGGTCACCAAGGTAAGTGAAGAGTTAAATGCTCCAAAATGGGGGGGGGCTCCCCAGAATCCTCACACCGACAAACAACTACAAAAGCTACCATCTCAAGCTCCATGTGGAAAAGGAGCTGAAAAGCCACGAAAACAAATCTGAGAATTCTGCTTCTCTCACAATTTAAGTGACTTTTGTGTGCTAAAATGTATCAAATTAGCTGCCCTGCAAACTGAGGAATTCTGTGCAAATCCCAGCTACTGCCCTATCAATGTGTTTTAGCTCTGACTTTGAAACATCCTTACTAACAATCCACAGGGGATTCAGTCTTTTTGGCATGTTCCATCCCTAGCCTCTCAAGTGAGACAGTGAACAAGGAGGCAGGTAAATATTACTGTCCACTGTGTTGTGCTGATGAGAACACCAGCCATTTAGGAACTATACTGAGATCCAACAGCTTCTTTCATATATGGGTCTAAGGTTCATCCAACTTTATAACTTGTCCAGAGTACTTCACCCTCTTCTGCTATGGGGACACTGAGAACCTCTGACATGGTTCAATACAGTTCTCTCATATACATTGCTGCACAAGTTAGCTACCTTCATAAAATCTGTTGGAGACAGACAAAGTAACGGGAAGGAGAGAAAGGTGAATAGAAAGCAAAATGGATATGGGCACTCCATTGGAGTTCAGGTCTCAAAATAGAGCTGGCTCAAAAGCTTCCTTTGGAGAAGATTTTCCAAAGAAAAATGTTGATCATTTGAAATGCTTCAATTTTGCTCTAAATGGAAAAAAACAAGTTTGATTTGAATCAGAACAAAAAAAAAATAGGTTTGGGAAACATTTTTGCACTTTTTTCCTCCATGCTTTTGCGGTAGAAAAAAAGGAGATGGGGAAGAAGAGCTTGGTAAGTTTATGGAGGGAATGATATGATGTACAATGTAGCTTGGCCATTGTCTATCTTTTACTACTGGTGAGCGGTATGATAGTGAGCTGGGAAGGGGCATTAGATGGAGTGGGTTCTGAGTTATTACGGAGAAGTTCTTCTTCACCTGGCTGTTGTGGACTTGCCCTCATGCTCTGGGTTTAACTGATCGCCATATTTGGGGTTGGGAAGGAATTTTCCCTCAGGGCCGATTGGCTTGGGCGCTGTGGGTTTTTTGCCTTCCTCTGTAGCACTGGGCATGGCTCACTTGCTGGTTGATTCTCTGTATTAAAGTCTTTAAATCATGATTTGAGGACTTTAATAGCTCAGTTAGGGGTTTGAGGTTCATTGTAGGAATCGATGGGTGAGGTTTTGTGGCCTGCACTGTGCAGGAGGTCAGACTAGATGATCATATTGGTCCCTTCTGACCTTAGCGTCTAAAGCAAAAGAACTGAAAACTGACTTTAGGGGATGGTGGTTTATTAAAAAGGAAAAAAATAATACAGTTTCTATGACAAGTTTTGTGGAAAAAGAAAGACTCAAAAATTAATTTCTCTGAAACAAATATGTCTCTAAAATACCATTTTTCAGTTTGTTTTAACCTGAAAATCTGTGGGATGACTAAAATTTCCACTGTGTCACATCAGAGCCAAGAGTGGCATTTAACAAAGTTGGTTGTTAGAGAGGCCATGAATTCATTCCAATGGGGTTCATTTCTGAGATTTTTCTGCATTCAAAATTTCATGGGAAATCAGCACTGTCCAGAATAGCCTATACCCTGGTGATGTATTTGTAGGAGACTCCTGTTCTGTCTGACACAGGGCAGGTACTTGTACCTCGTTCTCCTACATGATAGGTGAAAGTGCACTATTCTGGTATCTTTCATGCGTGTTTTGACCAGAAACTCCAGACTACCTTTGAGAAACTTTTCGGTTGGATTTCCTGTCAAAAACAACCCTTTCCCGTAAAAAGTTTATATTTTGATGAATCAGCCTTCTCCAGTGAAAAACCATTGGGCTGAGAAGCTCCCAATTCACTCTATGCACACTCTACTAATTTGGGTGATTTCAGTAAGAATTAATATTTAAAATCTAGATCCTCATTGACCAACCAGTTCACCCAGTTCACCAAAGGTCACCTGTGCAGGATAAGGCCTGGGCATACCATAAGTCCCATCTAAGCTCTTGAAAAACAGTTTCACCAAATATACACACCTTGATCACCATTTTTTAAACTGATATTCAAGCATAACAAATTGTGTGACAATGCTTCCACCATCACCAGTTCCCTAATGAAAGTTTGCCTCAAACTGCACTGGAATGACTTGAAAAATTAGGACAAAACAGAGGAAGAAATAGCTGCTAATGCAAATACTAAAACCACCACCAACAAATACTTAGTTCGTATTTAGTTCATTTCATACATTGATCTCAAAGCACTTGAATGGTTATCCCCATTATACAGATGGATAAGACTGTAAAAAAATTGCCAGCTGCAGTTTTGTTGCAGAAACCATAACTTTTAACACACCTCACAACTTTTTATTGTTGCTGCAGATCTGAGGGGCGCTGTGACATCTGTGCACCAGGTTGCAATGTCACCCACACAGATTTGGCCCAGCTGCCTGTTCAGAAGCCAAACAGCACACGTGCCTTCTTTCTCCACTACTGCCCTGCTTTGGAAGGTTGATGACATGTCTTGAGAGAAGGGGCCAGAACTTATTTTTAGTTGTCCACCCAAACATGGTTCCCATGTGGGGATACTGAAAGAGGGAATCTTCATTCCTCAGGAACCAAGCAGAAGGAAAGCTGGAGACATCTGACACCTGCTTCTATTTTATGTGCTAGCTTGTGGTCCTTGAACTGACTGCATCAAAACTACAACTTTAAGAAACTGTGGTCCCGGCCTTCAAACCAAAAACTTTGCAGCTCCCTGGCAGCCAGAGAAACTGATGCCCAGAGAGGTAAAATGATTTGCTCAAGGTCACCTAGGTAAAATACGCAGAGCCATGAACAGAACACAGACACCCTGAGTACTATGGCAGATCTCTAATTATTATACCACACACCCTCAGTGTCTGACATCCTGCTTTCTTAATTTGATTCAGGACAATATGACCAATGAGTGTTAAACTGTACTCAGCAAATCAACACAGTGGTCAGAGAGCAACTCTTAAGTACCTTTCCATTAATGTCTTAGTTCTCCAAAGTTAAAAAAGTCTCCAGTTGACTGGCTGTTCTATTCTGAAACATGGAATGCAGACTGGCACATAAAATGCACATCTGCAACTAATTTAATAAGCTTAATCTAGTCAATTGGAATCTAGAGGACTGAGTTGTGCCCATTTCACTGAAGGCATCATTTATGTCTACGTTGCCAAAGATATTGCAAAATAGTTATTTCAAAATAACTATTTTGAATTTCTTTTGAAATAATTATTTCAAAAAGCATTATTTTGAATTTATTTTGAAATAAGAGTCTACTGAAGACTCTCTGTTTTGAAATAAGCTAGGAATTATTATTTCAAAATAGAGAATCTAGTGAAGACTGTATTTTGAAATAGGGAAAAGCAAGGAAAAGTATAGGGCCATTATTTTGAAAAAAAGCAAATTTTGTGGCTCAGAATGGCTTTTTTTGAAATAATTATTTCAAAAGAATTGCTTTTTCAAAATAAAAGCAGGTTTAGTTATTTCAAAATAGCACTTCATTTTTTTCAAAATAATAAAGTGCTTATTTTGAAATAACAAAATACCTGCATGGACAGGAAAAAGTTTTTTTTTTTTAAATAAGGAGACTTACTTTGAAAAAAAATTTCAGTGTAGACATACCCCATGAGAAGAACATAGACCCAAACTTGAAAAGTTAGATTTCTAAAGTTAATAGGCAATTAAATCAGTATGTGGGCATCTAAGCAAAAAAAGACATGATTTTCAGAAGTGCTGGGTATCTGTACTTCCTTTGGAATCCAACAACATATTGGGTGAGTAAGAACTACTTGAATTTGCAAGGTTTATTGGGTCAGACTTTTAAATTCACCTAGCACGGAATTCACTCCTGTGTATATGGCCTGTAGAATGGTTTTAAGTAGGACCAAATCAGTGCATTAAATCAAACCTCCATCCCTTTATCTGGGTAGTTTTAGAATCCAATTATGATCAAGAGAAGATGTTGAAAATAAAACAACAATGAGAATTCACTTCAAGATATTTGGAGGGGAAAGTTATCTTGATTCACTGAATGTGAAGGCTCACAGGTAGCAATAATGCATGCCTTTTCAAGAAGCAGGAAACTTTCTTCTTCAAGATCTAATGCCTCTAACAACTATGTTCAAAACATATTGGGGTTGTGTTATTTCATTTTCCCCAGATGGAATTAGATGAAATGAACAAACTGCACATTAACATATTTCTGATTATTTTCCGATCTTCCTCCAAAAGGCATAAGCATGATGAGTTAGTGAATTACTTTTGCCTATAAGGTGACTGGTTTATCAGATACTATGTTTTCCTTCTGGATTAAAAAAGATATTACTTTGAAACCCTGAATGTGACCCTTTGCAATTTCACCCCCTCTTTCTTCAATAGCAAGTTTTTCCTTTTCTTGCTTTAGCATGGCAGTTATTCTTCTAGGGAGGAAGAGAGAGAACAGCAATCTAACATTTCCCTGTTAATATATATTTTACACGTATTTTACAAAAGGCTGGGAACTGTCACAGCCATAATGCACTGCATCTAATTAACATATTTTTCTGAAATAGTAATTATACTCTTTTGGGCTACACCAAGCTTGTATTTTTTGAAGTGAAAATGTGGCTGTGACATCGAAGTTGCACTTACAGTCAGCTGTATTTTAGTGCTGCTGTCCAAATGCTTTTGTAACAGCCCTTGTGATGCAAAGGGAATGTCCTGGCAAATATTTCCTAGGAATTGTTTGTGATTCTAGAGCAGTAATATCATTTCCAAGCAAAGCAAACATTGCCCAGATTGTGAAGAAAACAAAAACTCAGCAATGGCAAAATCACCAGCTTTTTCCTGTAAGAGGTGTTGTTCTCATAAACAACCGGATGAAATGCATTCACTCTTTGTTGCAGAAATGGGCATTACACAGGACACAAACTGAACCACTGTGGGCAGGTTGGAGGCTCTGTGCTGTGACTTTTATCGTCTCTTCTCCAGCTTGTGGGACAGAAGAACAATTGTGGTCATTCTGCTGCATCTCTACCGATTGTGACAGCCCTGTTGGGCCCGTATTTTTACATGTCCTGTCCCACACCCTGACACTTCCCCATCTCTGGCCTGTGGCAACTGGTACACAGCCCTTTCTGCAGCTCAGAGAGTGTGCAAGAATGCTACAGCACATCATGGCTCTAAGCAGTTATAACAGGCACATTTAAAAGCGAAGCCATGTTTTTTAGTTGGGCTGCATTATCACATACCTTTTTTTAACCCCTGAAATAATTATTTCACTTAGAATTACTTAAAAAAACAAGCTTTTTTACAAGAGGGATCGGATCCAGAATTAGAATGGATATTTAGCTAATCACAGTGAGTCAATGCAGAGGAAAAGGGCGCTCTCTGTGCCTTTGTCAGACCACCTAACTTTACTGAATTCCCATACCACATATGCTCTACTACCATCCCAAAGCATTTTGCAGATATTAGTTAATTCAGTGCCACAGCCATCCTGGGAGTTGGAACATATTATTATCCCCACTGTACAGATGGGCCAGTGAGGGGCAGTAGCTAAGGCCCACATCTTTCAAGGTATTTAAGAGAATTTCAAAGGGAGTAGCAATCTAAATGTCTTGGAGGAGCTAGGCTTTAGTAACTTGCTCAAGGCTGTACAGGAGCAGCTTTGTGGCAGAGCAGGGAGTTGAACCCAAGTATCATAAAGTTCTCATAGCCTGAAAAGTTAGAAGAGAGCATTACAATCCTCTAGTCTGATCTCCTGCACAACACAGGCCACAGAACTTCACCCACCCACTCCTGTAATACACCTCTAATCTAAGACTGAGTTACCAAAGTCTTTAAATAATGATTCATAGACTTTCAGGTACAGAGAATCCACCAGCAAGTGACTCATGCTGCAGAGGAAGGCAGGGGGGGAAAGAAAAAAAACCCACCAAGGCTTATGCCAACCTGCCCAAGGGGGAAAAATTCCTTCCCAGACCCAAATATGGGGATCTACTAAACCCTGAGTATGTGGGCAAGAGTCACCAGATAGATTACCCCCCCCACAAATTGGCTGTGGTAATTCTAACCCCACCCCATCTAACAACATCATAAATCAGTTGCCAAATTCGGATGTCCTAACATATCATCCCCTCCATAAATTTATGTGGCTGAGTCCTGAAGTCAGCTAGGTTTTTGCCTCCACACCCCTTTGGAAGGCTATTCCAGAACTTCAGTTCTCCAATGGTTAGAAACCTTCATCTAATTTCAAGCCTGAACTTCCTAATGGCCCATTTATACCCATTTGTTCTTGTGTCCACACTGGTCCTATATATAAAAAAAAAACAACCCTCCTCTCCCTCCCTGGTATTTATCCCCATGATGTATTTATAGACAGAAATCAGCCTTCTTTAGGTTAGTGTAAACAAGCCAAGCTGAAAGTTAAAGGAAGATCATCGATTTCATTCTGAATTGCCTTCATTGTAGAGTAAAAGGGCTGAGGCTGTAAATTGGACAGTCATGGCTACAGAGCCTGGTTCTTTAGCCCAAGCTACAGGAACTTATACATATATCTCCAGTACTCCTTCCGTCAATTCTTTGAGTTGGTCAAAAAGATGACCCCCCTGAGGACATGATTTCTGTGATTTCTCTGTAACATACTATGTCTTTTCTGCTTTAGAACATGTAATCTTGCCCTACAGGCATGGAAAAATCTAATCTTGCAGTGCACAGAAGACAAAATCATAACAATGACATAGCTGTATGCATTTCTTCTCCCTGTAGTTCTCTATTTCAGCTAAAAGATGCCCCTTCCTTGTTGTTCTTCCTTTCAATTTCTGAAGGTTGGGTGTGAAAATCAGTTCAGAGAAAGAAGAAAAAACTTAAGTAAATGTGGTTCAGATAAGATATGGGATCTTTTTATTTCATGTGTTTTGGCATTTTTGGTGTTGAATGTAAGTTAAAATGGGATAAGAACCTGAACAGAACAGAATGTTATTTAATATGTATCTATCTTCATCATCACGAATCATACACAAAAACATTATATACATAATGCTGTACAATTCTAGGAAACAGAATTTTCACCTTTCCTCCAAGGTAAACTCTATTGAATAAGATTGAGCTTCCATAAAACAAAAGGAATCATCCTCTTCATGCGGAACTACTGAAATGGAAAGGTCATAAATGAGATCTAGTGGGTTCAGGCTGAAGCTAGAAAAATGTAACCTGGAAATAAAGTGCAAATTTTACCAATGATGAAAATTAACTGTTGGAAGAAGTGTGATACATTCTCCACTGCTTGGCTTCAAAGAAAGATTGTCTGTCTTTCCAAAAGGCATACTGTAGTTCAATTGCAAGTCAGGGGGGTTGCTATGGAAAGCAGCAGAAATTCTCCAGCCTGGGTTATTCAGGATGACAGATTGCATTATCATAATGGTCCCTTCTGACTTTAAAAATCTATGGCTATGTCCACACTGGCACATTAATCCAGACTAAGGAGGCTTAGTCTTGACTAATTTAGCCCATGGCCTCACCAGGCTTTCCCTAGTTTGAACTAAGAAATTTCTTAGTTCTAATGAGGGAAAGTTTAGGTTGAACTAGTTAGCACCAGCATTTAGTCCGAACTAACCACCTTAGTTTGAACATTAGTTCGAACTAAGTCTGGCCAAGACCCGGACTAATGCTTACAGGGAGTTTGAACTTAGAAGCACAGGGTTAGTTCAAACCAAGCTTGAACTTCTTAGTTTGGACTAACAAGTCTGAACTAATTTTGCAGATGTAGACATAGCCTATGAATCATGAATCCCTGAACTCTGACATGCTAGCTGACATTTGAATTTTATAAATGGACACCAGTTCTCTGTTTGTAAGGAAGAGACTCAGATGAGTGTTCACACTAAAGCTTTGAATCTTTCAAGTTTGTCCAGCATTGAAGAAAAGTCTCTCATGGCAGGAGATGAAGAGAATTCTACCATGATAAGAAGGCAAAAGAGGGATATGAGAACACCCTATGTAGTCAGAGAGTAAAGAGAAGGTCTAGGGGAGAAACTTCCACTAATATAGTACTGTTGGTCAGTGACGTGATTTTTACTTACAGCATTTCTATCCTGGCAAAATGGTGGAAGTTTTAGTATTAGACACAGTCATACCAATGTAAAAGTACATCTATTGGCATAGCTTATTTTGCTTGCCAAGTAAGGGAAATTTCTTCAGAAATCACAGGATTTTGGCAGTGTTGCAAGAAGCTACAGCCTTCTCGTGCATTTCTGCCCCACCTAGAGGAATCCCTCCTGCCTCTGACTCCCTAATTGGCTGCCTGTCCTATTCCCATCTCTCCTCCCATGACAGCTGGGAAGAAATTTTTTTGTAACCAAGGTTAATCATCTTTCAATGAAGACACTTGGTAGATGTCAGCACCAAGTTTTTTGGGCTTAAATACTCTGAACTACCTTAAACTCTCTCATGTATGCTTACATTTGTGTGTATACCCCTGTCAGACTCTGAATCGGTAAAGCATTTTGAAGGTATATTGTGATACTTTAACATTGTTATGTTGAGTGTGGAGGTTTGGATCTACCAATTTTTTTTTTTTTGTCAAAGAATATTTTCTTTGTTATTTGAACTGATTTGTCTGCTGAATAAGACTGCACATATTAAGGGTCATGATTGAATATTTGAGACTTCTGAGAAAATCCCTTGCTTTAATAAAGAAAGTCTGTGGGTTTGTACTGTGCGTGGGAGTGATTGTATGAAAGGGTCTTACTCTGCTAATAGCCAAAGGAGATTCTCCTGTCAATGAAGCAGCAGGCAGCCATTTAGTACAGGGAAGATTGTCTAAAACTTTCACTGGTTTCTCTAGAGCTGTGATTCTAACCCAGTGGTTCCCACCCTTTCCTCTGTTGTGGCATGCCTTGATACCTTTAATTATTTTGAGGCATAGCACCACATAGGCTCCCAATGACCTCCTGAATATTCATGGACCAATTCAGAACTCTGAATAGTTTTTCAAACAATTCCATGATACACCTGCTCAGGCTTCAAGAGCACACCTGTGTGCCATGGTACCCTGGTTGGGAAACACTGTTCTAACCTATTGAACTAAAACAGTGCAAAAGGCTGTGTGTATGCTTTTATTCTGGTTGAAAACCAAGGTTATTGAAATTTATTGTAATATGTTACAAATAACCAAACTAAATCATAACAATCTTGTTCACACGTGAGTTTGCACTGTTTAATTAACCATGTGCCTAGGTGAGTGTAGACAACCCCAGAGTCTGAATTCCTGAAACCTGCAATCTTAGAAGCATTTGGATTTGGGTTCTGTGGCTTAAACCCTTCTCCAGCTTTGATTGTTTGGATAAGTGTTTGACTGACTGGACATTTATCCATGCTAAACCTGCAAACAGAGCTGCGTCCATGTTCAACTCTTACTGCCTAAAGAGTTGGAAGAGGGCTGGTTTTAAGTACAACCAAGCTCCACAAACCTTGGCCCTTGCTGACCAAATTGAGGTGTGCATGGGCTAAGACCACTGACAGATCTGAGAAAGTGGCAAATATTATCCTGCAGCTGGTTCCTCTCCCATTCTTTCTTGCAGTGTAGAACAGGGTACCTCCTTCCTTACCAACCATATCATCACTAAGAGGAGCAGGTTCTTCAACAGGGACTGTCAATGGCCAGGGAGAAGATTGGCATGCAGATTCAGGGTACATGTGAGCCCAGCAGGGCTCATTCACTTCTCATTCCTGAAAGTGAAGGGTTTTTGGTGAATGCCATTTTTAAGTGAATCAACAGGAGGTCACACCCACCAGCCCTAGCTGCAAACCTTCAAAGACTCAGCTTGTTATCTTTGGAGATGATATTATCCAGTTGTAAATGCCATCAGCCCTCAGGGGTCGACTGCCCGTTGTTCGGTGGCCGCAACTTGTTGTCCAGGCCTGAGAGGCTATAGCCTTCACTGCCTTTGAGCCGTTGGCCAGTGAGGCGGAAGACCAATAGTCGGGGTTTCAGAGCTCCGTTTGGGGTCAGACCAACCACAATGCATTCGCTGCCTTCTAGCCCCCTAGGAAGGGCAAGGCAGAACATAACAAGCAGAGCTTCAGTCCTCCTGCAGGGCAAGCTCAGTTCAATAGCCCCTGCCCTCTAGCCCCCTAGACAGGGCAAGGCAGAATATAACAAGCGGTGCTGCACTAGGCAGGGTCAGTGTGCAATGTGAAGTTGAAAGGGATTGAGGGGAGAGAGACACAGGCCCCCCCACTTCACTAAGTCTCAGCCCAGGGCCCTATCTGGTGGCCACAGGCCACCAGTGAATCAGTGGTGCTCTCGCCAAAATACACGGACACTCGGCGGAAAAAGTCCATTTTCCCCTGGGCCACTTCCTCCCACTTCTGGGAACTTTCCCTTACTAGACCCCTGGGTACCTTTCAAGGGGAATCCCAGTTAGACCTTCAGCGTTCAGGGCTGGCAGGTCTGGAAAGCCCTCCACAGTCTCCACTAGCGGTAGCTCCTCTAAGTCACAGGAGTTGGGTAGCCCCAGCCTGACAGCATCCACTGTGGAGGGCAGCTCTTCAAGGTCCTGAAGGCCTTCCTCTTCCTTCCCCCCTGGCAGTTTGTTAGCTAAGGGTAGTGCCTCCAGGTCCTCACCAGGAGGGGGTGAAGATATGGGAAAGTTAAGCCAGCAGTCATTCCCTCAGCCCTCCCAGGGACAGAGGTTCAATCTCACCACTGCACATCTTCTCCTCCTTCTCCCCTGTGGCTGCCCAGTCCATCCCCTTATATAGTCCTCCCCTCCTCCCACCCCGTCCCTTTGATTCCAGGTAGAGGCTTGGGTTGTGGACTCCTCTCTGGCCAGCAGAGGGATCGTGGGAGCTCAGCCTCCCTCTTAGAGGATGGGCATTTGACCCTGCTACACCAATGTATAGGGAAGTAGGCTGGGAAGCTTGCATTCTTATCTTGGCCCTACTGCTTAGATCGGGAGTCTCGAACTCACATGATCATGAGTGCCCCATGAGGACTAGTACAGGTAGCTCCAGGGGTGCACCACTGAAACCTTTTCATACAATGACATTACAAATAATGATAGTGTCATTGCGGGCTGCAAGAAATAACTTTAGGGGCAAGGGTTTGAGACCCCTGGCTTAGATGAAATAATCACCTATATGGGGCTTTCCCTGCCACTGTTGGTTCCCTAGATTCACTGATAATTTGGTGCCTTTCAACCTCAAAAAATTTGCATAACTTGTTAAAACACCCTGAGTCGCCAAAGACAGTTGTATTGGAAAACACCTTTGCAGATTTTCCTGTCAATCCTTTGCATGAGAGTGATCTCACCTCCCCTTCTGAAGGAAAGAAGCCATTAATCAAATGCCTTCCATCAGATGGATACTTCACATTGTACAAACATTTAGACAGCTGGGAGCAAAAAGAAATGCTTCTACCCTGGAATGTTTAGTGCTGACTTCTCATTCAGTAGCTGCAAAGGTCTCCTCCCCACCCCACACCTCCAGACATGAACCCTACCACCATCTTCACATTAAATTCACCCCTTTCAATTTGTGGTCATAATTTGTTTTGGAGGGTCTTGAGTTTGTGGGTTTGGTACCATCTTTTTTGTACCCCACGGGAAGAGTAAGGAGTGAGGTTATATTTTGGTCATGACCACTTTATGGCCCATTAGTATTTTTCTCACACCTCCTTTTACCCTGCTTTGCTCCTCTCAACCAGTTGCTTGATCTTGCTCTGACATCTGTGAAGGGATCAAAGTGATCCTTCATTTGTGTCTAGTGCCCTATTCACACAGCATATGAAACAAGAAATGATGGGAAGAATGCAGTGAAGGGACATTCACTGCACTCTTCCCACTGCTTCATGTTTCATATGCTAGGATATAACAGGGGAAGAATCCATGTTGTGAAAATGAAACAGGAACTTTGTCAGAGAATGATTTTCTGCCATTGCAGCTAGCTTTCCAGCCATGTGAAGGCAGATGACTTCTTCGTGTTATCTCCAAATTCTTCCCTCCTATTCTCCTTGCTGCCAAATTCCATGCAAGTTGCTGCACCCAAAATCTTAGCCTCTCTTTCCTATGCTCCCCTAGACCCTTGTCTCTCACCCCAGACTCCTCCTGAATTGGGGAAGCATGCATAGACACCATCTGCCTATAGCTGGAACAAACATCAGGCCCCTTCGGGATGTATCCTGCTCAGTATGGCTGCAAACATGCCATGTGTCTTCACAGAGTAAAAAGTGAGTAACAAAGGGGTCAGGTGAGTAAAGGAGAATCTAGTCCTTGTATTCCTGAATGTGCTGTCAGACGTCCATTCGTTACTGTGGCCCACACAGGGGCATGTAAGATCAAGGCCAAAAGCCATTAAACTTGGGAAAGCTGCTTGGAAAAAGATTTTTTTTATTATTATTATTTTTAAATTTTAAAAAATCTTTTCACTTAAATATAGAAAATTTCAGGCATTTTAATATTTTGGCCAAAAACAGAAGTAACCAGGCCAATCTCCAAAATAATTAAGTAAAATATAGGATTTGTAACACCTCCTACAGAGGCATAAATAGGTTGTTTTGTTAATGCTATTTGGAGGGAGCTAGAGTGAAAAAATAATACAATAATACAGATTGTTGCTTTCATGAGTGGCTTTGCACCATAAGTAAATTTGTACATTTTTCATAAAGGAAAAGTTGATGAGTGTATGCCCCAAATGCAGTGTTTTCCTTTATTTATTACTGCAATCCCTGATTGTATTGGTCCATGGCGGTGGTGCAAATAAAGACCATCCCACCAACTCCATTTGTTTGTGCCCATGGAATGGGAGTTAGTTTGTTCCTCTTTGTCCCCATTCTCCTCTACATGCTGGAGTACCTTTCTGGACTATATCTTCGATAATACACTATGGTCAGGCCACCCAGCATGCAACCAGCTTCCTTCTCCATGACCATGAGATGAAGGGAACCTGTGCATTGTGGGAGAAGTAGTCCAACTGCAGATCCTAGCTCTAAAAGAAAATGGGACACAAGAAGCAAACTATACAACCGGAGATTGTTCCAGCATGCTGGGAAAGATTATAAAAGCAGAGAGATCTGAAATGGAGCTGACAGACAGATGGAAGGGAAATGGTTAGGGTAAGATGTTGTCTCTAGCCCAAACAGTTGGACTGTAATCAGCCTTTACAGTTGGTTGCAGATGTCAGAGTCACTCAAACAAACCTGGGGGGGTAGCTCTTGATGGCTATGTCTACGCTAGAGGGCTCAGGTAAGTTGACTTAACAAGGCTGACTTACAGTCAACTTTATTATGTTGACTTAGAGAGGCCCCATTTGTTTAAATCGACTTTATAAAGTTGACTTAAGCCAGGGGACCCATTTCAAGTTGACTTTATTAATAAATAACTTAATAAAGTGCATTTTAAATGGGTCCCCTGACTTAAGTCAACTTTACAAGGTCACCTTCAATGGCTCTTCTGCCTTAAGTTGACTTTATTCAGTTGACTTTAATGTCCACATTTTGTTAAATTGACTTAGAAAAATCGACTTAATCCTTAAAGTTGACTTTCAAGGTAAGAGTTATTAAGCTGACTTAAGCAAGTGTTTAAGTCAACTTAATGAACTCCAAATGTGGCCATGGTGTTGCTTAAGTTGACTTCAGCCTGCTTAGGTTGACCTAAGCCACCAGTGTAGGCATACTCATTGTTAACCTTCCCTCAAGTTCCCCCACAATTTAAAAGGAAGAACACTTCAATGGTTAAAGACCAAGAGATTAGCATCATCACATGCTCCCTTTGTGACCTTGGGCCTGGTACCTTATGTCTTAGCACCTCATCCATGAGAGACAGTAATAACCCTTTCTGCATCTCCTCAGGCTGCAAACTTTTTGGTGCAGAAAGCCTCTTTTGTGTCTGCACAGACCTTTAGACTGGATCTTGAACTCGGCTAGGTTGCTAAGTGCCACAAGAGTGCATGTCTTCATCCCATCCTAGAAGATCTTCTGAATCTCAGAGCAGTTTGAATAACAGTTTTTGCTTCCTTTTCCCAAAACACCTCTGCACATCCTAATGATAGGCATAGAGCCCAAAATATTAAGCCTCAATGAGATAAGGAACCAACCTCAACCCTGCATGAGATAGTGGAAATCTCACTACAGTCAGCAGTGTTGGGGCTGAATTTGTCCTAGGAAATTTCAATGGTTCCTAAGAACTAACTGAAACCAGAGAGGTCTGGTAATGGGTTAAAAAGAAAGCTGGGTCTCGTGAGCTTCTTAGCCACAGCTTAGCTGCCTTCTCTCAGGCACTAAAAGTGACAACAAGAATGTGTTATTTGGATAGGAGACCACCCAAAAATATTTAACTAATGGTAGCAGTGGTGCTTGTGATCTAACCCATTGTAGCTAGTTTGGGTCACAATAGTGGCAAATGTGTGGGAGTACAGTTCCTGGTGTGGTCCAGCAATCTGAGTATGTACCTGAGGTTACCAGCAGGCTTTTGCTGTGAGAACCTGCCTGTGCAGGGTAGATTCATAGATTGAAAGGCCACAAGCAATCCTTGTGCTCATCTAGTCTGTTCTTCTTCAGGGAACAGGTCACAGGACTGCTCCAAGATAATTCCTGTTTGAAATGGAAGGAAAGAGATCTCTTCCTTGGATTTGAAATGAAAACTATGATTCCAGAACAACTCAAAACCCAGAGATTTTGAATGTCCTTTCTATCGATTGCACAACAGAACCACTAATTGACAGCTGAACTGAATTATGTCATCACTGCTAAAGACAGTGTGTTTCATTTCTGTTACAGAAAGAAAATGAAAAATCACAATACAGGAGGCCAACCCATCGCCCAGGTGTAACCGATATTGTATCAATAAGCACATAAGGAGCCAAATATGGAACAAAGCATAGCTCTTAGAGGCTTTAGTTTTTGTACCAAGGGGCCTGAATAAAAGGTTAGACAATCCAGTGAGAAACTTCAGAAAAGGGATGACTTGAAACTCCTATTATTCCCTCTGACCGACTTCACTTCCATCAAACCCAGTTGGAGACATGCAACCATTGCTCAGGGTTCACTTTCAGTGTTTTGTCCACCGAAAACTTCTGACTGAAGTCTACTGATGGCATTTCAACCAGCACCTCCACAGTAATACAGCAGCACCTGTGTCAGCTATTGTGTGTGTGTCTAGCTTGCTTTGTCACAGGTTTCCAGAGGGGTAGCTGTGTTAGTCTGTGTATAGCAAAAACAGTGAGAGTCCTGTGGCACCTTAAAGGGTATGTCTACACATGTCTTTTATTTTGAAACAACACTGGTCATTTTGAAATAAAAGAGATTAGGTCCACACGACATTTTCTTATTTCGAAATGATGGGATCTGTCATTTTGAAATAAGAACCGTCATTTTGAAACAGCTTAAACTCCATTCATTTTGAAATGGCTGTTATTTTGAAAAGGTTATTTCAAAATAAGGCCGTTTGGACATGTTGTTTCAAAACAAACACCATTGTTTCAAAACAACTGTTTTGAAACAATATGTCCAAATGGCCTTATTTCAAAGCAACTATCTCGAAATAACAGCCGTTTCGATAGCAGGCTTTCCCTTAACTCAAATTAACATTTTCTTTATTTGAATTAACTAATTTTGAAATAAGGAGTTTATTTCAAAATAACTCATTTCGAAATACTTATTTCGAAATAACAATGTGTGTGTAGACATACTACCAGATTTCTTCAGGGATAAGTTTACATGGACTCCAACCCACTTTGTCAGAGGCAAGCTTATGCCCGAAGAAAGCTGTTAGTCTTTAAGGTACCATAGGACTCTTGTTTTTCTTGTCAGAAGTTGTGTCCCAATCTGCAGCACAAACGGCCCATTCTCTGCCTTATCAGAAAACGAAAGGTCAGTGTAATTTAGCACAAGTGTGAGAGGGGTGTTTCAAGAATGCTGAGGCAAGATTTGAGGCTGCTTTTGCACATTGTGGGGAAAGAACGTATGTGTCTCCTGAAGGCATTCCATCAAAAATACAGATCACTTGATATAACATATTTTTTCTTATCTGTGGTGAATGCCTGCAGGAACTCACTTGCAATTGAACCTTGAGCAAATTATGGAGTGATGTGCGCTCTTGAGGCATGTTTAATGCATTAACTCATGGCTTACCATGGTTGGCTCATTTACACATTTTGCAATTAAGAAGGAAAAGCCCCCAGCAAAGGACAGAATCATGTGTCAGCCATTTCTGCTGCTAAAGCAGCTCTGGATAGCTCAGGATGATAATAGAACAGGAAGCATTTTGCCACAGATGCTGCTTGGAAATGACTGAGGGCTGGTCTACATGGGGATGGGATTGTAATTTGATTTTAGGCTCTCCTATTATAGAAGGTGAAGGTGACTGATCACAGAAAATTACTTGATCAAGGGCTTGTGTCTGCACTGTTCACGTTATTTCCTGAACTGCATTGAACTATGGGTGGTAGGCGCAGGCTCTGCTCCCTCACTTTCCACCTTTCTCTAACAGGAGAAAAAGCAGGAAAAGCTTTCCTTGCTGTTTCTCTGCTGCAGGCAGAACAGAGAGGCACAATGCTGCACACAGAGAGAGGAATTAATTGAAAACTTCCTGGAGTTGAAGGCAAGGGAGGAGCTATGTTGTTATGGTAAAGCAGAGAGGAAAAACCAGAAAAGTTGCTCTCTGGCTACATGGACCTAAATTCAAATTGTAGATTTCAACCTCAGTGCTACACCGTTTGCGGGGGTGTTGTTAGCAGGTCAAATTACAGCTCCATTTTTTCAAATTTACTCCTCCAACAGTGGAGACACAAGCTGCAGGAGTTCAAGGTAAGCAGCATTATGTTGAACTTCACTGTCAGTGTAAACCAGGGCTGAGGCTAGTCAAAATCTAATTGTTGTTCAATGAATTGCTGGGGTCTCAGTCTATTGCTTAGTGGCTGTATCCACATCAGTGTCTGAAGTAAGGCCCAGGTGCTCTCTCCAACTCTTGGAGATACAGGGTTACCTCAGTCCCTAATCTTCCATTTTTAAAGGCAGAAACATGTCTGGAGCTTTCTTGGTTGGGAAGAAAACATTGAAAATATGACAGATGGCTGCTGGAGTCTGTGGAAAGTCTGAAACAATTACCTTGAGGGAGTTTGGGAAGCTGCACTCCTTCATCTCAGTGAAGTATTAGCATCAAGTCCATTGCTCCCAGCAGCCACCCTCGACAGCTGGAAAGGCTGCAGGGTGGGACCAAGGGGCATCAATAAAAACGTGTGTGGCGATTCCACAACTGGATTGGAAGAGGAGAGCTGCATATGAAGACTGAACCCCAGTCAAGAATTCAGTATCTTTGTTTTAACAAGCTCTGTGGGGTATTTCTGCCTCATCGAGAAGTGGTTTATTTCTCTCACTTCCAGTCCAACCTATGCTCCCATTGACTCAATCTGTGCAGTTCCCTTAAAACAGTTCCTGTTTGCTAGGGAACGCCATTTGAGAGGCATATATAGTGTACATAGTGTTCCCTGGATCTGCGCTGATACAAAGGTTTCTGCTTAGCTAGAGATTTTTTAAACTTTACAGTGTTATTTAAAAGCAAAATAACTTTAAAGGCAAAAGGTCTTTAATTCCTAATTTCACTTCTTGATTAAACATTAAAGGGTTGTAGTGGTTCAACTGAAGAAAAGGCTTCTTATTAACTTGCAATTGTACTAAGTATATAAATCTAATTTGATGCAGGCAACTTGCCAGGAACATGCAAAATTCACTTTAAAAAAAACCCTCTAAAATCAGGTTTTAGAAATTAAATATTTCCAAAGATCCTTTGTTGTTTTTAATTGATTGATTGACTGTGGCAGCAGGGGCCTGATTCTCCTCCCATTTACCCTGCGGGAACTCCATCCCATTCCTATTTACCGCTGCATAAGGGAGAAGCAAAGCAGATTCTTTGCCTCATTCCTGTATCCCTCCCCTGCCCTCCGGCTGCAGGACTGTGGAAGTCCAAATAAACGTAGAGCTAATGAAATCACCACAGAATTTGTTGAATATCTTGTGCTGGATACTTCTTATGTCTAAACCAGGGATCTCAAACTCAAATCACCACGAGGGCCGCGTGAAGACTAGTAGAGGGCCGCCTGAGGACTAGTACATTAGCCCGAGGGCTGCACCATTGAAACCTTTTCATACAACTATATTGCAAATATTGGTAACAACAATGTCATTGAGGGCTGCAGGAAATACCTTTAGGGGCTGCATGTGGCCCACAAGCCGCATATTTGAGACCCCTGGTCTAAACCATGGGAGTAATGATATCGGCCTGCTTTGTGAAGTGCCTTGAGATCTAAAGATGAAAAGCCTCAAATAAGATCAAACTATTAGGATACCAGGTAGCTGGGGCGTGAGAGGGGAATGATGCTGAATTGCATGGCATCTCTGCCTTTAAACCTTCAGCCATTTGATCACTTTAGCCAAGTGCTTTTTTTGCATTGATATATAGCAAGCCCTTAGGAGAGAAGCTGCTTGCATTATGTTCACAAGGACAGCAGACCTATAAATCTGAGGACATTAGCCTGGCGAAGCAATGTGCCTGGTTTATGGCAGCTTTGTTCTTTTGCCATGAATTTCAGGCCCTGATATGTATGTAAGTCAGTGATTTGGGATCAGTCCATGCAACTGACTGAGCGATTCAGAAGAACCGTCTCTCTCTCTCTCTCTTTTTGCTTAAAGAAAGGGATCAAAGCTGCATGAAAGCTCCCAGATAGATGGAGGCAAGACCCCAGTCTGAGCCACTGGCTTAGCTGTCAATTCGCAATGGGGGAAAGTCTTCTCTGATTTGCATATACAGGAGCTGCTCTTTGTTTTGGTTCTGTCCTTGCTTGCGCAAGTGAAAACCAGAGGGAACATCTCTGGCACTAATGCAATCATGGAAACCCAGTTCAAGTGAAAGGAGAAGTTGGCCTGGTTTAATGAAAACATTCAATCCCAACACACTGGTCTGGGATGTTTTTAAGCCCAGAGCTAAATCTCAGGTGGTGGTGATGGGGTGGTCAGCATCAGCATATTAGCTGCAAACTAAGATGCAGGATGGGTTTGGCTCTGGTGTTTTGGTTCTGACTCAATTTCCACAAACATTCATGGGGAGAAAAAGAAATAGCCCCAACTCTTGCCTGCTGCCATTTGATTGGTCAATACCTGCAGCAAGGAACAGCCTTGTGTGTTTCCGTCACAGGCTAACACTGTGCGACTCTTTCTCTCACTCTCTGGCCAGGTCACTTACAGTGCAACAGCTACCTCTGCCTTTTGGTGCAGAGGAACTAGGTTCAAACCCTACCTGGGCTGGGGCAGCAGATTACATATGATGCCTGCATGGGCTCCCCCAGGTGGAAATGAAGTAGTTATCCCACCACCTCACCAGCATAAGAACAAGCCTCCCTTACAATCCCTATTCAGGCACCATGCTTTCCTGTTGTGTCTGCAGTACACTCCCACTATCTGCCCCTTTACTGGGTTGTGGAAGGAGCAGCTCACTGCTGAGTGTGACTTGCCATGCAGCTTTGTTGGGTGCATGCAGTCCTTGCCTGCTCTACATTTACCATGGCATTTGGCAGCAGTTGAAGGGAGGTACCCACGCCACATAAAATAATTTGTGTATCTCCCTTTGCCTAATTCCTACATACCAACGTAACTCCAATGTGCTGAGTCAAGGGACATGCTCTCCCTTTGACTCAGTGCTATTCTATTTTAGGAGGTGGACTAACCAGGTCAACTTCTGGATCAGTTGAGGAAACCTTCACTGACCTGCTCAATCCATCTAGAAAGATCAAACTGATGTGGCGAATTTGTTGCCATCAGTACAGAATTGGCCTTTACCTCTGAAACTGGAGGCAGCGGAGACCCTTTGTGGGCATAAATGCAGCTCCAGTCTGACTCATGCTCTGTCCCCCCCAGAGTAACACTGGGCTCACTAAGCCAACTCCACATTCATACAGAATCTGCCCCAGATTCCTGGGGCATGCCAGGCAAGCACAAAGCTGGTTTCATTGCAGATAAGTAGAGTCCTGCAAATCTCTCCAAATATGGTTTGATGGGGGTGGGATCTGAGTTATTCCAGAGAATTCTTTCATGGGTATCTGGCTAGTGAATCTTGTCCACATGCTCGGGATTACCATATTTGGGGTCAGGAAGGAATTTTCCTACAAGGCAGATTTGCAAAGAGTCTGGGAGTTTTTTTGCGTTCTTCTGTAGCATGAGGCATGGCTCACTTGCTGGTGGATTCTCTGTGCCTTACAGTCTTTAAAAAGACTTGAGACTTTAATAACTCAGTCATAGGTTATGCATCTATTACAGGAAGAGGTGGGTGAAGTTCTGTGGCCTACATTGTGCAGGAGGTCAGATCAGATGATCACATTGGTCTCGTCTGATTTTAGAGTCTAAATCCACAGATACCCATGGGACATTTCTTGTGGATCTCGGTTGGATGGTGACAGAGATTGGAATCACAGAAGAGCAGCAAACAGCTCCTCAGCTGATAGGTGGGAGGGTGCAGCTGATTAGCTGATGGAGGGCTGCTGGCTCCAAACCAACTGACATGCAGATGTGGGTAAATATAAAAGAGGAAGAGGGGGTTGCAGATGGAGCAAAAGTTTATTCCAGTGGATGCAGAGCTACATGTTTGCAGCCTCAAAGTGCTCTACAGATGAGCTCAAACAAAGGCAACATTCTGTTCTGTGTTAAAGACCAAAGCAAAACAAATTTGGTAGGCTTTTAGGAGAGGTGTCAACTTTAGTTTTTCTATAATTGTATAGTTGATTAAAGATCCCTTTCCCCAGGGCTCTGAAGACTCTCATGGAAACCCTCCAAAAAAAGTGCAGTCCAGGATTGTGCATGTCACCTCATCCCTGTATCCACAACAGATGCTGTCATGGGGATCTCTGATTCTAAACCCATAAGCGTCTACTGCCCCTAGCTAAAATGCCTCTCTTTCCAGTGAGGAGATAAGGTGGATGAAGCAATATCTTTGATTAGACCCACTTCTGTCGATCAGAAACAAGAGTGCAAACGCATTTCAGGGCTTACTCTGTCACTCAACACTGTAACAGGCTCACATGTATATGTAGCCCAGTCATCACTAAAGTGGAGCAGATTTCCACACTGAATGGGGGTGTGGATGACATACACACTTTGTTAAGTGTGTAGCATCATGGATGTTGGTGCATGTGATCTATTCTGCAATTTCTGCTGAAAAACACTAGCTCGTGACAGTAGCCATCTCAAATCTCCATCCCCATCCCTGTAAGTGCTTAGCTTCCAAAAGAATTCACATCATTGTATTTTGTCTCCCCCTTCCTGTGCTTAGTGGGACTGGTGATTTCTGAGGTATCAGCTGGGAGTTCTGGGAACCTGACAAGGAGGCCTTTTCCTGCAAGATTTCCACTGTGACTTAGAATTATGTTGAACAGAGAGAAAAATCAGCCTTTCCCTTGGAAATTCTGATATTTCAGCATTTGTTTTCATCCAAACATCAGGATGAAAAATTAAAATGCTGAAATTGTTCATAGAACAAAAAGTTCAGAAAACCTTTGATTTTGAAAATGGCTAAATGGTCCATTTTGAGTTAGCTCATCATTAGCTGCACCTTTCTCTGGTTTTGGATTGCTTCAGGTAAGTAGCAATTAGGGTCCTTGATGGCTCCATTTCCCCCTTTGGTTCCTTGCTGAACTACATCTTTCATGCTGTAACTGCAGCTACATCATTCCCATGATGAACCACCAGCAGCTAGAGGGGAGACGACAATGCATCACGAGAGATGTATGCTATTTTAAACAATTCAGAACAAACTGCATAAGCTAGTGAGTGGGTTGACTGGGAAAGTAAACAGAGTGACACATCAGGTAGAGAAAAGAGATTGAATCTAGGTCTTCTACATCCTAGAGGAGTGTCCCAACCCCTGAGCTATTGGCTCTATAGGGTGCCCCTTTTTTGTGAGAAAGGATTGACCTGGCTTAGGTGCCAAAGACCAGTACAGTGGGGTGACACCTATGAATTGAGGAAGGCACCTTCCTTGGCATGTCCGCCTGGCTAGCTTAGTTTAGGTGGCCCCCCTGCATGTAAGAATCCCATTCTTGGGTGCCTAGATCATTTTAAAGGGAGCCTGGATGCTAATTCAGAGCTGTGAACTCCACTGGACAGCATGGCACCTAAGAGTTAGCCATTGCAAATTTCATGGATGCAGCTACACCATTATCATAACTTAATGAAGCTGCTCTTCACAGATGGGAGCGAGCTCTCCCGTCAGCATAGGTAAACCATCTCTGTGAGAGGCAGTAGCTATGTCACTACATAGTGCTGTCTGCACTAGCATGCAAAAGTATGGATTTTTCATCTCTCTGAGACAGGTAGTTATACAGATGTAATTCTGAAGTGTAGACCTGCCCTTAGCACAGTCACTGAAGTTTTTAAATACAACAACAATACAGATGATACATAACTATAATAGACATGGGCTTGTTCCTTCTCTCACTCACACTGACATAAGTCAGGAGATGTCCCACAGAAAACAACATTTCACTAGTGTAAAACCATCGTACAAAGAGGAGAGCTAGGTTCTTTGCGGATGACACCAAGCTGGGGAGAACAGTAGACACGTTGGAGGGCAAGGACAGGATTCAGGGAGACCTAGATAAATTGGAACAGTGGGCCAATAGAAATCTTATGAGGTTCAGTAAGAACAAGTGTCAAATCCTGCACTTGGGACGGAAAAACCCCATGCACTACTACAGGCTGGGGAACATTCAGCTAAGTAGCAGCAGTGTAGAAAAGGACCTGGGGGTCATGGTGGATGGGAAGCTGGATATGAGTCAGCAGTGTGCTCTTGCGGCCAAAAAGGCCAATGGCATACTGGGCTACATCAAAAGAAGTATTACCAGCAGATCAAGGGATGTGATCATTCCCCTCTATTCTGGACTGGTGAGGCCACATCTAGAATACTGTGTTCAGTTTTGGGCTCCCCACTACAAAAAGGACAGGGACATGCTAAAGAGAGTTCAACGGAGGGCAACCAAAATGATTAAAGGGCTGGAGCCCTATGAGGAAAGACTGAAAGCATTAGGCTTACTTAGTCTGCAGAAGAGAAGCTTGAGGAGGGATTTGATAGCAACCTTCAGCTACTTGAAGGGATGCTCCAAGGAGGATGGAGCTCGTCTATTCTCGGTAGTAACAGAGGACAGAATGAGGAGCAATGGTCTCAAGTTACAGTTAGGGAGATCGAGGCTGGATATTTGGAAAAACTTTTTTACTAGGCGAGTGGTGAAGCATTGGAATGAGCTGCCTAGGGAGGTGGTGGAATCTCCATCTTTGGAGGTGTTTAAGGCCCAGCTGGATAAAACCATGACTGGGATGGTTTAGTGGGAGTAGTCCTGCCACTGGCAGGGGGTTGGACTAGATGACCTCATGAGGTCCCTTCCAACCCTATGAGTCTATGATTCTGATTCTTTCTTCCATACTTAGGCACGCAGCTCCTTTCAACAGGTCAGAAACGTGCTACTAGAAACAGACATCACCAGGTTTTATTAGGCAAAATGGATTGAAATTGAGGCCATAAAGTTTACTCGTCCTCGGCGTTTCAACTCTGAGTCTTAAATAACCAGGCCCTGACTAGCAGATACACCTTAGACGTGTGGGAGTCGATGCTGAAGTTTAGACATCTACTCCCTCCTGAGGTCAGGGAGAAATACGACGCCTTTTTAGAGGAAGGCAAGATAGATTCCCAGGACCTCCTCCTTTCAGCCCGGGATGTGGTGGACACAGCTGCTCGTATGATGGCTTTGGCCATTACCCTGTGCCGCGAAGCCTGGCTATGGGAGGCCAGAGTACCCCCGATCTCCCAGCAGGTAGCCCTCGACCTGCCTTTTGGAGGCAACACCCTTTCCCTGAAGGAGACCTCGTCCATTCTGGGTACTGCCCGTGACCCCATGGGAGAGCTGAAATACTTCGGCCTCCTTCAACCTGGCCCTCTTCCATGCCCCCTGGCCACTTAGGCCTTGTAGTAAGCCAGGTCTTCCCTCCCCCCGATGGTTACTGGTGGGGACTTAGTCCCCACTACCACCACCACAACTTCAGTTCAAGTCCAGTGGGGGTTTTCCCCCTGGAAAGGCCTCTCCCCTGGGTGACTTTGGCGAGAGCCCCCAACCAGTTGACCAGTGACTGGTCATAATCACAATATCTTTGTCCATTACCTCCTGGGTGACCCAGTGGCCATTTTGTAAGTTCACTCATCTTTGAAGCATCTGACGAAGTGGGATTTTCTTCCACGAAAGTTCATATGAAAAATAAATCTGTTAGTCTTTAAGTGCCACGACTCCTTTTTTTTGTTCTTTTTTCTAATGGATATAGCATCAGCCTCCAGAGCTATGGTTTGTGGGTTTGAGTCCCAAATCTTGATGGAATGCTTGACATGTGGGCCTTCCCTCTCCCCTTCCCAAAGGAGGGAGCATCTCATAATCAAGGCAATCCCTCCCCTCCGGGTATGCCTGGATGGTAACCCCTATTAATAACTCTCCATCACTCGGCCTCCCCAGGCAGGCAGTGAGAGTCCCAGGTTGGGACGATCACCCTCCTGCTGGCAAAACCTGCGTGGGCTTGTTCTTCTCTTCCTTCCAATTGTCCGTCAGTGGGCCTTTGCGTTTGCGCCCAAATTGAATCACTTGGGCTCCCCTGTGGAACAGATAATCTGCCTCCACCTGCTGAATTCTAGGCGTAAACATTAGGAACCGACTGAACGCAGCCCACCCACTCAGTGTCTTCATAACATATGGAGAACACCATGTGTACCACTCCCAGATGGCTCCCACCATAGGGGAATGCCGCGAGGAAGCCCACCTTATGTTACTGTCATCTTTCCAGGCACGATGAAACTGGGAAACCACATCGTCAGCCAGTGAACCTCTCAGCCCTGGGACCTTCCCCCTGGGCTGCTGACCACTACTCATCATCACGTACCCTCATTTGGAAACCCATCCACTTGGGTCTTGCCCCAATGGAAAGGGCCCTGTACCACCCTTCCCACCTCTCCTTGAAGTGGCCGTTTGCTTCCCTCCCAGTCGGAAGTTCCTCAGGCCCCTGGGACACGGGGGTGGACACAACAAATCGATAAGTGACAGAATTCCCTGAAACCCCCCATTCCACCTTTGGGTCCAAGATGCGGACCCTCACCCTCCAAACCACACCTACAGACACAAACTAAACTGGCACCAATCTTGCCTCCAGATGTTTCGCCTAGCAGTTCCCCATGTAACTCAACCTCTGGAACACAGCCACGGTACCATGACTACCCTGATCTAACTGCTAGGCATTATCATCACGAGCATTGCGGTGCAACTTCATGATGACCTGAGGCCCTCCTAGCCCTGATAGGCATCTTCACATATAGCTCTCCTGTCCTAGGTGCTTGCCATGGGTCTCACACTTGGTAATACCCCTTTACTTCCACCCTGTTTTTTCCCCACCTCCAATCGCCAGGGCTCAGGAGCTGGCTAGACCCTGATTGAGCCCACATTCTTGGTAAGGCTTAATATTATC